>OX392382.1:1200000-1635907 GCA_947623385.2 Cladonia squamosa
TCCTCACAGCATTGCTTTCGACCTGTCTTTTTGCTTGTGACTGCGTCACCAGATCCCTGCTAGTGCAAGCCTGTATGACAACACCAACGATTGTCAGGAGCGAAGCTGGAGCTGTTCGTTCAAGGCGATGTAGCTGATCGAGCAAGCGATATCTTCGATAATCCACAATGAGCATACGTTCGCAATGCGCCTCGGCCACAAGGTCTAGTGCGTCCAAGGCTAACAAGGTTTTATGCCTTTGGCTGCCTTCAATATTTAGACTTTGTGCGATTGCATTGACTACAGTCTTCAACGAGATTATTTTAGAGCATATCATCGGCGGAACAATACGTGAGAGCTTTGGTGGGCTATCAGATTGAAGCCAGGATCGGAGCCTTTCCAGAAGTAGGGTATCGAAGGTCTTAGGTGCAAAGCCCCTCAATCGCACTAAGATTTGCGAAAATCTGAGGATGGAGTACTCCGGTTCCAGCACTGATTTCTCCAATTGTGCTATGATCCTTGCAAAGACTCGACTTAATGTCGGATCGTCCATCGCAGTGCCGTTTGTAAGCACTTGATCCATTTCATCAGCAAAAGCCGGCTCTGATGACTGAATCGCTTCGACCATGGTATCTGAGATGGGAGAGCAAGCTGCAGCGGAAGGTTTTGGTGCGTACATAGATAGTTCCTTTCGAAGGCGTGGAATCTCTTGAGCCGCATTAGGGAGACGGCTTCCTAAGTCAACAAGCGATTCAAGGAACCCTTTTTCAATAAGTTCATGACCAGGGGCATCCTCTTGCTGGTGGCACAAGTTCTGAAATAAATCATCAGCGGCGCCGATAGCGTCAAATATGTCGAAATAATGATTAATGGTGTCGGCCACTGCTGTCAAAACTGACCCTTGGACCTCGGTGGAAAGCAAATTGAGGAAATCTGCCAGGACCGCGAATTCCCCAATCTCTTCAAAGATGCTGCGAAGACCCTGGAATTGCCTTAGCGTTATAAGGTCAGAGCGGCTATTAGCTGAGTCCGCTATTGGACGATTGAGATCTTCAGCATCCGAAGAGGCCTCATTCAGGACTTGGAGGCGTAGTATCAGAGTTTGCCGAATCCAACGAGCAATAGAAGACTTCACCGTCTGGCTCAAGGTCGAATAATCAATACCGGATGTCGCGGAAGACTGTGTAGTGTTTTGAGGGGGGAAGAAGTCGGGAATTTCATCTGCCAATTTGGCTTTGATAGTGTGGACCATATTGCTTTCATGTTCATGGCTTACACCAAGTGAAGAGAGCAGGGTTTGTCGGAGATTCAGGACGTGAGATGCCAGTCCTTGCAATGGCAACTCGAATAAGAGACTAACATCACATGGGCCGTCCTACGCTTGTCAGTCGCGAAATCAAACGCTATTACAGAAAACATACACTTACGCGAAGAGATTCTGGACGACCGAGCAAGGTCCCCCTTGCCATTAGCCATTGAAGGTACTTGCCCACGGACAAGTGCTTCGAGGAAATAAGCTCGGCAAGTAACTTGTAGACATCCGGCCTCCTTGACCCTGCTGGATTCGGTCTCGCTGTTAGAAAGTCAAGAACTGGCTGTTGAAGCTCAACACCATGTCTGCTCCATATACGTAGTAGTCGTGCTGCAGCATATGTCCTGAATAGTCCGTACCTATAAGCACTGGCAGACCATTCGACGCATGTCCTGACAAGTAGGTCATGACTATGGGTTAGCCGGAGGCAGGTACCTGCAATTTTAGCGAAATTATGGTCAGTGTATAATCGGTCAAGCTGGTCAATAATTTTGTCTCGACAGGTACTTTGCAGCTGGCCTTTCTGCCCTGGGGAACGCTTCCGAAGATTCGCATTGCGCTTCGAAAGGGTCTCAAAGCAGGAGAGGAGGCGAAGCTCGTCGTCGTGCAAGCATTCTCTGACCAATTTCTGGTACTCATCCCAACGGCCAGGTAGGAGAAAGCACCCGGGAGCAAGGTACATAATAGTCTTTACAAATTTGGTAATCTGCCCTAAGACTGCTCCGTATATTTCTCTAGTGGATGATAGGGAGGCCTGGAAATTTATTAGTATATCAAAACAAATAGACGGGCCGTAGGCTTTCGAATTTTCTTACTTTTTGTAGATGCCCCAAAACCGCCTCGGCCAAGAGTTTCCCTCGTTGTCTATGTTGAAGCAGCTCTTGCTGATGTATCTGTGTCACCAGAAGCCAAATAGGTAGGGTATCAAGGTCACAGTCTCGGAGCGAACTCGTTACCCAGTTCAGATATTGATCCTGATCCAGTAGGTGTTCCCAGTAGAGGTGTGACGTGAGACGCAAGCTAGCCAAGAATAATCAGTGATTGCCTCTAGCAGTATGAAAGGTGACGCTTACCCATAGTCGATCTTAGCCCGCCATTCTGAAGTACCACAAGTGGCGATGATCCCGTCCAGAAATTGCTCAACATTTATTGTCCAGTCCTTGATCCATTTCGCTTCCCCACCAACAGTAAATACACCCCCAGTCCCTTTTCTTTTGAAGGCTCTGATCTCATTTGCGCCTACACATTTGGCAAGCCAGACAGCCCTTAAAGTTGGAATGTTTTTGCTAAGGCAGTGATCGAGAAGAATCTTGCCCCTGATTCCGTGTGGGATTGTACGACTGAGGCGACGTAAGGGTATTGAAGGGTTTGCAAGATCCCGAAGCCAAGCCTCTCGCTTAGTATCTGTCAGTGTCACTCTAGGTGGAGGCTTGAAGGTGCTAGTTGCGGTGATGGTGCCATGGGATTGCCGTTGATCGAGAGCAGCGACGAATAAACCGGAGAGTATCTGAAGCCCAGATTTGTGCTTCAGACTGGACCAGACGGACCCCCTGGCAGTTGCCGTCTCGCTCTGGGAACTTTGTAGCTTATCGAAGAAGCCCGATTTGGTCGTCAGCTCATTCAGCGCATCTTCTGGGTGGTTTCCTGCCCATGGAAAGAAATCTGCAGGCCCTGGAGGGAGATGTCAGCGAGTCCCGTAATTATCAATCTCTTTTGCGTACGCACCAGCGTCATGAAATCGTGGGGCAAAAGACGGGGGTTCGGGGACGTAAGGTTTGGTCAGTACAACATCTCTTCTAGCAGCTCGTTCGATGGCCAAAGCGCGTCCATGATGAGGGGTAGCTCTACATGAGTCTCTGACGGGCCGCCGAGGGAGTAGTGGCGGTTGGTGGATTCGGCGCTCCTTCTTGCTGTCATTGTCAATTTTGTTGTCTGCAGCGACAACTGGTAGTGCCACTTTCGTGCCAATTGTCTGATCGAACGAAAGCTCTGCTATATCTCTGCCAGACCCTCGACCAAAGCTCCTTGCTGTGTCATCCACCTTCTGCTTCTTGAAGGCAGGTTCTGAGACATCTCGGGGACTTGCGGGCGCATTGGGGGTTTGGGTATTGTTTTGGCGGGGCCAGGACCTTGGCGGTGTCTGATGGAAGGTCTGGGAAGCTGTGCGACTGGGAGGTTTGTGAAAGACTCGGTTGCCGAGAGGCAATGTTGGTTCATGGCTGGTCATCGTTCGGTCATGTTGGCTGATTTGGTGGGGATTGACAGCGTGGGGCTTCTCATGGACACTTCGGGCATAAATTCGATCGTGTAAAGATATTAGCCGTGGAATAGAATGTAGAAATGCAGAGATATAGAAGTAGAATAAGTGAAGCTCAGCAAACCGAATGTCTGTGCCTCGAATGCGCAGATGCCCGGAAAGGTGAGGGCTGCTGCTGGGGCCAGCCTGCAAGTCTGGCTACGCCTCGTTCGGGAGCTACGGCCACACTCCGAGGCGCTTCAAAGATTAACTAGTACCTACGGAGTAAACCCAATTAAAGGGCCCAGATAGCACCTACACTATGATACGTGGACCCGCCATTTTATTTACTCCAGCGTCAGCAACCAACTTTTGATTAGTTATGGCTTCAAAGAAGGATATGCGAAGGGAGGACCTAAGTATTATATTTCTATCTGGACAGTATTCTTGTGCATTCGAGACTAATTGAGTACCTTCAGTTATCCCATATAAAGACCAGTCGTCGAAGGAAGCAGATAATGATGTTGCCGGTACAATGGCTTCAACGTTGCCTATGGTCGCCGTGAGTGAACCATGCATACCTCTTTCGCTGCACTTGTTTGTCATGTAGCTGAGATTTTTAGATGTTCACACGGAACAAGTAAGCAAGTATACCCGTCTAATTGTTCTAGAAATGCTTATTTTACTTTTTCTTACTCTTAGAATGATTGGCTGGTATGTCTACGAGACTGTCCACTATACTGATCGTCTAACAATATCCAGGGCAGCCTTCGTGTTCGCTGTGCAAACTTGGCTTGCTCAGACACCCGAGCAAGCGAAAAAGGCTGGCACACCAGGATACCTCTCGGCAGCAATGGCTTGTGAGCCTTCATGTTATGCAAGCCCCTTGTTCTTCAGCTACTAATATTTCGTGTGGTCTAGTACTGGGCTTAGGAACGGTACATCGCTGCTTGGAAGCGAAAGGACCCTTTCAATTCATGCTGATCAATTCCAGACGTATTTACCCATGTTCATGCCGCCACCAGCGGCAAGACAGGCGACAAGCACAGAGGCCCCTCCGGTTGCTCCACCATCTTGAGTCACGAAGGGACGGCTGAATTTTGTGGCGAGACAGTTCGTTTGTAGAGTTTCAGACTTTGTAGGCGTTGCATATACAATCATGTATTATTATACTCTGTTCCTCGTTCGAACTGCTTATAAAGCCAATTCGAGGCAAAAAACAATCAGCCTAAATTATGTCTAATAATGGAGTTGCTCAAGGAGCATCGTTCTGAAATTTTCCCCCAAGTCAAGTGGCAAAGACGCTCTGAGACGAGTATGAGACAGTCACTCGATGAGTCGTAGGGCGGGAATTCCCCGGCCTGGACGCAATGCTTGGCGCTCGTTTCTAGCCCCTCTTTGACCTTCTGTCATCTTTCTCTTCAACAACGACTCACAATCTCCACTCCACACGCATAATCTTTCGATCTCATCCTTACTGCACCGCAGAACACTTCCAGCTTACCATACAAACACTTACCCAAAGTTTACCGCGACCACACGAGTTTATGTCCATCGAAAATCTCAAGACCTTCGGTGAGTGACACTGCCTTGGCTTTCTGTAGAGCAAAAGCGAACTGTGGCTAGTGGCAAGGCCACATGGTTCGAATGGACTAGCTAACACGTTGCGAAAACCCTCACGGATTGTTGCTTTAATCAGTTGGGACTCGGCTGACTTGCTGGTGGCTTACAGACCCCTTCGCCGAAGCCGACGAAGATACTGGGGAGACTAAGCAGTCTCAAAATTACATCCATATTCGGATCCAGCGTACGTCTCTGCCATCATCCTACAACTCCTTTGGGTATCATTGGAACAAGGCTGATAGTTTACCACAGAGCGCAATGGTCGTAAGACCTTGACTACTGTCCAGGGTCTCCCCAAGAAATTTGATCAGAAGAAGATACTCAAGGTCATCAAGAAGAAGTTCGGTAGGTCGCCACCGCCCGATCGAGGCTTTATCCAGAAGGATTTTGACATTTGCTCGGACAGCTTGCAATGGCACGATCGTCAACGATACCGAGATGGGCGAGGTGATCCAGCTCCAGGGGGATCAGCGCAAAGATGTTCAAGAATTCCTGGTGGATAAGAAAGAAGGATTGGAGCTTGATGCTAAAACCATTAAGGTAACATACTGCAAAGCAAAATCGCTCAGGCTCGGGCTTACTTTGAGCATAGGTCCATGGGTTCTAGAACGCTATCAGCCGAGCCCGGCCGGCTTCGTCCTGCAGTGGACCGATAGAAGCCTCCTCGAAAATCACGAATCTTCTACTTCTTGCTTCCTCCGCTGTTATGGCGTAGGCCGAGCGAAGGCGTGGTCGGGGCGTTGGCTAGATACCCTTTAAGCGTGCATGTACTGATACTGGTAACTATGGATGATGGTTGCGTCTTACGAGGGACGCTTTGCATACGAGGGACGTGCTGGGCAGCTTGGCACAGTCAATTGACAGTCTTTACAGAGGTAACCTCAGTATTACGGTACTTCAATTCAGATAGGTTGAGTCCAAACACGTGCAATGCCTGGATCTTTTTTCCGATAATGTACGCGCATTTTCGTATCTTGGACCCTTGTACTTCTAACAAAACTAGCTATTTACTTGGCAAGGAAACCTGGGGCCCTAAGATATTTCCAGACCTGCTTCAACATCGAAAATAGCGGGACCACCGGATCATTTTCCCGCGTGAGGTGTAGCTGAAGAAGTAATGTACACAGGCTGATAAAACTAGCGAATGAGAAAACTCCGATCGACGCTGATGTCTCTTTCTTGATATTAATCTTGCGCTGAGTGAGGTGGTAGAGCATTGTCAGAGTCTACCAGGAAATCAGCCATCGATTTTCCTTAGGACAGTCAAAATTACCGTAGCAATCGAAACCCACGCTGGGAGCAGCATTCGCGGATCCTCAGAAGCACCTGAAAGATACAATACCCAAGAAGTGATATAAGCGATCAAGAAATTGGTGGTGAGAAGTCGTACTATAGTCGCAGTTGGGGTATAAGAAAAGAGCCTGGTACAAAGACCGTCAGCATAGGATATCGAACGTGGGAAATTCTTTATCTCGTACCATCTCGACATAAGACAATCGGTGAAGAAGAACGAAAGATACGCAGTTGTAGAACACTGTACACAGTCCACTCATCAGCCTCGTCCCAACTGTCGTTCAATGTCCCGAGTAGAATCACCCATAATATAGCCAAAAACACCTCAGTCACCCTGAACCTTTGCTCCACACTCCAAGCATGCTTCTGCCTCCCAATCCCATTGCCATCGCTACGTAGCAGCTCTCCCAAAAACGTCAATGCACAGCGCAAGCCCCACCAGCCGGCGGGGGCAGTACTGAGGGCACGGCATATCAGGAGCGGGATATGCCATTTCGGTTTCACACCTAGCAAGACGGCGACGCGGGGATGTAGAGCATCGAAGGACCTTCCATTACTGCTGTCTAAAGTTGCTAGGGTCGGGAGAGAAGAGCTGGCTTCGTAGCTGGGAGGAGGTGAAGACGCCAGTGCTGCCGCATCTGCATGGGTTTGGGTTTGAGTATGTCAATCAGCGGAGCAGTGGCGGGGTTATGAGTTTGTTGGGGATGAGGTGGTACCGTGGTAGAAGTGTTTGCGGAGAGGCTTCGAGGGGTCGCCGACAAGGGTCTGATTCCTTTCCCCAGATTTTCCTCATCCCATGCAAAGCATGCCGCACGCTAGCAAAAGCTTGTAGCAACCAGCCTCGTAAGGAGAGCAAGCGAGCACTTATAATGAATGGCCTTGCTTTCCAGCAGCAGTGACAAGTATAGTCACGAAAATGTCTCTCCAACGGGCTCGATGGCGGCCTTTCATGCCTTTCCTCTATCCTCAAAGGATCGCTTGGCCAGCCCGCTCAATTCACCTACAGCCAACCAATCGTAACCATGCCAAAGCTCACAAGAGCATGGCGGTCCAAAGGCAAGCGGTAAAGAACAACCTCCAGGATTTACAAGGCGACTTAGGGCTCCTTGAAGGTCTTTACCTCCATTCGCGGTTTTTCCTCGTACCCAAGAAGCTGACTTCTACGGTGCGCAGGCCACTTCATAAGTCCTACAGGATTCAGAAAAGTTTCTCCAATCTGGGATCTGAAACGGTGGAGGCGGTTGCAATGGCTCTGGCTCAAATCTAAATATCATAGCATCATAACGTTAGTTCCCCTTCCGATGTGCTTCCTGATCAAAACATCTGATACAAACTCCCTACAGGCAAGCTCTCTACAAATTCTTTATCAAAAAGGGCAAGCCCCGACCCACCCTGGACCGGCGAAAGATTGGCCCTCTCGCCCAAACAATGTACGAAGAAATGTATACTGCGTTTGCCAGGTAAGCCATGCCCACTTTCCAGGCCACCCGTACGCGACTAATTGTACATGTATCCACACAGGGGTGACTTTGAAACTCTCAAAGGAATTTGCCTGGAAGGGGTAGAGGCCTCCCTACGTTTAAAGATTGACAATCGTCCCTTCGGGGAGCGCGTGAATTGGACGCTACATAGGTACATTGGATGGCCTCGCATCGTGAGTACAAGGATAGGACGGCTGCCCTTCGACGAATCTGCTATCTACCAGGTAGTTGTGAGAATAAAGTCAATGCAGAGTCTTGGAAGGGTACTAAAGGGCACGGTTGAAAAGAGCAATGTGGCAATCGAGGAGACGAAAGGCGTGCCGAAGAAGGTGATTGAGTATGTAGTTTTGCAGAAGAGGTTGATTCAGGGTAAAGAGGATCAGTGGAAGATTTGGGGGACGACAGAAGAGACTAAGCCTGAAGGTGTGCTGCGAGAAAAAAGCGCGCCTTATCCGCGAGCCGTGGCGAAGTAGACGATCGGAGAGCAGAGCAGTATTCGTTCTGGTGTAGACCAACTATATATAGAATTGTGTATTATATGTGCATAGAAACCAAGCATACATGACCATGTTTGTAAATTAAGCCTTCAACTTCAAGACCATCCACTCGGCAGAACATTCTCTCTTTCGGATCTACCATCTTATTTCCTGGAACGATGTGCCTCGAATGAGCCATCAGGTACCAGCTCAAAAGAACTTGCCCTTCTGCGGCGACACGCTCAATGCGCTCGCATGCACTTCGGGTTCCTCTTCAGAAGATCCGTCACGTCCTGTATACGGGGCTGGGCTTGGAGGCGGAGGACGGTCGAAAGCGTCAAATCTGGTGCCATTCCGTTTCGCCTGGATCCACTGAAAGCCAATGCGTAATGCAAAAGCTCCGGCAGCCCAAAGCAGTCCACCTACGGGTGCAGCGACGAATGCTCCTGCAACTTGTTGTCAGAACCAACATCCTGTGATCCAATTATGTACCGCAGGGAAGGAACTTACCGAAAGCGCTCCAGTCATTTGCGTAGAGCCCGTTTTCCAGCAACAGAAGGTATGCTCCTTCATGGGCGTTCCCGTAGTAGATAGTGCCAAAGATGAACACAGTAAGCAAACCCCCCAGACCTCCAACAACGACTTCAAACCCGCGCCACCAGTAGCAAGCATCGTTCAAACCAATGACGAGCACAGGGATAGAGCTGGCGCTGACAAGATCGGAGATCAAGTAAACCTGCAAAATATCTGGACTTTTGAGCGCGACTACTACCACAGGGAAAATGATCAATACAACCGCGGCTCTGATCCACCAGAGGTTAAGCTTGTTGCGAAACAAGTCATTGCTGCCCGTTGACACCATGGCGGACTGAAAGCTGTCGAAGGCAGCCGTACTGAGGGACACTACCATAACCAAAACAATGCCCACAACCCAAGCTGGAAGCTCGTTGAGCAAGAGGAAGAAGGCAATATCTCCGTCCTGTGGCGGATTACCAGGCCAAGCGCCAGTCCAGGCTGCTAAAAGGCCAGTTGCGCCTACGAGACCCAGGATAAACGTAACAGCCACGGTTGCGATGGATGTCCCAAGAACCAGGTCTTTGTCTGTCTTACTGGCAAATGTACGCATCCAAAAGCCAGAGATGAAGAAGTCGTTCGTCAGGATGGCCACAGGTAGTATGTAAATGAGCTGCCATCCTAACAGACTCGAATTTAGAAAGCCAGAAGAGTCCACAAGAGACCGGTCAATGTGGGTCTCGACGCCTACGGTGATTACTGCTAGGATAATCAGACCGACGACCATGGCACCTTGGATATTGTCGGTTATAAAGGAAATTCGAAAGCCACCCAAAGCTATACAAAAGGATCAACACCATTTCAGAATGCTTAAAGGAGGGAAAGTTACAAGTGTAAATGGTGGTCACGGCACACTCGACAATGACGGCTGGTAGTCCATTCAGGCCTGTCAAGGCATTGATGATCTGCTGAAGAGCCGAAAGCTCTGCGACCATATACAGGAATAGAGTAATAAGTCTAGAGATGCACGGTTAGAAGACCTTCACGCCCATTCGTAGAGGTAGATACTTACGTCAATAGACTTAGATATAAAGCTGTTACCACACCATATCTTTGTCTTGTCCACTCAGTCAGGACGAAGCCTTCGGGGCATTTCCTCCTGATGATAGGCCCAAGGTAGCCGAATATCAACAAGGGTAAAGACGAGGATAAGGTGTAGACCACTAAGCCTTGAACCCCAGCAATCGTAGATATTTCCGGGTATGAGAACAAGATGCCAGATCCAAGGGCTGTTGAGAGCAAGTAATATGACCTACGATCAGCATTGAATTCTCAAGTCAAAGGGAAAGGGAAAGAAGCGGCAGCACATTCCCCACGCAAGCATTAACTTGATCGAGTATTTACGGTACGCTCTCAGCTTCAAGCACGCAGACGAGTGAGAATCTCTCCACACCTAAAGTGTAGGGTTGGATCCACACTCGCCATGTACGCACAATCCGCACCCGTAGTGAAGCCGCACAGTACCTCTGCCCAAGATCACCTCGCCCTAGTTCATCCCAACGGTCTTATTGTAGGTGCGCAGGGTGATCTTGGACATCGGCCTGCGTTGATTCTGTAAATACGAACCTGGTCATGATATCCCTTTCATGAACCCTATCATACTCTCAATCTGCTCATATTTTTGCTGCTGCTTATGCCATAGGCGTGGCAATTGCGTTGGGAGTGGCGCTGCCGCTTCACGCAGCGAAGGCGCATACGACCGCGACTGCACTCACCCGAAGCTATGAAGTTCAGGGCAAGTGGGATTGCTATGCTCTTGTCAGCCAGTTGTTCTAGGGTCTGCGGGATTCCTGTTGCCGATAAGAGCTAGAAAGACTGTCTGTTGGCCAGTCTCCCGTTGCTCCTTCTCGGATGCGCGTTATGCCTGACCCTTCTGCGTCCTGTTTGCGGCTAAGAAATCCGACTTGGACTGGTGTCTCCAGTACCATGCAACATACAAGCCCGAGATCCTGATGCAAGAGCGCGTTAGTAACCTCGTTCTGCCAGAAAGAGTCGTAGACGGACGTACAGAAAAGCTCCATATGTCAGGTAGATTATTGCGTTCGATGCTTGGAACGATGGCTGACCCATGATGAAGGTTCCGACAAGAGACCGTTTTGGCTTTCTTGTTTGGTTAGAGGAGGTGTTCCAAGTACCAGAGAAATTTTCTCGCTACGATTAATAACTTTGTAGCCAACGCCTTGGCTAGCGAGTAAAATGTTAAAGTATCAATCACCTCCTCACATGCCGTGGTCTCTTGCAGGACCTGGGAAACAAGACATCTATGACTCTTGCTAAAGAACACGTTACATATTGGCAACGTCGTACGGAAAGCTATTAAGGCTGGGTTGAGTATGTCTGTATTGAAGCTCGTATTGTCTTGCTCTAGCTACGAACATATTGATGATCGCCGATGATACCTGATATCTGATAGCAATGTATATGACTGATGAAGCGAACTATGTGTGTCTGCCACAAGCGAAATCGAAACATAAATATGGGAAAGATGAGAATAAGAAATATGGGTCAACATCAAACGAAAGTCCACTGGATCTAAATATTGTCCACCACGCCTCGAAGCCAAACAGACAGCGGTTCGGGGAGATCTCAGAAGATAGAAGAGTAAGGTAGAGCCCAGCCAGTGGACAGCTACCTATCAAAGACTGAAAGGACGTTTCAATGGCCGCTTCGTTGTTATCAGTCATGTCTGGGAATGCAGGGAATGAACTAGGACTCTTACCTCTGTACAGTGAAAACTTAGCCACGGCGATGAATGATATTGTAAAGATAGCGACAGCAATTGTTGAAAGGTGAATCGAGTCCTAGCAAGCATACGCAAAGCTCCTTAGGAATTCTAGAGCATGGAGAAAACCGAATATCCTGGGCCGATGACACAATGCGTTCGCAGGAGCTCCGAGACTATGATGAAAATATTAATCGGATGTTCCGAGTTGTAGACACCAGTTGAAACCGGCTCCGGTAGACGTTGAGGGCATAATGTGTCGCCGAAGTCGAACGTAATGCCAGGATCAGTTACGCGCATATCGTTGGGAGCAAGGCGATGCTAGCTTCTAATGGGTGGGTGAAGCATTGCCATCGTCGTTGCCAGTGTTCGTAGGAGGCCACTGGTATACCTGATGAGGCTGTTGCTGTAGCTGCTGAGCGTAGGAGGGAGATGTTTGGGCATAAGAGTAGTTGTTCAACCCCTGACTGGGTACCTGTCCTTGATGACCATACTGGAACTGGCCAGGCCCCTGTGTTGGCATGGACCCTGTGATGGCATTGTCGACGGCTGCTGGTGTGCTGAACGGATTGACTGGAGCAGCATATTGGTTGTACTGGGCAGCATCATATGGCTGGTAGTAAGAGTATCCACCGTATACCGGAGGTGCTGGCATAGATTGAGCCGCCTGAGCCATTCCAGCTACCAAGCCGCGCTGGAACTGTATCGCCATATCATGTGGATATCGATTCAACGGGCTCTCGCTGGTGGTCGCCAGTATGTCGCGACGCGCAAAAGGATCCATCGATTGTTTGCGCTCAACGCGAATATCACTTCCATACATTCTAGGACTCGCCTGTACAGCGGCAATGGCCATCTCGGGAGACAGATATTCAATGAAGGCGAACGTATTGACCCCTTCCGCGGCGAATCGTTAGTGATTGTTCGTGTGAAGAGTGTACGAATGATGAAAACATACTATTCACAGAAGCCTTATGAACAATGTCGATGTTCAATATCTGGCCGTAGATCTGGAACATTTGACGCAGCTCTTCTTGCGTGGCCGTGGCTGGTAGACCACCAACAAAGATGGAAGCAAAGTCTGTCCTCGTGGACCTCCCGGGCAAAAGCAACATGCGGCCAGGACTTTGTCGCTGAATTGAGGAAAAACCGGCAGAGGTTGGCGACGCACGAGTCTGTCGGCTTCTGAGACGAGCGTGCATGTCTTCTGGCAAGCGCGGCTGCTCAAGACGATACACGTTGTTGTCTCGGAAACCCTTGTGCATGTCAGTCAAGTTTGGAAACGGGTGAGGACGTACCTACTCCTTGCGCATCACGGCAATCCTGGAAATACTCGAACCTCGCCCAGATACCTTCAGGCAGACGATACATCTCTCTATCGGTCTCCGAAGCATACCAGAGATCTTGGATAGGCCCGAATTTAGAGAGGACCTGCCGCGCTTCTTCCTCTGAGATCTGGCCTCCAGCGACTCGAGAGAGATACAAAGAACCTGTGAGCATGTCAGACCTAGGACTCATTGCTTGAGACGACGGCAAGGCAAGGCTTACGGTTTACCCTAGCAATCTCCGTACGGCATTCACGGCCGGTGATAGCAATACCGCGACCCTTTCGAACAGCTTGCTGGGCCTCGGCTTCGGTCTGAGAAGAGTCAGTCTAAGTATGGTCAATATGCTGGCGTTACTAGCCTCATATTGGACGAAAGCAAATGGCATGCTGCTCGGGTCCCGCCGAATTTTCACGTAGCAATTGCCGAATTGACAAAAGGCCTTGTGCACATGATGCTCGAGCTGGTCGTCGCTCTGTGTTGACGTAAGGCTAAGAAATATTAGCATTATGTCAATGGACAGCAAGGCGTCAATGACTTACTTAGCAACAAAGATGCAAGCGCTAGGCGGCAGCAAGGCTTGAGCGTTATCGTTGGTCACTGGAACTCCAGCACGGTCATTACGCGGACTAAAGGCTGCGCCAGCTAGGCTAATTAGAACGATGATTGAAGAAAAATAGGGTAAGTGACATACCTTGGGTTGTAGCTTCAGTCGTGCCTTCATTTGAGACGAAAGGATCGTCTGGCTGGTTAGTTGATTGTCGGACGAAGGTCACACTCTTGCCCTTGCCATCTCCGCGCCAATTGGGGCTATTGCGAATAGCATTGAGGCGATCAGATGATGGAGAGGAGTTCTCAGACACGACACGATGCAGGTTGTCGGTGCCACTGGTGTTTGAAGGGCTAAAGGGGACTTCGCTCAAGCTGGTGCGAGCTTCCATTTTAGTGTATGCCTTTGTCTCATGGATTGGCATTGGGGACCCTGAAATGGACTTGATGGCAGGATCGATCTGCGCAGCACGCAGGGACTCAGTCAAACCTGTGACCAGGTCTATAATGGTCAGCTATCGTGAAAAGGGCATGTACAGGCGCTTCAAGCCGCTCATACTACCCTCGCGAAAGGCTCCAGCTGCGAATGGCGTGGCTCTTAGGAAATGCGTACATTCTTCCAAAGGAAAGTGACATGAAGCAGAAGCAGGAAGAGAGTTTTCCCAGCGTAAGTCGGGCTGTACAGAGAAGGCAGACTTGAAGACGTGAAGGAGAAGCAAGAAACAAGAAACAAGAAACAAGGGAGCCTATAGACACTGTGGAAGTACTTACCATGATTGCCCACTTCCTGTGGAGTCGCAGGACAGCTGCTAGCAACAGTGTCACCATAGGTGCTTGCTGGAGAAGGCTCATTGATGGAGGCGTGCTTGACCTTAGAAGTTGAGGTAAGCTTCTCAGCAAAGGGCATGGCGACATTGGGCGAAGATTTTGTGGCATGCTTGCCGACCTTGTCTGGTGTAGCTGGGGAATGACAAGTAGCTGTTGAGTGACACATCGTGGTAAGCGTGTGCGTGCGGATGATTGAATGAACGTTGGTACAATATGCGGACTGAAGGAGTGTCAGAGGGAGCACACAGAGAGAAGATTGACTTGCAAACAAGTGCTGCTGAGCTTGAGTCCTGCTTGCAAAGGAGAGAACGAGTGGGAGAGGAAGGAAGAAGAGATTTTCAGCGGCTCAGAGGTTCCCTTAAGTATCCTTCTTCCTCCAACTTCCTCCACCATCTCGCCTAAATCCTACAAATACCTGACGCTATTTCATTGTCGGGTCTACTAATACACTGCTTAATGACGGATTGGTATATGAGAACGCCCTTGGCATCGCCACAAGGCATTGATGGTGGTCTGTACGCGTACTAAGATGTCTTAGCTCTTCGATCCAGACTCTGTTGGACTCTCCCGTGACTAAGAGTCATCGGGACACTCTCAAATGCCATCTAGTCGCGGAGACTAAGGTGCTTATCTTCGCTTCCCCTTGTTCCTGGCGAGCCGGATCGTACACACCATGCATCGTGCTTGACTACAGAGGGTTACCTTATGATGCTGGACTCAGTAATATCTATTCCCGAATACGAACCATTTGTAAAGGCTCGATCCGATCCGTTGTGCTAGTGGATATATCGCTTGCCACTAACAGGCAATGGCTGTCGCTAGGGGACGATGATGTCCTTAGCAAGGAAGCATTTTTGGGTTCCATGATAGAGGCCTACCTATGCTAGAGCAATTGATAAGCCTAAGTGTATGATATTTGCATTTCGCTTGTTGAAGATATGGGCGTGGAACCGCGACTTTCCGTTACTCAATATAATCTTTGTTCCTACCTGATGCAGGAGACCCATCGCTTGAGCTAGGCATCAGCTGTATTGAAGAGTATAGTTTGGATCAATGAGTGTAAATAGCACCTTCCCTAAGAGTTCTGATCCTGATGGCTCCGCGGGAATATTGCATCCGGGAATAAGTTAAATCTCGATCAGTCAAGAACTAGCGTAGCGCAATTTTGTCAGCCAACGTGGTTTTACAAATGGCGTTTTCTCTAGCTTTTCGAACCGACTGTCCAATGTTCGATCTGTAGGTACCTTCACTTTGGTTGGTGCGTGCGCTAAGCTGGCAAGGTACGCTTGCTCCGTTGCAGAAGAACACTGTTACTGGCCCCACTCCGGACATGAACCTCTTGCGCGGTCGAAAACGATCTTTGTGGACATATTCAATGTAATTCAACTGAAGAGCTATCCAAGCTTATGAGCGAGGCTATCATCTAGGATATTGTCACTGATTGGCCGATATAGACATCTCGGTTCGGTCCGCCCCGCTGCTGCTGCAGCTCTAGACTATGATCGTCATTATCATTTTGATCTGATAAGATCCCAAATGAAGTCCCAACCATGGTTTAACAAACTTCATATATCTGCTGTCTTTGCATAACCTATCCACCAAGGAGCATAGATCTGTCTGTGTTGACCCAGAATAATGGCTTTACGAGTTTCATCGCGCATGCTTGCCCTAGGGTTTGCAAAACGCAGCATGGACGAGTTCAAGAGATACGCAAGAATTGGTTCGTTCTAGAGCCCCTTCTCGTCCTCTCTGCCTCTAACACCTGCCTGCAGCACTTACTGCAGAAGCCAGTCGTGAGCCTACGAGACCTTATTCGCTCATCAACTTTGCCGATCCCGATATTGTGCCGGCTTGCAAAACCATGTCAGATGCCGACCTAGGTGGTTTCTCCAGCGCCATACTTGAATATATCCCGAGAAGCTCTTCTCAGCCAGCACATGGCCGATTCCATGGCACCATATCTACAGATCTACCTAGGAACAGACCGCAGGTGCAGCGCACGGGATATGCTGGGTGGCGCAATAAAGATCGACCTTTTACAATTTTTGGAAGAAGCCTCTGGGACCTTGGTCAATATGGATATCTCGCTCTGCGAGTCAAGTCGGACGGACGAAAATACTTTGTCAACATACAAACAGAATCTGTAGTGCATACTGATTTGCACCAACATCGATTGCATGCTCAGACCCCGGGTGAATGGGAGACCGTCTTCATTGAATTTGGCGCCTTTGTCAGGACGAATCATGGAGAAGTGGTGGAGCCACAGTCTGAAATGATGATAAGCAAGATCCGAACTGTGGGTATCAGTCTCACTGACCGGGTTCCTGGACCATTCGATCTAGCTATCAGTGGGATCTGGGCTTCACATCTACCGGACGAGGAGAAGATTTTGGAAGACGAGAGGAACCAAAATGGCTTACAGGCGGAGATAACAAAGATAGCTTTGTAATGAGAGACTAACGTCGACCGTAGCCTGAGCATTTGGGGAGGTGGTAGAGAAGCGCAATAGAATGATGTCATTCTCGATATGGAAGATCCTACTTCTGAAGGAGAAGGAACATCAACAGCTGCGCCTCTTACGCATATAAGGGTCGTATTGCTGGCCAGACGCGAATATATCTGGGACGGCGTTACACTAAGCGGGCTGGAGTATGGGCGCTGTTTCAAGCTGCTCATTAGCCATGTCCAGCAACGACAGCTTTGCGCAGCTTGCTCGGAATCTCGATAGCGGCCAGTCATTGTCCAGAGCAAGGTCTCACTGGTCGGGCATTCCAGGGAAGTGCGGTGCGAGGGCACATTTTGTGAAGTGAGTTTAGCGATTGATAGTAATCGAAGGTCATGTCCTCAAGTAGACTCCAAAGTTGTATTTACATTCAATTGCTCTATGAACTTAGCCTTTATTATTTAGCGGTAGTGTAGCTAGAATCTAATCGTTGTTGTTAATAGCAAAAGAACGTGTCATGAAAGCCAGTAAATCTACCCAACTACAACCACAGCCGTAGTATACATTAGCATCATCGAACTTCGAACTTAAAGCAGCTGACATTCGTAGCTCGTCGAGGATCCCCTTTCATACTCATCTCATGAAGATATGCCTAATATGATGTGCTCTGTGTAGTATGTCACGCTACCTGACACCCTCAAAGATTGGCCTACTGGCCTTGATAGCGTTGTACACAGAATCTGTCGTACCTTCAGCAGCAACGATACCGATACTGTCTTTCCTTGTCTCCCATGTCCTTCCTATCAATTCATCAGCGTCTAGCAATGAGGCTGCCTTGCGTCCACGCGATAGTACTCTCGCCATCGACGATTTTCAGAAGACAACCATAGGCTATGTCTCTGGGATACCTGGGCGGACTATCTGGGACCTCCTACTCAACAAGCTGTGGAAGCTCAATTCATTTGACGCATTACATGTTTTTTTCGATTCACTTTCTTCATTCCTACAAAAGCCGCCAGAAGAGCAGCAAAAGGAAGCTGAAGATGGGGTGGACCAGGTCCTGAATGCCAACCGCATGCTGATCTCTCGAACCTCTCCTCTGGGTGTATTTGTGAGACGAGCTCAGCTAGAATTTACAAGACTCCAATTCCATGATGGGGTAACTCTTTGGAAGGGGTTCGTAGCCTATCGTACACCAACTCTTGCACAATGGAAGAGGAGAAACCAAACCGCAGGGGATACTAGCTTTGATGTTAACCTACAGGAAGATCATCTGGGCCTTAGTGATCGTCTTACTGAAGTCATTTATGGCGAGCTCGGGGTCGAAGGTCAGCAAAGATCGAACGTTAGCACTGAAGACGTGGAGAAACTCCTAGAGTATCAGGTAGACCACATGCAAAGTATGTGGGGGCTGCAGACAGGGGATCGTGAATACTATTACTAAACAGATCACAGGGATGGGTAATCGACTCCCTCAAGTCATGAAGACGAAACTTCGTGACATGATCGAGTCGGGGGTAACGGTCCCAAGCTTGTCTCATTATGTCTCGTACGTACTGATGTCGAGGACTCAATTGCCATGCTAACCGTAAACCAGCTTTCTCGACTCTTGGAAGGCTGGCGATTATCCTTCTTCTTTCGATAAATTGCATCGCTACTTTGATTATACCATGCACAACCGAGATCGCACATTCTACCAATACGCTCTACTGAATCTTGCCATACTCCACGCGGACTTTGGCTGTTACTCTGAAGCAATAACTGCAATGCAGGAGACAATATCGACTGCACGGGAGAACAACGATATGGGATGTCTTAATTACAGCCTCAGCTGGTTATACCACTTTGGCAAGGCCCATCCCGAGGAGATCCACGAGGTGCAAAAGAAAGGGATGCTGGGCACAGACAGAGAGGCGCTTGCATTTCTCAAGGCAAAAGCCAAAGAGACTAGCATGTGGACGCTTCTCAGTACTTCCTTGCTCAGTGAAGCCAAATTAGCCTTAAGCAACGTATGTGACGTTGATCCACCCCATCGGTATCGTCGCAATCAATACCTAATGAAGACGGCTTCGTAGGGCGACGGTGCAGCGCAAGCTCTTGAAAGTATTCTAAAAGCATCGCATTTGAACGTCGTGAAAAACGTTACGAATGCTGTTGGCAGTCAAATGTCCATGCAGTCATCGGTCTTTAGCAGGCTTGGTATGGGCTCCAGGACTCCAACGGGCAGAATCATAAGTCTCTGACACTGCCCCTTGCTTTAGGCGTAAGCTGCCAAGCTTGGCTCTACGAAGAGCTTTTCCTGCAATGCTACGCAAGCCCGTGTCCTGTCGAAGATTTTGTGCATTGTATATGTAAAAGTGCATTCATCGTATGACCTTTGGACCTCTCCGCAGCAGGCTAACGCTGATTCGAGCATGCAGTTATATCAGAGAGGAAAATACAAACAGGCTCTTGCCCGCATGGAGGAGGTCGACGAAGAGATCTTGCAGACGCTTCGATACTCTCAGTACTGGACCGCCAGTTTGGGTTTATTAAAATTTCGGAGACATCTCCATCGGTACGTAAACATATGAGTCTGCTGTTCGCTCTAACAACGCTCCAGTGACAATCTTACCGCTGCCGAAAATGTCCTCAGCCAGCTGCGAGCTCCTCTGAACATGAGCCAGGATCTCCAGTTCAACATATCAATACTCGAAATGGATCTCTTAATACGACGGCGAGACTATACAAAAGCTATGGAGATACTGGAGGATCTTGCTACTAAACTCGACGAGCAGGAAGCGGACATTTACCAGCGAATCAAGCTCATGACGTTGAAAGCGCAGATCTACGATAAGGCAGGCATACCGCAAAAAGGCTTCACCGTCGCTTTGCGTGCCGCAAGTCTGGCACACCGATCAAGGTTGCTACCAGCCCTCTGGGAAGCCGTCGGCAGGGTTTGTGCCGTCCTCCTCAGCTTGAGTGAGTTCTCTGCGGCCGCAAAGCTGCTGGAGAGTATCATGCCGCAAGTGCTGGAATGCGAAGACTGCTATTTATCAGCACAGACGTTTGCGCTTCTGGCGGATGCTCATGTGGGGATGGCAGGCCAGGCAAAAGCTGAGACGCTACAGAGAAAGGAGCAGCTGACAAAGGCTTTGGCGCATATCGAGAGGTCGTTTGATGAGTTTTCTAGGATTGAAGATGTCCGTGGTCAGTGTGAGATGATGGCGAAGAAGGCTACTATCATGCATTTGAACGGTGACCCTGTTCTTGCCAACGATTGTGCAGCAAAGTATTTAGACATAAAGAAAGCGGCAAAGGATCAGGACTGAGCTGGGCTGGGACGGGGCGAGCTACAGCATACGGTCAAAGTGCATTGAATCTAATTTGCTCAGTACCAAATCGAGCATAATTCTTAAAGTCAGTGATGGCTTGAGACGTATATCGCCAAAAAACTAGACGTTCTCCTTCGCAGCCTCCACCTGATTGCCCTCGTGTTTCCACTGATCCTCCTACTCTTTCTAACCTCGAAATCCTACTAATCCCTATGATGATAATTGACCTTGGGGTTCCAGCTAAAACATCACTGTCAGTAACTTTACACGTCTACCAACTTCCAATACCTGCGCGCGACTCCTCTCTGACTCCCTTATCGCGGCCGTATCTTGAAACCCCCCACTCATCCCCTAAGGCAAACAAAACATGACTTACAAAAGCGTCTATACACAAAGATAATTAGCAATGAACGGAACAGCCCAACAAGCCCAGACAAACATACCTGATCCCCATTCCCCCAAGGATAAGCCTTCGTCCGAATATTCATATAAGGATATTCCACCCTCTCCTCCAACGGCGGCATATGCTCCCAATGCTCCCAATGGTCGTCCCAGAGATTCTTCGCATTGATAGAAGCCAAGATCAGAGCAGGAATAACGACGCTATAAATCCCGTAAGCTGGTCGAAATCCGGTATAATAACTGATAATCGAAGGCGCCGTACTAGTAGCACATCTTCCGCCAGAGCTCTGTAGACATTGCAGTTAGCGAAAGGTGATCACTTGAAGCTCTGCGGAATTGATCGAAGAATACCTGTGGATGATTTGGCATGTTCCTTGACCGCTCGCCTTTCTCGGTTGAAGGCGTTGTCCATTGCGCCTTCAAGTTTGGTGGGAGGATGATGGCTGTCGAAGCGGCGCTGGATGGTGTTGCGGAACGGTGTTTGTCTGCAGGTGAGCCGCGCGGCGCGCAGGAGCGAAGGCCGTGGATGCATTGCGTTGCGTTGTAACTGAGATGCTCGTAGGAGCGTCATTCGAAGGTTGGGCTTGGAGAGGAGTCTCGTCACGCCTTGTAGGGCTGAACCTGATGATCCAGGTCACTCCAACGCGACTTTGCTCGACTGGGGAGCGACGCGCCTCTAAAGCTGTAGGGAGCTGTTCGAGCTGCTCAATTAATGTCAGGGGAATCTGTCTGTAAGTCATGAAGCGGCGGAAAAGAGATTGGGCATTATGGGGCTACGTATAACGACTTGGAACGGTAAAGACTTGCACATTCCAGCAAAGACTGGATTATTGCTAATACATTTGTTGCAGTTAATGGTATACGGTGAGTGCTATAAACAGCTAGCACTTTCAGCCTCAGATTTGTGGTCCTCAATTTCGCACCTTGAGGACCTGGCTAAAGAATCCGAATTAGGAACCCATTTGGATACCAGCCATGGAGGGACAAACGTTCATTTGCGGTAAAATCGTTGAGGAATTATTGAAAAAGGCTCTTCTGATCAGCGGCTTGCAGGCTATGTTCGACATCCTCGAAGCCGATATTGTGATATTCCAAGAAACAAAAATTCAACGGAAAGACCTATCGGATGATATGGTATTGGTTCCCGGTTGGGATTGCTATTTCAGCCTTCCCCGGCACAAGAAGGGTAATTCTAGAGGCTATTGTTCTTGTCATGTCATTGACCAGTTCTTACAGGCTACTCTGGCGTCGTCATTTACACCAGGCAGTCGGTTTGTGCACCTATCCGCGCTGAAGAAGGTATTACTGGAGTACTATGCCCCCCAAGTTCATCGACGAGCTTCTCCGAGCTGCCAGAGGAGCAGCAAATTGGTGGTTATCCCACGCCGTCCCAAATGGCAGCTTCAGTAATTGATGCCACAACGCTGGATTCCGAAGGTCGATGCGTGATTCTAGAGTTTCCAGCCTTTGTTCTTTTCGGCGTGTACAGTCCGGCGAATCGTGACGAGACAAGGGATGACTTTCGGCTTGGTTTTCTTGATGTGCTTGACGCTCGCATACGGAATATAACCGCGATGGGCAAGAGGGTCGTCCTAGCTGGAGACTTGAATATATCTAGGGATGAGATAGATTCTGCAAATGCTGAAGCATCTATGCGAAAGCAAGGTTTGACTGGGCTTGAATTCGTTTCCACGCCTGCTCGACGCATGTTTAATCATCTCTTAGAGGGTGGCAAGGTCTTCGGAGAGAAAGATGAGGGGAGGGAGAACCCGGTCTTGTGGGATATCTGCCGTGCCTTCCACCCTAGAAGGAAAGGCATGTTTACGTGCTGGGAGCAGAAAGTAAATGCTAGACCTGGTAATTGTGGATCAAGAATTGATTATGTGCTCTGCAGTCCAGCAATGAAGGACTGGTTTTCGGGTTCTAATATTCAGGAGGGTCTTATGGTAAGGCTCAAGTTGTGTGCAGTCTTATTACATGACTAATTCGAATACAGGGCTCTGACCATTGTCCAGTATACGCAATAATCAAGGACACTATATACATCGATGGAGAAGAGCGAGACGTGAAAGATGTCATGAATCCTCCTGGAATGTTCTTGAATGGAAAACGCTTGAGAGAATACTCTGTGACGAATGATCCTTTACCTTTGTCTGGAAAACTCATACC
This sequence comes from Cladonia squamosa, assembly GCA_947623385.2. NCBI lineage: Eukaryota > Fungi > Ascomycota > Lecanoromycetes > Lecanorales > Cladoniaceae > Cladonia > Cladonia squamosa. The sequence goes on from OX392382.1 coordinate 1,222,726, forward strand.
GGAGTTCTTTGGCCGAAGGAACATTAGGGATATGTTCGCTCGTAAGCCGTCCATTCAGCAGTCGCAGAGTACAGATGCCACAACCACGGATCTCGAGGAGACAGAAGCAGCAAAAACGAGCGCTGGAGGCGCAACAATTATGCCTCCGTCCCCAATGTCAACCCCTGCCCAAGCAGCTCCTCCCTCAGCGCCTGGAGTTCCGGCAGGCTCCATTCCTGTAGCAGGTCAGAAGCGCGGCCTGGTAGAAGTCTCGAGTAGCAAATCTTTGAAGCGCGCTAAGTCGACGTCCTCAACATCAGCTTCTCCGGCAGCCAGCAGAGGCCAGCAGAGCCTCAAAGGCTTCTTTAAACCTAAGGCTTCGAGCACTGCGACTACCGACAGCATTGGGGAAGAACCGAAGACACCGGAAGCCAAGAACAGTGACAAACCCGGGGGTCTCTACGTCCTACCAGCTCGGGATATTTTTGAAGCTATCGACGGGGCAGCTACAGCGTCCAAGCTCGCCAGTCCTTCATTGAATGAGTCCGCACCTTACGAATCTACACAAGGGGCTACGAGTGGCATCCAATCAAGCGCCACTTCTCCGTCTACTACTCGCAGAACTTCTACGCAAGATCAGGAGACCGTGCACGACCCCATCCAGAGCAAAGAGTCATGGTCGAAGCTTTTCACCAAGCCGGTAGCGCCGCGGTGTGAAGGTCACAACGAGCCGTGCATCACTCTACTCACCAAGAAACCTGGCATGAACCTGGGAAGGTCTTTCTGGATGTGTCCGCGGCCGCTTGGACCGTCAGGGGCGAAGGAGAAGAACACGCAGTGGCGATGTCAGACATTCATTTGGTGCAGTGACTGGAATTCCAGTGTAGGGAATCGCGAGTGAGGAGCTCTCACTGTACGAGTGAATGCTCAAGACGTGAGCTGCGTAAGCATTACAGAGGACCAGTGGCAGGAAAGTGTGTGCGTCAGAGCACTCTCAACAGTGTCGTTCACTCATCTACATGAAGACTCAGAGTCAAGGTGACATCCATGTATCGATCTTAAACATTGCCACCAGCCCCACTTGGGTCATACGCACTTTGAGTGGTAACATCATGCATCCGTGCCAACGTCACCAAGTGCAACCGTATCCCACAACACCACAGCCCCCCAACCCCTCCTCCCAGCGTCACTCTATCTCCCTGCCCTGATAGGCCCCCGGGCATGCATGACCCACACCAAACCCAAAAAATCGGGAAATTACCAGGGGTTACCTGCATAACACATAACACGAAGCCTAAAAATCTGCAAGCCTACCTAGCGACCCACATCATCTCAGTGGCAAAATATCGTACCGACGTACGTGTGACCCATCCAGCCTCCCCAGCAACCCCTCCCCGTCACCCACTCAACAGCTTCATTCACATCATAACATGCATCCACGTAAGCGGGTTTCCTGGCAACCACCGCCTTTCGCTATGGGTTACCCGGGTAGATCGGCGCTCTTTCCCGTAGTATCATAACATACCATATTCACATTTATTTGTAAGTCCCGATGGAAAAGTGGGGCTGGGTCTGGGGCTGTGCTGTGTTCTGGTATGGTATGGTATGTATGGTGTGGGGCACTTCACTTCACTTCACTTCGAATTCCGAGGAGGTTGGTTGCACCTAATGCAGGGGGTGAGGTGATCGTCATGTCATATCATGTGGGGCTGGGGGAGAGAGTGAGTCATTTGGTGGTGTGAAGTGGGTGCGTGCGTGGACGGTGAAGGCCGAGAGGCCGAGGGGAGGAGGTTGGGGGGGAATTTTCTGTTTGGGGGGAAGGAGGTGCGTGGTGTAGGGGAGGTGTGGGTGGTGTGTGGTGTTAGAACGAATGATTGCTGGTGGTTACTGTTGAATTCGTAAGAGAGCGTTGGTGTTTTGGGGGTTTACTTTGCGCCTGGCTGGGGGATGGCTGTTGAGTGGGAAAGACATGGGCGCAAGGATGGGGGAAACATATGTGTATTGTTTTTTTTTCAAGTCTATGTAGAGCTCAACCAATGTTGAGCAGATCTAATTACAAACTGGCATGCATGTATCATTCTCCATCCCCCAAGGTTCCACCACATTTTTAGTCCTCCTCGAAGGCGGAGGACATGCGCGCAAGGATGCTGTCGGTGGACTCGGCTTGGGCCATATCGAAAATGGCCTTATGCTCTCGCTGTTCCTCCGCCTCCGCTGCAAGGAGGTCCTCGTAGCCCGAGGGCTCCTCGAAGATGTAGTCTAATCCATCAAGCCCGTTGGGATCGAACGGGTTGTCTTGCTGCAGGGCCAGATGAAAGTTGGCATCATTTTGGGCTTCTTCGCCCAATTCGCCGTATATAACCGGCGTCGTCATCGCCTCAGCAATAACATTGTTCACATGGCTGGGTTGAGTAGAGAAGGACTGATTGTACTCATCCAGCATTTTCTGAAGGACTTCGTCATCAAGGTCCTGATCACCGAGCTCTAGAATTGCATTACCAGCCGAATTCTTAGGGACCTCTGGGACTGGGAGCACGACCTCCATGGAGGGAATTTCAACTGAATTGGCTGCTGGCTTGTCTGAAGAGGCTGATTCCGAATGGACGGCATTGGCCGAGGCTGGATTTTTCCGACGGGTTACCCGACGCTTCTTCTCGCTTGCCTTGCGAGGTTTGTATTGATAGTCCGGATGCTGAAGCAAGTGCCTAGCCTTTGCTTTCTTAGCCAGCTCGATGTAGTAAGCTTTCACTCGTGTGTCTTCATTCCTCCACTGCAAGCCAAGTTCAATCGCTATTAATTTGGTTAGGCCAAGTCATGCGACATGAGTTCAATTGACTTACAGATCTGGTTGTTATGAAAATCGGGGTTCTCAGCTTTGATGATTGGGTGATGGAACATGCGGTAGAGTATGAAGGCGTTAGGAGGACGAGCGATCTTCGTTTTCTTTGCCGTCTTGACTTGAGGCTTTTCGACTCCGGGAATGACGATCTCGTGGCCGCCGAGAAGGTGCGATGGTGCAATTACGAGAACGCCGCGGGCGTGGTCCTCGATGGGTGTTACGGGGGCCATAATCACACCACTAGACTAAGATCAGTACGGTGTCTGAATTTTGGCTAAGTGCGTGAGACTTACCTAAACTTCTCGACTATCACATTGATCCCTTGCGGCCCAATGGAGGCTGCAAGGACCAAAGGTATCTCAACAACTTTGTTGAAGCCAGTAGCGATGCGATGTTCGTACCCCTGCCAGGCTGTATTGAGAAGCTGGGAGATAGGCTGAGGCTGAGGCGCTGCAGCTGGAGGAGCGTTCATAGTTGTTGATAGACTTTAGAGGTATCTGAATGTGATAAGATCAAAGAAATTATGATGCTGAGTTCTGAGGAAGCGATGTTGTGCAATGGGTGCTCAAGTACATGTACGGATGACGATACAAAGAAACATGTAAAAGGTTTTCGTGAGAAAGGTGCAGATGTAAAGGTGTTGTTGAGTGTAGAAGGATAAAGTGGACAGAAAAAGATGTGAAGTGCGAGTCTAAAAAGGTGTTATACGCTAGCCGGAAAAAGGGGAGGTTGGGCTCTTCTCTTTGTTCACTTCCTTTCATTCACACCCGTACCCTTGCAACCTCTGAGTCAACACCGAAGTGAAGTGAAGACCCCACTGTCACCCACTCCTCGGTCAAGTCGACGTCTTCACTGACACTGAAAATTGCACCCCTTGTTTCTGTTCAGACTTCTCGACATCTTGGTCCAGACTTCTTGACACTTCTGTTCAGACTTCCCGACATCTCTATTTAGACTTCATCTCGCCTTTGTTTAGACTCTTAACATCTCTGTCCAGACTTCTCCAAAACTTTGTTCAGCTATAGCACCATTATCATGGCTTCTACAGGACACTCCAATGGCCAGTCATCCGTGGCTCGAGAAGAGACCAAGGATTGTAAGCTTAGTCTTAAAGAAAACCTGAAAGCAATGCACAAGATAGCATCAGAAAAAGTGGCCGACTACGCAAAAAAGGCACCGGACTACAACCCAGATCCTGAACCCGTCAAACTTCGTCAGCAAATTGTTCTGCGAACTCAAACACCAGTGCCAGCAGCAGTATTAGTAAAACTCCACAGCCTGTACAAGAACAACTCGACTGTCGCGACCGAACTCTTGGCGACTATGATGCAAGGTGATGAAACAGAAATCAGAAACGCTGGTTATCGTCATCTTAACCGTTTGCTCTTTGAAGAGTAAGAGGAAAGCCATTGGCTTAGGATTGTGCTAATGAAGATTGTTAGGAAGATAGAAAAGGAAGCTACACTTGCTGGAATCTTCCCACCATTCCAAGGTTTCACAAGTCTCACTCAGGAGCTCTTCGAACGATTCTTCGCTATCTACGGAATTCCTCAGGGTGCTAATCGTGAAGTCCTTGAAGAGGCTGGGGATGTCGATGATGATTACCTCGAGATTTTGTGTGAGGACTCGAAATGCTCCTTCAACAGATAAGATGGCTGACTTCAACCTCAATAGTTTCATACAAATTTGCTCGCTTTCGCAGCTGTCTTCACGCTTCGTTGACAGCCAGGAAAGCCGAGATAGAATGTCGCCGTCATTGGGACAAATCTTGGACCTCCAAACCCCGTGCCAAAAAGTCTTTGCTGCGTCACTAGGTCAATGGCATGGAATTTCAGCTGGCTCGAGCTTGTAAGAAGCGCCAGCATTTTACCTTGCCAGATATATTCTAAGTCAAATGCGGACTCGGCGATTGCAGGAGAGAATAGTGCATGGCTTAACATCGGTCATTGATAGCTTGAGCGGGCCATCGAGGGCAAGAGCTGGCCAAAATGTTATTGACTCCTGCTAAGAAGCTGGCAAACTTCTCCTTCCGAGTGAATCAAGAAAATACTGTACTTACAAGCCAGTCCCCTTCCGACCCCGGAGTTAGCATTAGAAAGATCATGCATATCTTTCGAACGAACAGAACCAGAGTCCGGTCTCCCAAACCAGGCCCAAACCAGGCCCAAACTCTCCTCGCGGCTTTTGACTCAGATCAATTACGCGCAGTCTTTGAATTAGATCGCAGCAAAGTCTCATCTACCTGCAGCGAGTTGCACTGCCGGTCCCGGCCTCCTCTATATATATATAAATATAATACGAAATACCCCGCACGACGTGTCCTCCCACCAGCAATGGCCCTATGGCACTGGCCCCTCGATCAACCCCACAGTTGATGCTGTCGAATTCCAGAACGCCCATTACGATATGGAGGGGGAGTACCCCTTCAACGAAGAATTCGACCCTGCTGGACCAATCACGGTTTCCTTCGACCCGTTCCTTGGCAATCAATTTGACTCGTTCGACGTCAGCGAGTGGGACGAGTTCGTCGACTTCAGCCAGTACGATTGAGACCCTCCGTAAGTTGCTTGTCATACCCTCAGTGTCTCGTCCTCACTAACAGTGTCCGCAGAAAGACAAGCTGATGCACAGCAGGAGAGGGCGCTGATGGACGGGGGTTGGCTTTGGGGGGGGGGGGGCTTGTCGTCGACTGTTTCCTTTGTTGCAGGTGGATCGTCGTGGTAGAGAATGCGCTGTTGTTGTGGTGGAGACTCCGTTGAAATCCAGGGACATAGTCATGTCCACAAGAATAGTAGATAGGTAGATAGCATGCAATGGAATTTACATAAAACCAGACACCTGTGCCAGTCTATCAATGGAGCGAAGTTCAATTAGAGTAGGGAGAAGATGCTTTCTTGGCAGGCACCATGCAGGCCTGCTGCCGCCCCTTGCGCTCGTAGCGTTTTCTCCAGTCACCTTAGCACAAGCCTCTTCGCTTGGCTTTCAAGCTGCTTCAACGAAGCATGACAGTCTCAAGCGTCGGCGAGGCTCGTATGCTGATATCTACTTGCAGGTCGTACGCTTCGCCACTGGGGGACTCTTCCCTCTGTGTTCCCATCCACAGCCTCTACTTTGCGTGAAGTACCTCCCTTGGACTTTCTCCCTAGTCTAAAGATACACCATTTGTGTAGCAATCTATTCAAAGACTGATGACGTGTTACTATCTCAAGATGGCTGGCTATTAATAATATGATACATTCGCTTCCATATGCCTTATAATACAGGAGGCACATACAATAGCAAGCGCATCTATCACACCAATCCTGGCGAGCTTGACCAAGTATTCGGACCTGCGCCTTCCAGTCCTGTACATCCAAGCATGGCTCCCAACCTACCTAGTCCTCCTGATAAGAAATCTTCCTCATCTCTCCCAACCTTTGCCTTGCCTGCGCCAAATTGTTCTCGAGCTGCAAGATCTCCACTTGTTGCTCCATCTCTCGCACCTTGAACTCATGCCCACTTAATGCTCCATAATCAACCTCCTCTCCCTCTTCCTTGTTCCTCTGGCTAATAATATCCTGCACCTGTTTAACGAGGCTCCTACAAGCTCTACCCACCGCTTTGCTGGCCTCCTCCAGCCGATCTTGTGTCTTACTGCCAAAGTTCGCCTTGACCCTACTCGCTGCCACGAGTTGCGCGGTAGAAGCTGCAACGTCGTTACTTGCGACAATGAGCTGCTCCGGACTGTTTCTGTTACTTATGACCCCGTCAGCTGTTTCGATAAGGGTATTGGTGGAGGAAGCAACGGCCTTTGCAGCGCTGATTAGACCTTCAGTCCATCGGTTATTCTTCTTATAGAAAGCCGTTCTAGACGATGAGCCCCGTCCCTCTTTGACGATCTCTTGTTGGGAAGCTGTGGCGGCTTTGATAAGCTGAGCTATAGCATTGGTGACAGCTATGGCGGCTTGGAGAATGCTATCGTGGATGCGAAGTTCGTAAGTACTGTAACCCTCCCTAGGCTTATTCATCATCTTGTTTAAGCGTTCTGCAGCGGCATCGATGGCCTTGGCTGCGTTAGTTAATTCTGTGTCGACAAGATCTCCAAGGTCTCCCTTTGTGTTGGTGATCTTCCCAGAGCTGGGAGCAAAAGCATCAGCGAGCTTGGAAAGCTTCTGGAGATTGATCTGGACTTCGTGGTTGTTGTTGATGACTACATCTGTCCTCTGGCTAGGTTCTAGACTTTCGAGACGGAATGACTGGAGGGCACGGAAGAACTTGACAGTTGACTGGGCAGACTGGCGAGCCGCATTTGTAAGCTGATCGGCTTTCTTTTCTTCGGTAGCAAAGCGTGTGAGACCCTTGGTATTGCTAAGGACGTCTGCGATCGAGCCGGCAAAGACACTGACAGTACGGATGATATCGGCATGCGGGCTATTAGGGCCATCGGCAATGAAGTTGTTGAAGGCTGTGGAGAATTCCGTTGCACTGGATGAAGCTTTCTCGATCTGCGATAGAACATAAGGCGCGGAAGCATTTTGATTCCCGGCTTGCATCGATGAGTCCAGCTCATACAGAGCGTCATCTACTCGCTGGACACCGCTTTGTAGCACGGAGTCGATGATGTCGTTGATCTTCTGGATATTGCTCAAAAGTACTTGGTCAATCTGGTCGTCTAGTGCCTTGTCTGTATCACCACCGTTCTATCTTAATTAGCAAATGAACACAACGCATTGTCGGGTGATAAGTACCATTCTCAGCTCCTCAAGCTCGAGCAGAGTCTGGTCCATGCCAGACTTGTATATCTCCAGTTCCTCTTCCTTATCTTTGAGAGCCTGCTCTAGGTCGCCGTCCCGCTCACCGAATTTGGAGTGTATGTCGTCCAAAGCCCGTGTCTTATTCTACGAATGATTAGTATCCACTGTGACTCCATAGTATCGAACGACTTACCCGCAAAGCTTCCTCGAGATCAGCCATTTCTCGGTTGTACTTCGCCAGCATCGATGACAGCTCCGAACCTTTGGCTCGCTCTGCGTTGTCTGCCTTCTCGAGCGCAAATCGAAGTTCACGTTTCAATTTCTCGACCTCTTCCCTGTTGCCGCCTGTCAAACGATCTTTCTCGTGAAGTGCCCTGTCACGCTCTCGGATCATGTCTGCTAGCTCAAGGTTCTTCGTTTTGATCTCCCGTTCAAGCTTCTCTCTCTTCTCGATAGCCTCCTGCGCTGATGCCGCCTTTAATTGCACGCCTTTGAACTTCTGCAATAGCTCAAGATGTTCATGCCGTAACTGGGAGTAAAGCTTGGCGAGTGCTTCGTACTTGGACCGCCAAGTGTTGACTTGCTCTTGGAGGGCTCGTATTTGATCATCTTTCGAAGAAGTTTGTTGATTGAAGTTAGTGTTGAGTTGGTTCAATTGATTTTCCAGGTCTTTCATTCTCCGATCGTATTGCTCTAGCATCAATTGATCTCGTTCGTACTGGGCTCGAGCATTGAGATTCTCTCGCTCTAGCTCTGCCATACGGCCCTGGGTTTGCTGCTGGTACTGATCTCGCATCAATTGCTCTTGGGCTAGCCGCTGCTGCTCAGCCTGTAATCGGCGTTGCTCTTCGAAGTCTCGCTCTGCTTGTTGTTGAGCTAATTGCTGTTGGTACTGTGCTTGTTGCCATTGCTCTGCCAACCTCCGCTGCTCAGCATCGTATTCCTCTTGCTGTCGTCGTTGTTCGTTTTTCCAGAACTCGTTGATTGGCTCCGGGTCCGGAGCATTACCCGGAGGAGGAGATTTGGGTGGAGCTGGCTCTTCTTTCTTTTCGACTTCTTTCGCTGGCCGGCGAGGCAATGCTGGACGATCTTCGTCTTCGCTCAGAAGATTGGGAGGCTCTTGAGGCAATTTGGGGACTTGAATCAAGCTGGTCAAGTATCGAAGGTTGGAGCATTCATAGTAGAATTTGAGAAGGCGGTAGTGCTGAGTATCGTATCTTCCTCGTAAGGGCTCCAGAACATCGTCATCGCCAGTAGCTTCAACCAATTAGTATTCTGCACAGGAGATACTAGCCGAGCTACATACTTGTATGCATTGCCCGCAACATGCTTGTGATGAATTTGTAGATACCGTAGCTTTCTTGTACCAAGGGCACCAAAGCTGAAATCCGGCATTCATTATTTGCACCACCTCTGAAATGAGCGAATATGAGCTTCTGGAAGGTGTCTATTTGGTCTTGAAGGGTCATTAGGTCCGTAATTGTCTCATAACTAGTCATGGTATTAGCCGACGACCGTATGTAAGGTCTTTTCATGGCGACTTACCCTTCGTTGGGGTCATTTATCGACTTGAGACTAATGTACTCCTCGTACTCAAAGAGACCTGCAATAGAAATCAGCCCATGTGCGGCGACTCGTCTCTTCGACTTTCCGTACCGTTGAACTCGGGATGCTGCCTGTGGAACGCTAGCTTTGCCAGAAGGAAGTAGACATAATCTCGCAATAAAGGCCCATATCCTACTCAACAAATCAGTAAATGTGTTCGCCTTCGCTGATCCCATGCTTCCATGATCGGTCCCTGCACCTGTTCTCCCAGGATCATGATCCATACCTCGTAGACCTTCTCCAGATACACCTCTCGTCAGGCTCTCCAACCAATTTATATTCGCCTGTGCCTCTTTCACTGCAATTGGGTGTCCTTCTTGTAGAACCTTGTGGACAGTTATAAGAGCTTTAAAGGTCTGCACTTCATCTGCAAGGATAGGCTGCCTAGGACGATAGAAGGAATGCAATTAGCTACTGGTGTCCCTCAGAGATTCGACAAATCATTCAACACAGCGCGTGCTTTAGACTCACACTTTCATGCCAGCCCAGAAGGATTGCGAGGACTTGTGGTCCCACGTGTACACGATGCACGCTCGGACATGTTTGCGTTTCGGCGCTGTCTCTTCTATGCTCGTAGCTTTACGGATATTTATGGCAAGGTCGGTCTCGGATCTAGGTCAAGCATTAACATCCACTATTCTTCAATTCAGAAGCTGCTCTACTTGGTTTCCAAAGGAAAATGGCGAGAAGCGGCGAAGTAAGTCATATTGTGCTTGGAAATATGTTATTGGTAGAGCGCAGAGTTGACATACTTGCCCAGGTCGACATTGCGCGAGCTTCCTCCCCCATAACCGTACGACATGGCTGATGCGGAAGGCACGATGAAGGGAGGCTTAGAATCGGATGGGCATCAGAAGAAAGGTGCAGGAGGGAAAGGGTGGAGCGGAGTTAGCCAGTGGGATGGTCGGTATGATATTAGGGAATGTTTAAGAGACCTATGAGTAGCTTGACACTCTCTTCCAAGGCTCCAGAGTTCTAGCAGTCGTCGTCAGCCTTAGAAGGGTTCATCCATCAATCGCACACACCTTTCAACAGTACAGCCCTACTGGGCTGATACCTAGAAGCCCCTTAAAGCTGGTCCCCGAGGAAACAAGATCTGCGCTAAAGCAAACCTGCCCTGGGGGCTAGTCCTACTGCCTAGGCGACCCGACTTAAGGACACTGGGCTGCGTGATCCAGGGTCATACAGTACTAAAGCAAAAGTCTGTGGTCACCCGCACCCCACCAAAAAAGCCACCCCATTAAAAGCACCTGTAACTCCACCACATCGCGCAGGATTCCTTTGTAACTTTACATACTAATTACTATGTAGATATACATCAAATTTGTAGCCCTAGTTTTAAACTTAATATTTAGTATACCATCCGTCCGCAGCGATAACAGCTTTTACCCTCCTTTGCATACTCCTTACTAAATCCTCCATTACCTTGCCTTCTATGCGTACCCAGGCCTGTTCTAAACTATCATACAGGACCTCCTGGATGTGGTCTACATTACCACCCACTTCTTCAATATCCGGGCGTACGTCGTAGACGTTTTTTTTGAGCCGATACCAGAGGTGTTCAATCGGGTTGAGGTCCGGTGAGTAGGGTGGCCATTCTAACACCTCTACACCATTTTCTTGGAACCACTGACGCGCGAGACGACTGGTATGGATAGAGGCATTGTCCTGCATAAATAGGAGACCCGGTTCCCAAAGTGTAGGCAGCGCTTCATCAAGTACTCCCACATACGAGGCTGCTGAGTAGCCTTGTCGACCAGAGTTTGGATCCCTTGCTAAACGGAGCAAATTACTTTGCTCTCCCACCCCGTAGAAGGCACCCCAGACCATCACGCTGACGTCCTTCCCTTTTTTCTTAGGTTGTATCATCTCTTTTGTCCATTTCTCTTTTGGAAGCCTGAAAACCCAAGCTCTTTCTTTACCAGTACCCCGCTCAACAGAACACTCGTCCGACCAGATCACTTTAGACTATTCCTCCCAGCCCCAATGTCGTCTTTGACGGCACTAAGCAAGTCGTTTCGCTGCCACCTCTTCCGTGAGTAAGGGACGCTGTTTTGCAAGCCAGTTGGTAAGGCCATACTCTTTTAGTATGCGGTATACGGTAGACCGGCTGAAATTATGGCCTGCCTCCTCTTTAAGCTTCTCGTATGTCAACCGTGGGTTCACTCGGGCTATACGAATAATATGACGTCGGTCACGATCGGTTGCGAGAGGAGGACGACCGCTGCGAGGTCTGGATTCGCCGTTCTGTTGTAGTGAGGTGTTGATAACAGCCTGTCGAACCGTGTTTCTATGCAATTTGGTAGCCTTGGCAATCTTGCCGTACGACAGGCCCTGAGCTGCTTGCCCCACTAAAATCCCGCGTTGGAATGGACTGAGCTCCTTATTGCGAGGCCTGTTGCCAGATATAGTAGCTAATGGAGTGCGCAGCATGGCTGTAGATGAGTTGCAAGATGGTGGGGTTGATAGAGCTTGACGCGAAAACGCGAAAAATTTGGTTTTTGACCGCAGACTTTTGACGCGTAACTGTACAGCACCTTTCCCTGCTAATATAATTCCCTATCCAGGTGATGCATGCTTTTACACTCCTGCTCACTCAGGCTCTTTTTAAGGTAGTTAAAAAGGTATATGTTTTCATATAGTCTATCTTAAGAAACATAAATATTGCCGTTAAGATACTGAATATTGAAAAGTGATGAATTGTTTATTCTAAGTCTTCTTATTTTACTCCTATTACCGCGCTCAATGGCCCCCGGTCTATATCGCAGCCTTGATCCCCAAAAGCGGGAGATTCGAGTCTTGACCATTCTCACATGCGGAGACCACATTCCTGCCGTACCACCAACTCAGCCAGGAACGGGTGACGACGACTCGAGCACCAATGCGGCGGATATCCACTGTGTACTGCAGACTGTGTCACTGGACGATGAGCCTTCATATACGGCGCTGTCTTACAACTGGGGTACGGATGCCCCTTCTACCGCGGTTCTGATAAACAGCAAATCCGTTTTCGTGCGGAGGAACCTCGCAACTGCACTACGACATCTTCAGCAGAAAGACCGGTCTTTAAACATTTGGGTCGACGCCATCTGCATTAACCAAAATGATAACAAGGAGAAATCACATCAAGTCCAGATAATGACAAAGATCTATGAGAGGTCTATCGGGGTATTAGTTTGGCTTGGACCAGCAGCAGATGAGAGTGATGCTGCAATGGAGAAACTCAAAGACATAGGGGAAAAGGCTATTGATGCAGGGATGCAAGACTTCCGTGCCACTGACATGCCAAACTGGTTTAGTCCTGACTTGGACGAGCGGCTCCAGAGACTCAAAACATCTCTCGACGGACTTGCAGAGAGGGAGGGCCTAGAGATCTTCCATCCGGCACTGATTCCACTCTCCAAACGCATCTACTGGACTCGGGTCTGGGTTCTGCAAGAATTCAGCATCCATAAACTTGTGATAATCCAATGTGGCTCAAAAAGATTGGATGTCACCACATTCGGCACAGCTTTTAATTTCTTTGCGTTTGCCAGATGGACGCTCTCAAGTCGTTTCAAATTGGAAGACTATCGTGACCCAAAGTCAAAGTTACGATCCGTAAGCGGGAATGAGAACTCGCCGAGTGGTGCTCCCAATCAATTGTTCGGGGCTAGGCGAAGATACTATTCAGAGACTGGCGAGAGAGAAACTCTTTTCTCATTGCTCGAGAGAACTTGCATATGCGACAACTTCGCTGTACATGCTTTGAACGCTACAGATCCGAGGGATAGGATCTACGGACTCTTGGGTCTAACTACAGACTCTGAACAATTGGGCATTCTTCCGGATTACGAGAAATCAGTCATAGAGGTCTATACCGACACTTCGCGCGCACTGATCGCTGTTGGGGAGACCAGCATTCTTTCTTGGTGTCAGCAATCAGAACGTATTGAAGGACTACCAAGCTGGGTTCCAGACTTCTCTTCTGATATACCACCAGCGTATGGAGCAAACCGCCGCACCCGGTCTCTGTTTTGTGCATCAAGTAACACAAAGTTTCCTGGGCTTTCTTTATCTCTTCCTGATGACCCACATTCAATTGGTTTGTCAGGCGTCAAGGTCGGCATCATCACTGACCTCGGGTCGGTTTGGACCCCAGAGCTCGGCTCCACATGGAGTTGGAAGGATGCGACGCGGCTCATACATGAAGTCGAAGCCTTTTGTAAGCACTCTCCCTTGTTCACCAGTCCTGAACAAGCCCTGAATGCTAGCGTGAGAATCCCGTGCGTAGACCAACAATATTACGGGAACACAAGGCGACGAGCTTCCGGTTTGATACGCTCACAATACGACAAGATCAGATCGATGGGAGAGGTCGGATCTGAACATGATGCTATTCTCTACAGACATGCCATGACATTCCAGCGGGACAGAAGACCTTTTCTCTCGAACAGCGGACATGTAGGACTCGCACCTGCTCGTGCGGAGCCTGGAGACTGCATCTGTATTATTTTTGGATCACCTGTCCCGTACATTCTGCGTGTGACTACCGAAGGGAAACATGTGCTTGTTGGGGAAGCTTACGTGTATGGTATCATGGATGGGGAATGGCTGAATCATGATCAAGCTCCTTTAACATTCTTTATACACTAAAAGCAATCAACTACCGAATTTGACCGCTGGAAGATGACGGACCCGAGAATATTGCTTTACCTCTACGCTCCGCCAATCGGATTCGGTGTGGTGGGCGTTTCAGACGCCTCTGTCTAGTCTCTATATGACCACATCCGCCCATAGTAATCCGCGTGGACAGCCATAGTACGTGATTCGAACATTTTCCCAGAGTAACTGATCGCATATCATCCACAGTTTTCCATCTGTATCTCGCAATCAGTATCTCACAAACTTCTGTTGATCACGACCGCCTCAACCATCGTACGTCTGGCGTCGTTCGCACGCTCAGGAATTTCTTCGAATGCATCGTCCGACCTCAGCTTTGGCCCATCACCATTGTCCTCCTCCCACGAAGAAGCTCGTCTGAGGGTACTCGACCCGTCATAGATTAGAGCTACCGTGGATGGTACAAGCAAGAGGAGTGTCCATCGGAGTGGAACACGGGAGGCAGCCTTTGACGTGCTCCAAGTCTAGATTTTGATTCCAGCATCAGTAATGGGACAGCAGCGGAGGCGCTGATACCTAGGTGAGCGAACCAGGCCTATCAGGGCTAGCGACATATGTTGAGGGGAGAGACAAGTCTATGGGCATCAATAAGGGAGGAGGGCACGCAAAGAGAAACGAAGAGGATGTTCAGAGTGTTGAGAATGAAAATGAGAAAGGAGATTAAGAGAACAACGTGGATGATAGACAGCACTACAACCCAGCCGTCAGCTCCGAGGGGGGCGAAGCTGGGCAGATTTTTGTCGCATTGGCAATGGTGGACCATGGGCTCATTGGCTACCGCCTGCTTTAGTCAATCTACTTCTTACATATTAGGCAACACGGTATCATTATGTCAAAGTGATTTAGTACACGTATTTGGTGCAGTATCGACTATCTGACTTCCCAATATGACACCTTTGAGCTCTATGCCCAACGCCGAGAACCCGCTAATGCTCGTAATCATGAATGCTCCTCAGCACCTAGCCATACGCTCTTTGATCTGGCTTCTTCCTCTTGCACTGATTCTTCATCAGAATGCCCACGCTGTGCTGAATCGCTTTCCGGAGTGGAGACCATATCGTCTGGTGACATCATATCAGAAGCGCTGGTTGACGGCGCTTCTTCGCCACCGACACCTACAGTCCCCAAATCACCGGGCTGCTCCTCGGGATCGTCGTCAATGGGACTCGAGGTTTCATCCTCGGGCGGTGCTTCAACAACAAGCATGCCTTCATCACTAGCATTGTCCAGAGGTACCGAACCCTGCCTTTTCCTAGCTGGAAGAGGAGGTGGAAGGACGGGACGGCTTTTGACCTCGTCTTGTTTTCTCTGAGACAGGTCTGGCGACCCTACAGGCTTTCTCTTGGGAGTAGCTGGGGGAACAGCCTTCCCACGAAACCCTTCCGGTAAAGGCAACGGCTGCCCTGGTGGTGGGAGAGGACGGCCACGGCCTATAGGATGCTGGGGTGTTCCAGCGCGATCCGGATTCGGACTAGGTGGCTGCTTTTGATTTACATGTTTGCTGATGACGCCCCAGCCCCAATTCTTAGCTGCTGCAGTAGCTGCACCGATCGCCGCTATAGATTGCTTCTTTTCCGAAGCTGTAGATGAACGATTGCCAGCCTGCAATGCCCTAGGCTGCGATGCTTCATTGCTGAACGCCGACTTCGTGGATCGCGAGCTTAGGTTCGTAGAGGTTCGAGGCAGGAATGTTTGTCCAGGGCTATCCGAACGTGTACTCTGTCTCGCATTCTGGTCGGCAGGCTCATTATGATCGGAGACACTTGAAGAGCTGCTGCTGGTCTTCTTGCTGCCCTCCCACAAGGTAGCTTGAGTTGGAGCCTGTCCATCAGATGGTTCTGAGGGTGATGCAGGCCCCGAGCGGTTAGATATCGCTATCATGGCACTAGTAGCGTCCTTTTGCTGCTTGCGTTTCTTCTCTGGGTGGATAGACTCGACGTTCGCATTGTCCATACTAACCAAGGGGTTGGCAGCCGATGCGAACGAGCGTGATCTTAAAGCTTTGGGGGGCTCTGAAGGCTTCTGTACACCAGTAGAACTGCCGTCCTTGATACTTTCAACGAGCGTTGGGGTCGAGCTCGAGGCTGACTCGGTATTTGGGTTCAGAGGAGCAATGTCGGACTCGACAGGTATGCTCATGCTTCGCTCAGCTTTTATTTGCGGCGAGCCGCGGGCTGGTGAAGCCGCGTCAGCTTCCGCTCCAACCTCGTCTTCTGGTGCTTCGTCCGGTATCTTGGTATGACTTGGAGGTAGGTTCTCGTCGGAAGCTGAATCTGCCCATATGCCTCCTCGGAATTGTTGACCTATTGTATCTGTGAATGGACTGTCATCCCAGTGTGGCAACACTATGGTCTCCGCCATAACTTCCCTTATCCTGCTTTCAATTGCACGCAAGACCATACTGTATGTGATCTGCCTCGAGCTTACTATTGGCTCTATCGACAACTCCATATCCGGCATAGTCTCAAAAGAGATCCATACGCGGTTACTGGGAGGTGGTTTAAATTTTAGCAGAGCATGCCCATTGAGCTTTTTCACTACGACAGCTAACACCAGATTGACTTCTCGAACCTTGAAGCGCGCACCGAGATCAAGCTTGGCTGTGGCCGCAACTTCTAGCCTGAAGTTTCCATTATATTTGAAGTCTGCCTCGGCACAGCAGTCACCGTCAATGGTAAGATCCTTGAGTTTTGGGTTCGTGAGGTAGGGTGCGCTGTCTCCCATATTGATCTTCTGGAGGACTATTCCTGAAAGAAACGCCGGCTTCTTGGCCCTTGCAATCTTCTTTGTGATTTTCTTTCGTATGAAGTCCTCTAAAACTTGCGTCTTGTAGAGGGCCAGAAACAGCCGGCCCACTAGCCCGTTGATCCACCGAGTCTGCAGATGCTCCTCAGAAGAATGTAAACGCTGCACAAGCCCAATGATGTGTTCGGTCTCGTATTGCTGTGGTCGTGGAGGGTTATCAGGCGCGTCCGGGGTGACCTCTTGGTTTTGTAACAACGCAAAGTAGAAGTCCTCTTTGTCTGAGCAATTTTCTGAGAACAGGAAGAATGGCTTAGACGTGGACGTGGGATCTTCGAATCCGGGCTTCCTTGCCAGCCGTATAGCGTTCTTCTTAATCCATAGTTCGCCTTCGGGTATCGTATCCCCTCCACCGTAGATGCTGACGTCGTGATGCTCAAGCGATATAACATATTTAACCTCCATCTGTTCCGAATCTTCGTAGAGCATCAAATGCTTGTGCCTTAGGACAACGAAGAACACATTCCTAGCCCTTTTGGCCGTCTTGCCATTGCTTTTGGCCGGGTCCAGACTTGGGCCTTGCTTGCGGTCGAAAATACTCCTGTACATGCTCTGATACACGCTGGGGCTTTCTGTAGCTACTACCGCACCGGCCGGCGTAGTCCGCTCTGGTGGTTTCCCATTGATCCCACCCGGCACGTACTCTCGACAGACCGCGAAGTAGCCCGCGGCAACATCAGGCTCGTGCCTCCTATGGAACTTCTCTGCCAGCTCTGACGTGCTTGCATATGATAAAATATCCTTTCCGTCATCATGAGGATCGCGTAGGGTGTCTGAAGAGGCGTCGGGCGAGGCTGAGGGGGGAGGTAGGACGGGAAATGTGAAGTATGCATGCAGGAGGACGAGGACAAAGACGGCAGGTAGGAATGTTAGGCCACCCAGTAAGTATGTACCTATGAAGGTAATCGAAATTCCCATTACGCCGAAGGCGGCTCTTGGTAGCCCTGAATTACAGGTTTCATTATCGTTGCGGTTGAAGTAAGCAAGGTGTCAAATCCTGGGATTACGCGACTTGGTCAAGCTTTTCCTACAAGGGGGCTTAGACTTGCAGACAGAGAAAAAAATCCTGGCTTAATCGCAAAGAATGTCATTCAAAAGCTGTTTCGGCAGGCTACCTGATAGGTGTTTGCTTAAGGTGGTTACGATCTACGGCATGACGCACGGTCATGGGTTCGCCTCTGCAAGTACGGCAGGGGGTATTGTCTTGATCAAGATACCTGTGCAGTATGTCGTAGTTGACTTAAATATTGTGTAGTTCCCTATGGCTACATATAGTGAAACCTGTTCTATTGATCGCTTACCAACTTAGATTATCAGCCTTGAGTTTCTCCAGCACTTGGATAATAGGCTGCGTAACCATTTTCGTACTTCTTGACTCCGCCATATGCCTCGTTCTGGTGTAAAACACAGGACAGTCCTTACTATCGCACTTGACCTCTTCTCCCCAAGCTAGGCCTGCGCACGAACGACAGACTTTTTCAAGATGCACTGCTTTCTCTTCTGTTATTTCTAGCCTTTTTCGTAGGGCTAAGAGAGACGTAGCTGCATTGCTCATACATATATTACAGATGGCTGTTTCTTCTTCGAGCTTCTCATGACAGACAACGCAGGAGGAAGATTTCATGTACGACTCCAGTGTTTTCTTCTCTAGCGCTACCTCTTTGCCTCCAGTGATCGAGCCGGCTTCAATGCGACGAATGCGTTGATATTTGGGCATTTCATCAAACCATTGTCGAACATTGGCTCCAACAAGGTTGAATATGCGTTCGAGAGGAGGGATCAAATTCTTTGAGATATAGTATTCCGCGTCTAGTTCATTATTGTCGTTCTGTAAAAGGACATCGGGAGCCACGCAACGATCGATAAGCCTTGCCCCAGGTGCCCCTGTGATCACGACATATGGTACACGCTCTCCATATTGCGGCTCGGTTCGAGGATCTTCAAGCATTCTCCGAGTGCTGATGAGCGCGCCTGGTGGCGGGGGACCTTTATCGCTATAAGTTCCAAGCTTCACTTCCTTGGCAAAGCAGAAGTCCTGGATCGATACCTTGCCCCTCATTATCTTCGCACATTGCCGCTGGAAATAGTCTTTGACCTGACTCAAGTCTGCTGAGCGGAAGAGAATCTTCAACGCCTTCTCTTCGATTTTCTGCTCCGCTGGTGTCCCATCTCGGCGCACAGTCTCGATGCCTTTTGCATCGAAGTCCGGCTGCTCCTGGTTCTTGCTTTCATACTTAAAACCAACGTATCTTTTCTTAGCCAGCAGTACGCAGGGATGATACACCTTTTCGAACTTAAGCTTTACCGGTCTCGGGTTCATGTCTGTGATGGTCTTTGCAATTTCTTGACCGATGTCAAAGGCTTCGTCCCTGGTGCGGCCTTTGAGGTAGACAAACAGACTATCCGTATCACCATATACGACTTCGGCTCCCCATCGCTCCACCGAGTGTATCAACGCAATCGCTTTCTCCAGCGTTTCGCGGCCAGTCTGTACAATACTATCGGCAATTTCCGAGCAAGGCATGCGTCCGGAGAAGGAAGCAGAGGTATATCCGTAAGTGACATTAGCAATGAGCTTCAGTGCTAATTGTCTATTGTTAAGCAATCTTTGGAGCGTTTTGTCTTCTTTGTCAACCTTCATACCACTCTTAACCATAACTCGGGTTTCGAGGATCTCCCCCAGCATCTTTGCTAAGAGTGACTTACGAATCTCTGGTTTGGCGTACATGATGCCATTCGGAGCAATATTGATCTGATTTTTGAAAAGCTCAAGAAGCCTTGGCTCCCTTTGGTAATCTGTAAAACCCATCTTGTTCTGACCGCGCCAGCTGACGACTCGGCCAAGAAACGTGGAGTAGCAGTAATTGTATGCTATCATCACACTAGGGTACAGAGACTGAAAGTCGAGAACCAATAACGGACTGTTGTAGAAGGCACTCTGTGGTTCCATGACTAGAGGCAGACACTCCAAGGCATTTTGTTGGCCAACTTGCTTTCGACTAGGCGACGGAAGGATAAAATTCTCCGGTTTCGCAATACGAAACATTAGAGACTCGACCTTGAATTGAGATCCTCTTGAGAATACGGAGAAGAAGTCGACACCAAGCAGTCGCGCCTGCTCGCTTGTTCTGGGTATAAGCTCGTTCTGTTCTAGGATTTCGAGATCCAGCTGGACTCTAGAAGTATAGTAGTCCACAACCTTGACTAGATCCCTAGGTTTATCACTATTGTACCAGGACGTCAGGTCCCGGAACGGATAGTGGGGTATACGGCGATGACAAAGCTGGAAAACGACGTTTTCCATTGTGTATTGCAGCAAGTTGAGCTCTCCTCGCATTGCGCGCCAGATGTTGATCATGTGCCTTCCTGTGACCCTAATTGTGGAGGTGTGATTGAAGCCCCATCGGTCATCATCTTTACCAAATCGGCCATGAGACTGAGATTTCATTCTGGAGAACTCGTCACAAAGACTATAGTCATATTTATATCTGGCTCTTTCAATCAGGTACCCCCAAGATCCGTTGTGAACTTCATAACCAGTCAAAATATCCGGATCATAATTGCGAACAATATCTACCATGCGATTGATTAGATCAAGCTCCGAGCTTTCCTCTTCCACTTCAACAGCAGTATATTGTTGTATCTTGTGGGCTAAGCCGCCTTCTTCCGAAAGCGTCAGGATGCCTACGTGTGTGCCTTCATTAACGCCATTGACCTCCAGATCTTCGTCATCAGACTGGAGACACCAGAACACGCAACTGATTTCATCTTGCTCCGGGTTCGGAACGAGATGCCCTCTTGTATTGACGTGGATCTCAAGACTCATCACGCTCATGTATTGAGTCTCGTGTCGGACACTCGTTGATTTTTGCTTTTGAGAATATTTAAATCCGTGCCTATTCTTTTGCGTTGCCCCATCGATCTGTGAGAGATCCCGTCTTGTGGTTAAAGTTTTCTCGTCAGGCGCTTGTTGCACCGGACTTGAGTCTGCTTCACCATTCTCATTTAGCCAAGCTTGTACCTGTTTTCTCGAGGGGGGAAGCTTTTCTATTTCCCAGGTTCTTAGTCCACATGCCCTTCTTCGTTTCTGTAGGCTTTTCCCCTCAGCAAGCTTATCTATGACAATAGCTGGCTTCTCCCCAAGACTAGCAAGCGATGTACCCTTGGGATCGAAGTCAGGGAGATATGGTACAGTCGTACTCTCGATCCTGAACTCTTTTCCGGCGTACTCCCTGCCATGCTCTGGTACGTCCTTTTCATTGCTGTAATAAGGATCTTGGTAGATGATTGATGGAAGCCTGAGACTTCGCAAGTCTGATAACATGTCGGAGGAGGTAGGCGGGACATGCCGGAGGCACATTATCTTCTTTTGACTATGGATGCCGAATGACTGGTGGATCTGAGAGGAACACCGGCATAGCTGAAAAGGTGTGGTTTCCGACGATCCCTCTCTGGATGTCGAAGCATTCTTCTGTTGACTAGGAGCGCCCAAGTCAGGCTCGCTAGAGGTTGCGAACGAGACCGATTTCGTTTTGGATTTTTGGGAGCCTTTCTTGGCCGAATCGCTGTGTTGACTAAGCTTCAGTATTGTGTGTGGGTCTTGCGGGTCCTTGACGATTGGAAATGATAGGGTCCTAATTCCATTCGCGGCCTCAAGGTTCCTCTGCGATGATGGCGTGATTTGATGCTTCTGGCCAACGTGAAGCTGCTGGGAACTGCTTCTCGGAAGTGCTGACCTCTGCCCATGGACAACGTCGTCCGCCTTAGTTGAGCTTGGATGACCATAACCCTCATGACCCTGAGCAAAGTCTCCGCTGAGTGGAATTTCTCCATGGGAGATCTTTCGCTTCTTTCTGCTGGGTTCATGGGTTAATTTTTCCTTAGCTTTCTCAGCACTGATATCACTCGTGAAGTCCAACGGTATTTCGAACGCATCATCATCCATATGATCGTAGTTTCCTGCCTGTCGAATTCCTAGGGCTTCGAGCTCGGTAGAGCTTGTAGGACCTTGCGCATCCCCAGAGGAAGGTGATTTCTTCGCGCCCAGAGCATTCTCGGACCAGTTTCCGTTCTGTAAGGTGTCACCATCTTCGTAGATTGGCTCGTTAACGCCCTCACTCGCAAACTGCTCCAGGTGCGCCTCTACTTCGTCACCGTGCTTTTTCTGCGAGATATCTAGCTCCCGCGCCAGCTCTTCGTCGGACTCGTATAAGAAGTCATCTCCATTATAAGAGAGGATGCGAGTCTCATCTACTTCCGGCACTGCGGCTTCTATTGCATCTTCTCCGGCCATAACAGCTTGCGAGGTTCTTTCAGAGGCCGCTACGCGTGCAAGATTATCCGGGAAGAGATCTTCGACGCTTTCCAATGATGTCTGAACATGGCTTTCAGAAGGATTCTTTCCCACAAACTCGTCGAAGTTTATCGTCTTTCCCTCTCGGTTGTACTTCTCGTCCTCCACAATCTCATTGATTTTCGCTATATATTCTTGTTCGTGAATCCAGCCACCCGGCTGGGAATTCCGCGGATCTGCAGATACAGACACCAACACTTCAGGTGGGAACGGACTGCTACCTGGGTCCAGCTCCCCCATTCTGGCTTTCCTTCTCATCGTCTCATCGCGCCACAGACCTGCCATACTTTGGACTAATTTCTCATCTGGTGCAATCGGGTCCTTCCGCTCGATGAAGTCATGGTGGATAGGCCTTGGCTTGACACCTTGCCGATTTACGATATGCTGTACGCAAATATCAACCTCAAGGGGGCAGTGGCTCTGTCGAGGCACGGTATCCGGATTGGAGATTAAAGCACTTGCAATGGTCCTATCGTGCCATTGATGTGTCGTGCTAGTCATCTCTAGGTAGTCTGGGACTGGGCTCCGAAATCTAACCTCGTTACAATCAATGTATGCGCACCCGTACAAATTGTAATCACACATCCATTGAGCGAGATACTGCATATGACTCTCGTACGGTTGAATGACTTTCTTTAAGATTGTCCCCTGCCGAAGAAGATCTGCCAAGCGCGACATATATAGTGGGTTGAGCATGTAGATCTTGAGAAAGAATTTATAGCCAACATTGTAGCCATAGAATGGTACGCCCTTCACAAGGGTAATATGCGCAACAAAAGCCGTCTTTCCATCGTACATGTTGCGGCGGTAGCTGACAGCCAGGGCATGGTCAATGGAGAGATGAACTTGCTGCACATGTGCGTCCACTGGAAATATATCAGATAAACATAATAGCCGTATTCGAGCAACCTTACCGGCTTCAGGTGCCAAGCTCCCATTGTAGTCGATGTAAAGGTAAGGGAACGCCCCGTGGATATGAGCGCATACTTTCTGCCCTGTCTCCGTGGCTCCGAAGACTCTAATTACCGGAACCTTAGGCAAGATCTTCGACTGAGAAGATCTATGAATCCTAGGCAACTTAGGATCGAAATCGGTTGGAGTAGCTTGGTAGTGGTCAACGCAGTTGAGCCTAACGCGGAAGAGATCCATTTAACATTAGGGAGAAAATGGCTCGCAGAGCAAATCAAGTCTGAGTGCATGATGCAGAGCGCCAACGAAGAACGGAAAAGCTTGCAAAATAAAGAAAGGCGGATTTATACAATAGACACGGGAGTGACGCGATGTTATTTTCGGAGCGGAATCGATAAATAATGCCAAGGAGCCAAGCTCCGGCGGCTTCTATCTGCATATCACCTAGGTAGAGTCCGCATCTCCGCCTCCGCCGAATAACTCGTGGGTCGTGTTCTTAAGACCACCAATAAAAGTGTCCCCCGATAGACTACCCATTTCGGTAGGGTCGTCGCTACCCTCCACTGTCTATCTGGAAAGGTATTGTCCAGTCTGACCAATTTGCACCCGGTTCAACGATCCTAAGCCCCACCTGTCTTTCTAGTGGGTCACCTCCCTTCTTAAGCAAAGGCAACTCGCATCAAAATCATGTCTCGCAAGCCTGCCGAACCAGCTAAAAAGGAACAAAACGAATACATCCCAGCTTTCATTTCCAAGAAGCCCTTCTATCTCGAATCTGCTGACAGCGAAAATGACTACCTCGAGCATCAACGTCTTCAGACATCAACCCCAGATCAGTCGAAATGGTATGATCGTGGCAAGAGGCTTGGGCCTGCTGCAACCAAGTTCCGCAAAGGCGCTTGCGAGAACTGCGGGGCCATGACGCATAAGACTAAGGAATGTCTGAGCCGGCCAAGAGCGAAGGGTGCAAGGTGGACGGGAAAGGATATTCAAGCGGACGAAGTGGTACAGGATGTGGAGCTAGGATGGGATGCTAAGAGGGATAGGTGGAATGGGTATGACGCGCAAGAGTACAAAAGTGTCATTGAGGAATATGAGGAGTTGGACAAGCTCAAGAAGATCATGAAAGGGGGTGCTGAAGTTGGTGAAAACAAACTACTTACAGAAAATGGGGAAGAGGGACAGAAGCAGGAACAAGAGGAAGCGAAGTACGCAGAAGAGACTGATATGGGAAGGCAACAGAGTACTGCTACGAGAAACCTGCGATTACGAGAAGACACGGCCAAATATCTTCTGAATCTAGACCTTGACTCAGCAAAGTACGACCCTAAGACAAGATCAATGGTGGATATGGGTGCTCAAGCCGATCAAGCTTCTGCTTTAGTTGCAGAAGACAATTTCATGAGGGCCTCAGGGGATGCAGCAGAATTTGAGAAGGCACAAAAGTACGCTTGGGAATCTCAAGAACGGGGCGATAAGAACAAAGTTCATGTTCAGGCCAACCCTACTTCAGGTGAATATTTTCTGCGAAAGGAGAAGGCGGAAAACGAAGCCAAGCAAGAGGCGAAGCGAAAAATGCTTTTAGAGAAATATGGTGGAAAACAGCATCTTCAGCCATCACAGCTTCGGGAGATGGCTGTCGTGGAGAACGAACAATACGTGGAGTACGATGAGACGGGCGCAATTAAAGGTGCACTGAAAGTAGAGGCAAAGTCAAAGTATCCAGAGGACGTGCTCATAAACAACCACACCTCGGTATGGGGAAGCTGGTGGTCCAATTTTCAATGGGGCTATGCTTGCTGTCATTCTATGATCAAGAACAGCTATTGTACTGGTGAAGAGGGTAAACGAGCCTTCGAGGAAGCCGACCAAAGGCGGACTGGAGAAGAACTGGAGGAAATGGTATCGAGAAGAGCAATCCAAGACACGCTGGTCGATGGGAAGGAACAGTCAAAGCTGAATAGGAGCGAAAGCAATGAAAAAGCAGAGGGCTTAGCGAAGAAGAGGACCCTAACAGAGATGAAGGGCGGTGTTAGCGAGGAGGAGCTCGAAGCCTATAAAAGATCTAGAGCGAACGCTAATGATCCCATGGCGAATTATTTGGGAAAAGATGAGCTCGATGTATGATATTATTGCACCGTTGCATAGCGTAGGCGTTGGATATACCCCTTGATACAATTAGAATCAGATGGCCACAATAAAACTTGGTCCTTGTAGGCATTGTATGAGGTATCGATTCGCATGCTATCTTCAGACGTGCTGGTAGCCAACTTGGCCGAGCCTGTTTGATTTTTCGCTAGCTAGATGCAAGGACTTGCATGTCCCTCTACTCCTCTTCCTCCTCACCACCGTCACCCTCCTCCTTCTTCTCCGCAGCCTTAGCCTTCTTTCTCCTCACACGCCCAGGACGCCCTCCTCCAAACGGCGAAGTAAGAGCGAAATCGATATGCTTTTGAGAGTCGAGACGAACGACGAAGGAAGGTACATTGACGATTTGTTTGCCCACACTATGGAACGACAACGATTAGCCATTTCCGCAAGAAGCGATCTGTAATGATCAAACGTACCGGATATGCCTCTGTCTGATCAACACCCTGGCGTGATGAATACTCTTCGCCAATCCAAGCTTATAGACGCAAGTTTGCAGCCTCCTCTCCAAGAAGTCCTCGACCTTGAGGGCAAGCACGTAATCGAGCTTCATGCGGGATTCATCGAGCACACCAACACGGACAAGACGGCGAATGAGGGCATTGCCTTCGAAGAGACGCTTCGGATCTTTTTCTTCCATGGTCAGGAGTTGACTGTAAGACGCCCGTCGGATTAGCTGATGTGATGTATGTGTGGGTAAGGGGAACAAGTACCGAGCAGCACGACGGATTTTGGAGAGGGTGAGCATGACGCGCCACACCTCGCGCTTGTTCCTCAGACCATATTCGCCGACGATCTTGAGTTCCGAGTCGCTATGATGGGAAAAGATTAGTCCAATTCCATCGACGTGAGTAGAGACAAGCTCATGCTCAGTGGCCGGGAAATACTAACAGACGAGCGGCCTCGAAAGCTATGCGAAGGTCAGTCGTAATAGCGATTACATCAATGGGTGTTACTTACGACGACGAGGCACCTTGTACGTCTTGGTGTACGAGCGTGGCGCCATGGTTGTGGTGGTAAATTGATGAAGAGCTGGATGGAGGTTGCTTGTGTGAGAGGAATTAAGCGAGATCCGCACATCTTGGCAGCTTAGTCATCGTTGATGTCCATCACAGCTTAAGAGACTAAAGAATTTGATATAGCAGGGGCATGTCCACCAGTAACCTCTAATGACAAAATACATTCATCGTCACGAAATATCACCTGTACAGCTGGACTTATCTCGTCTGGGATCGCGAATGGTTCCAAGCTTACTAGCAGCTTGTGGTATGGACGGGATCCAGTAATCTGTCCATACAAATGGCTCTGCGATTAGAAGTGCTCGAACTTCCTAGGTGATACTCCTTCTATCTCGCCTGTAGACTCGGTTCTGTCTGAACGAAACTCGACATTATACACTAGTCCGTCGTTGATGTTTTCCGCCGGCCCCCTTATTCCCTCCTGTGAGCGAGAAGAGAACCATCTTTCTAGAGCAATTGTAGTGACTGTACCGCTTATCAACTGCTATCCTTAACGAGTCTTGGGGGTGTCGTTGAGTTGTTGGGGCACAATATCTGGGGATGCTGTATTCAAATGCTAGAGTTGTCTGGAATTCTCGTACAGACCAACACAAAAACCAAGACCTTGTGCCTCCACTGAACAGGAGTGTCAAATCGGAAGAGATGAAGCAGGAAGACGCCATTTCTTATTCACAGGAAAACACCAACAAAAGCCATCTGCATAGGGAAACGAATCTTTGTACAAAGCCTGCTTGCAATACCCTCCGTGAACTGCGCCAGTGCTATTGAATAGAGAAACTAGTCGCTACTATAATCGTATCATGAACCATCTTGCTTTTCCTCGTCTCACTGAATACATCCCTATCCCCTACCCTCACCATGAGTTTCTGTCCCAATTCGGATCTGTATACGAATCAGCTATCCTTTCCATCCCTGATAACGCCCCCAATCGATCATAAGCCCCTTACCTTGCACAAAAGCCGCTAGAACTTTGCTCCCAGTCTGTAACAACGGATGTCCCACCACAATTTGCAAGAATCTTTGTAGCCCCTCCCTCCTGTGCTCAATAACATCATCACTGAAGCGGTTCGTGAAGACTTTTCCCGGTAGTGGAGGTATCGTCACTCTCGCGCTCTCACGCTCTAGTATATCACGGAAGTATTCGAAGTCCGAGTAGCGGCGCCGTACTGTGCTGTGTTTGAGTTTGAAGGCGGGTATATTCGTGCGGCAAACGATCTCGTAATCCGTGTACATATTGCGTGAGGTGCCATGGGTCTGAGGATTTTTGACCTGTAGTTCGGATTAGATAACTCAAGGACAGAATGTAGCAGCACAGGATTTGGCGTATGTTAAAGCAGTACTGACTTCTATTTCGAGGAAGTTCTCTGGTGGGCCATAGATTTCTTCGAAGCTTTGTTGACGGGCATCAGGCATTGCCTGCATCTTGGGCAATAGAGATATGCGATTTGCGGCTACTACGCGATAATATAAAGTAACTTTAGAGCAGGGATGAAATTCCGTCCAGAGAGGGTACTTCTATATTTGTGTGTTTAGGCGGGGTGATAGTGGGGCACTTGCCCGAAGATTCTATGCGGTTTGCCTACGTTAACATCAAAGTCTCGCGATGAATGAATATCGGCTAGTCATAGTTTTTATAGCCATCAGTGCTTTCATAAGGTCTTTCCTTAATTTATTATCAGCCAGCTAACATCCTATAATTGCAATTTCTCTTATGTGGTATTCGAACCGAGCCCGAAGCCCCTGAAAGTACATTCAGACAGATTGCACCATTCTGAAAATGGTCATGATCGCCTCCTGTTTCCCCTAGACAGTTGCCAGTCCCGTTTGAAAAATCGAAACTTGGACTTGCTGTTTAGCCCATTCGGAAATATCCTGGTTTCCCAATGTACTGCCACCAACTCGTTTATAGGGTTGCGTCGTGAAGATTCCTGACACCGTAGGCGATAGGTACTTTTAGCAGATACTGCGATATGAAAACGTCAAACATTGATACTACAAGAAGTCCACTGAGTTGAAAGGACTGGTTAAGACTCAAGAAGATTGGGGAAATGGTGCGCAAAAGGAGCAAGGGCCTTAGGACGATACTTTGGCAGAGTGAGGTGGACATATTCGAATCCAAACGCAGGGTGAATATAAGGTCTTTGGACGTTCTGCTACCGCAGCTGAAGGTGGACTTGGAGGCGCGCGACATGGGTATCTTTAAGGATTTTTGTATATCAGGGTAACAAAATGTCTTAGAACCCTCCGGCCACTCCCAATATCATCCAACGAGCACCTGATTCACCGGTATATGTACTGTGAAGACGGGGTCAGTAATGTTGCTTTCGACGAGCAGTAGAAGGTTAAGGCTAAGGGGCCCATACTCAATTTGACAACGTATCCTATTGCACCCATCACCACGAAGCCAACACCTACTGCCTGAGATATTTTGAAGAATTCCCGCTTGTCCGCTGTAGAACGATCTTATTAGACATATTTTTGTGGGAGTATCGAGAGGCATGGTATTTGAGGCTTACGCTTTGTACATCTGCAGTCCGGTTAGTCTATTGCCGACATAATACTATCAAGGAGTAGGACAACGGACCTGTTCATGAATTGCGTGCCATCGTGGAGAAAATCCCGTGGGATATCGAGCAGTTCTTTGAACTGGTCTGACATATTAAGTGTCGGGTGAAAAGGACCAAGCTGGAGGTCTTCGAGATATGATTATGGACGTTCTGGTGGGCGTTGAGAGAAACACAGGAAGGAGCGATCTCTTGTGCGAGTACGTTGAAAGAGAGCGACGTGAATATTTGAACTGTTTTCAAGGGAGTTTTGAGGACAGCTGGAGACCAAGCAAGCTCCTTAGCCGAACCGCAGTAATATTGCTACGGCGCTAGCGATCTCCCGCGTAATTTTTACTAGTGTAACCAGTCGAAATGAGTGAGGCGGTCCTGCAGCTTCCAAGTTCACAACCCTGCTCTATGCCAGGTCAGCTTCACCACTTGCAGGAGACTTCTTTATTGTGGCCAACATTACACTCTTTTCACCCTCCATCTCATCAGCTTTGGCAGAACCCGCATAAATTGACGACATCCTTGCTCTAACCACCACGGGCGGGACCAATTCACTTAACAAGGCTGTCACGCGCGTCTAGTCTTGAGGTTGCTACTGACCATTGCTCTACTATTTCTCTTCTTCTGGCTCGCGATGTCGAGATGATGGGATTGCATTTGCTGAGACTGTCTTCTACCGCTGTTGTACTCCTTCAACTTCAATCAGCTCGCTGCTAAGGGCAGGCTTTTCGGCTATACCAATTCTTGTCCGCACATCAAGTGTTCCGTGCGAGATTTCTTCTTGTACTCAGCTTAATTTACCTGTACGTATATCTGGCTGGCTTTGCGAAGGCGTCTTCCTACCTTAAGCAGCCCTTGCCGCCTGCAGCTAGCGGTCTGGCGAGCAGTGGTCGTGATCGATCTTCTAACGTTCGCTTCCCATGTAACTTGTTGAAAGCTAATTCAATTGTCGGCGCTCTGCAGACCTGTACTTCTACCTTACTCTTCGAGACCTGTATTGTTAATACAAATTCAATCGAGGTTGCCTTCCTAACAGCTGAGCCTTACTTGTCAAGATGGCTGAAAACGAAGAGGATACGTTCGACATTGACATTTATGGTGATGGGGGACAAGATTACCAGCAAGATGCTACAGATGATGCGATGAAAGCCGAGGACTCTTCCGAGGATGCCAAACCCACAGCCGCAGCACCCAATGCTACGACTGCATTTTCATCCAACGAGCATAACATCAGCCCCACAGTCAAACAAGAGAACGGCCATGGAGGAAATGATGTAGCACAGAAGATCTCTAGTACTGACGAATCTGCGCCAGATCCTGTTCATCTCCCAAAGCAAGCTCCTCAGGCACAAGGCCTAAAACGGAAAGATGGTGCAGATGATAGACCTGTGGATCCTGGTGCGACGACGGCCCTTTTCGTATCTGAATTACACTGGTGGGTGAACGACGACGACGTTCGCGGCTGGGCAAACCAAGCTCAGTGCGAGGACGAGCTCGAGGAGATTACATTCAGTGAACATAAAGTGAACGGGAAAAGCAAAGGGTAACCAGGAGTTGAAAAAGAAGAACGAATAGAATGCTAATATCTAGTTTTTCGTAGGCAAGCTTATGTACTATTCACGTCACCGCAAGCAGCAACTGCGGCGAAGCAGAAGATTGAATCATTTGGCGAAGGTCAGCAGTACACAAAAAGATTCACCGTCAGCTACACCAATCCGTACACCAATCCTTTCAAGACGCTTCCGAAAGACGGGCCAATGCGTAACAGTGGCCCAGCCAGCAACAACCGCTCAAGCTCAGGCGCCTACGGTGGTGCGACAGGAGGCGCGAGTGGGATGCCTTCGCAAAGCATGGGCTACAATAACTCTGGGAGCTACCGAGGGAATCGTGGTGGTTACAATAACCGTGGCGGAGGCGCGAACAATATGGGAGGTTACAACAGAGGAGGATTTCAGCAACCAATGGCTGGTGGTTTCCAAAGCGGTTTTCAAGCTACACCTATGGGGGGTATGCAGCCTTACGGCGGCTTCCAAAACCGAGGAGGCATGGCGGGAGGTATGCGAGGAGGACCAATGGGAATGAGAGGTGGCAGAGGTGGTATGGGTAGTGGAATAGGTAGTGGGATAATGGGTATGCCAATGAGTGGTATGGCAATGGGACCTATGGGAGGAATGGGGATGAACATGCCACAAATGGGTGTAGGCATGGGAATGCAAGGTATGCCAGGCTCTTACAGTTACCCCTCTGTCAACCCCGCCGCAAGCTCCGGATTGTATGCCAGGCCGGCAGGACATTTCGGGTCTTCCGGCCTCAAAGCAGAGTATCAGCCGGATCCCCCCTCTGCAGGCTCAATTCCTCCCATGCAACGTGGAAGAAGTGTTCCAGGGAGGAAAAGCAATGCCGGCTCAGCGTGGGCCCAATACACGCATTACTCGATTACACCTTCAAATGCCTCCTCTACCCATTCTCTTCCTCAAATGACAACTCCAGGCAGTCTCAGCGCCCCTTCCCCATCAAGTCAAATGCTAAATCACAGATCTTCTTCGGTAGGAAATCAAGCCCACTTCAACCCTGCTTTCTTCCCTCAACAACAACAAGGGCAGCAGGGTGTCGGTTCTCCAGACGCAAGCTGGAACCCTCATGGCGCGAAACGGACGAGGCAGGAGTAGACCACTCTCTTCTCGACGCAGGCTCATCCTGCTTGAATCATACCTGCTTTCGGTACCTCTGAGCGAATTCCAACGTCCAAACGCGTCGAATCCTTGGAAATCACGGTTACAGGACCAAGTCCTCGCCCTGACACCCTTCGACAGCGAGTAGAGAAGATGGTTATCAGCGGACTAGATCAGTCAATGTGAGCGATACAAGTCCAATCTCTCTGTGCGTTATTTTAGATACTTGTAGCGACCCGATCATAGAGGTAGTAGTCTCATATTTGAGAAAGCGGTCTAAAAAGGGCAAAGTGGAACCAAGGTGGATAACTTTCTTCGACCGATGGTCAAGAAAACTAATCAATTCTTCATGCCGGGCTATCTATTTGATCCTGCTGCCTATGACTATTGTCGACCCGAAACGCTATGCCGGGCATCGATTTGGCCATTGGCTTGGACGTATCCTAATCAGTGTAGCATAAAGAGCACGTAGGTTGACTATGCAACATCTCTCGGCTTAGGTCCGATTGATATCTCCAGGAAATGAAAACTAATTTGAATTACACAATCGAAACTATGTCCCCCGTCTTTGAGACTCCAACACCGATATTTGGAGAACATTGATCTATTCTGCACCATAAGTACAGCGTAACAAGCCCGGAGAGCTCCATGCGAGCTAGAAGTCGAATATGCGCGATCTTTGAGAGATGGGCGCAGGTCAGGCCAGTGACAGGCCGACGAACATTTGCGAAGAAGTGTTGTTGCACGAAATAGAAGAGCGATGAGGATTTTCGATAAGAGATTGACCGCTGCCCAGAGTGTAAGTGTTGGTGGATCAATGATGGATTTGTACCGAACTCACTTCTTCACATAGCACATGCGTCCTTCTACTCTAAAATCACTTGTCGAGTTCCATATTACTCTTCAGAAATTGTGGCCAAACCCCAGGCGCCCCATCAATCTTTACGTGCCTGATGCGCCTCAAACGCCCAAAAGGTGTCAGTATGCGAGATTCGATTCCTGTCTTCAATGCTGGTCGTCCCAGGTCCATATAGACGATATCCACGCTAGTCAGGATCGTTGAAAACGTGAGTATCTCACAGAGATTTTCCACTGCATCACTAACGATAAGGCAACTTTCTTTCTTCCTCTGCCACTCCCCCCAGGTATTCACCGGGCCTCCGTTCTCAGGCTCTGGGTTGAAGACGAGAAAGATCCTGAACTTTTGCATCTGACGAATGGAATGGCGAAAAGCGGGACTCCATAGTGATGGCATAGCAGCGGTGCTTGGATCGTTCTTGAGACCTGTCTTCGGCCATGTCGTAATGGGGCCCATACAGCTTCCCTCATTCAGGACGAGATTAAATCGATTCTTTCGACAGAACAGATTGTACGCCTCGCCATACATCTGCTTGTTTGCCATGGGGATCAACTGGTCACATCTCTCGGGTGGGTAGTCCCATGCTCCTTGTTCATTCGTAGTGCAGAGAAGCCATCTATGTCCAACAACGACGGGCTCTTGGTTTGGCCTTAGTTCTGTACAAAAGCCCCAGATCTTTTCCCGGATTCTATTCATGCTTGTTAGTACATGGGATGTGTTAGAGCGGAGGATGCTTTACTCTGAAGGAAGTGTGAATAGTGTATGCTTCGTAGTTTGAGAGTTGGGTACGGTAATTTTTTCGGGGTTTGCTTTAGCACCCAGTGAGGCAAGAGCGTATGGTCCCATTGTCGTTCCCGAAGAAGGCTCTACTCACTTGCAGAGATGAGCAAACGATAATAGCCGATGGGCGACCGAAAGCGACGGTAATTGAGTAATTATAGCGACCAATTGTTTGCCCAGAATGCGATTGGCAAATTTGCTGGCATAGGCTGTGTTATGAACAAGTGGAAAAGGATCTGTTATTACAAATAATTGGACAACAGGCGGGACGCGAGATAAGTATCACTTAGGTTCGACTCAATTCCCATCCTTGGCATACCAAGAGGCGTTGGACTTAACGTGGGGACAGCGGCTGGATTTGCATGTGATTTCTTGCTGGGCAGGATTGGTGGGAAGGCTGTACAACCTTGTGTCGTGCGCACCGATGATCTCCAATGCATGCTCTGCAGCTGCCGTGCGCCCTCCAATATTAGACTCACCTGTTAGAGGAAATATCCCAACATACTAAAACCTAGGTAACGCGAGAAAGCGGGAAAAAAAAATCTTGCTTGGTCGATCTCTAGAAAAGGAATGTAGAAGAGGCAAGGCTGATATCTGACCTATAGTTTGGAGGCTATAGCCAACCAACCGCTAACGCTTCAATGCAGTTTGAAATACCCTTTGTACTTGTTCCAATCTTCACTGCTGAGAAAATGCTCCGACCATGTTGTACTCCGTCCTCAAGCCTCGGTTCGTTGCTACGAACGTTCAACGAACGGTCAGCAAAAGATGACTAATCGTTCCTTACGCCAAAGGCCAAAATGCAGCTCGATCTTGTCCAAATCGCCATTTTAGGATGGGCAATCCCATCATGCCCCTCTATCCTACTTCCTGAGCCAATGGCCTACTCAATTCCTGATGTACCTGTGCCCTGCCTTGCTTAAAGGTCCGCATTTCCCATTGGTTAATCATATGAGAATCCAAGAACGCCTTACGAGAGATGCTGATGATCTGGGTATGGAGTATTCTTCCAGATATTTGATAAGTACTATTAGATCATGGGTCTGGTATGAAAAAAGCGATAAGCCAGGAAAGTTGGAGATGGAACATTCAAGCAGTGGTGGGTAAGGATAGAGATATTGAGGCTCGGGGGAAAAGATGAGTTGCTTCACGTTTTGAGGTAGAACCAGACCTCCGGAAGCTATCGCACCTATACATACAGAGCACAAAAATTACATGAGGCACGAGCGGTCTTCTGGAAGACTGAATGCAGCAACTGTGTGGTTGAGGCTGTTCTCTAAGGATATCGATAGGACCCATTAATCGGCCTATAATTAATTTACTTTCAAGGATAGCGAGGCTACCACGTCAGCAGAATTACTTCCAGGCAGCCCTGACAGGCTCACCCGAAGTGGCGTCCAAGGGTTGATGAACAATTATCGTATGCGGAGAGACCTAACTCTGTACAGGGTACAGGTTTGCTCTGAGAGGTTGAAAAACATCGCCTGAGCCCACGTCGGAGCGCACAATTTGGCGGGCTGTGCCTCGAATTACTAAGAAATCATAGTCATCATCGACAGTCCTTTTGCATGGTGTAGGTAACATTATCGTGGGGTTCAATTAATGGATGGGGAAGGCAACTGGGGCAAACCAAGGCGAAAGAGCTGAAGCCCTAATCTTGCGGGCACCAACCCGTTTTGGGAACAAGGCTCGGGAAAAACATTTCTTCTGGTCAGGACGGCGTCATACAACTGCGCTGTAGTAACAGCCGCAGGCATGAATGGACCTAGCTTATGTGTCATGAGAGACCATGTTTTCCTTTCAGTATAGACTTCTCAAGCTTGTATCATTTCTAATTTAATACATTAATATTTTTTGATGACCTTTCCACCAGCCTCCGGAAAGCTTGCTCAGGCGGCTCAAATTCGGGGCCCGTTACCTAACACCAACAACACATCGCTGACTGTGTCCGGAGAGACTGATGAAGCAATATCAGAAACAGATGTTGCAGATGGAACGATAACAAAGCCGCAAGCGCCAAAGGCTAAACCATGGGCGCATGCAGTCGCTGGAGGGTACGTTGGCCCGACTCCGGCGTACATCGATGAAACTGAACAGTACCAGGATAGGGGGGGCGACGTCCGCTATACTTACATCCCCTCTTGAGGTCCTCAAAACGCGCCTACAGTCCGACTTCTACCAGTCCCAGATACGAAAAGCACACAACTTGCCTGCGCATTCAGCGCTATCCTTACATCGGGGCGCCTTACTCCATATCCGAGAAACCTTCCAGCTTTTATACGCAATACCCCATACCGAGGGGTGGCGGGCGCTTTTCAAAGGTCTCGGGCCCACTCTTACGGGCGTGGCTCCTGCCCGGGCCATCAACTTCTGGGCTTATGGCAATGGCAAGCGGATTATACGTGACAACCTGAACCAAGGACGAGAAGCCGCTTGGGTACACATGTGTGCAGCAGCCAATGCCGGTATAATCACTGGTACCGCCACGAACCCGATATGGGTGGTCAAGACACGCATGCAACTGGACAAAAATCGGGCCGAAAAGACTGGAAGCCTGTCGAATCGGCAATATAAGAACTCACTGGATTGCATTAAGCAAACTATGCGCGCAGAAGGTATCCGAGGTCTGTACCGAGGGCTCAGTGCAAGTTATTTGGGAGTCACGGAAAGTACATTGCAGTGGGTTCTATTTGAGCAGGTCAAGATATACCTACGCCAAAGAGAGGAACACATTGTAGCCTCAGGACGGGAAAGGACATCCTGGGATCATACTGTTAGTTGGACAGGCAATTTTGCTGGAGCTGGCGCGGCCAAGTTCTTTGCAGCAATCATTACCTACCCGCACGAAGTCGTTAGAACAAGGCTGCGGCAGGCGCCACAGAAAGATGGTCGGATGAAATATACTGGCATAGTGCAGTGCTTCAAAACAATATGGAAAGAGGAAGGTATGGCTTCTTTGTATGGCGGGCTTACGCCACACATCTTAAGAACCGTGCCAAGTTCTGCGATCATGTTCGGAATGTGAGTTGTCAGAATATTACGGCTCAGGACTAGGCTAACAACACAAGGTACGAACTGCTTTTGCCGCTCCTAGGCACCGAATCATAAAGTCTAATACTTCTAAAATTACTCTCAATCCGCACGCTATTCAGCACGGATGGGCTTTTTCTATCGTCTGCCAAACACTTAGGTCATACTCCACTGGGCTGGTCGCAAAACCTCTTCCAAGTCCTTGGCATGCATGTTGCGGGATCACACCCATACAATGACATGGAAAAAGGGCACACTTCCTTGTACTATATTACCTTTGATCAAATTCGTCGTCAGTGCTGGTAGCGGATGGACGGCTTCGATTTCCACTATAGTGTACTATATTTTGTATCATCCACTCCATAGATCGGTGCTGGCAAGGCGTGGGAATGGAGACGGCAAGATAGTGAAACGCCCAAAGTGTTGCTAGAACTGTTCCTACAAGACATGCGAGTAAGTTGGAAGTTATAGCCTCCAAATCTCCCCAGGTGTAGGTCGGAGAGGTTGTAAATCACCTTCCGAGAAATCTTTCTCAATGAGGAATAAGTCGCCGTGAGCATCCAAAGATGACACGGATCAAGCCTGCATTCCATATATCCCAAATCTCATTTCACAGGCCCATCTTTGCTATTATATCGCATTTCGAGAGGATTGGAGTAGCAAGAATGAGATTTTATGAAACTATTTGACGCTTACTTAGTCTTTCCACTCACTACTGAGTAGTTACTACCTCGCTGTCGCCTGCTAATGAACTTTCTGTTGCTTACGAGCAGCTCTTACCATTATACATTTATATACCTCAACGTTATATAGAGACTACATTTCTCTCTAAGCACTTTTCAAGTGCTCGAGACACGATGCGCTTTTAGCCAAGCTCAACAAGTGCATTGTATTGCTCATAAAAGACGAATATATTCTGCTGGACTTTCCAGATATTTAGTCAATGCGGACTCCCTTGGATTGAATACCCGGGGCTAGGGGGGGAGCGCAGATAGGGGCTCATATGTAGCAAGTCATAAGGTAGCTAGGCAAGACATATGCGGCGTCTGTGTGGCGAAAGATTGGTGTACGAGACAGAACTGGAATCTTGTCGGAATCGGTCATGACTGAGGAAACAGGCCTAGGTAGAAACTAGAGATGATATCTACGCTGCTTGAGAGAAATGTCATTCATATATGTTCGCAAGCATGTCTTCGGGAATGCGTTCGATTGGCTGACGTTTGAATAAGAAGCAAGGCAGATCATTGGGCCGGCTGAGTTTATGTTCCACTTCGTTGTAGGCTTTGCTGTATTAGTCTCAACTCTCCTAGGACGAACCACTTGCGCCGCCTCTTGTTTGGTCTACTGTGTGCAGTGTTTTCTACAAGGCTGCTTCATTCACGACTCCAACTTTATTTGACAAGTTTCAATTTCCTTTGCCTAAAATCAACTAACTTACTATATTGCACATATCATTGAGCTAGCAAGGCCATCTTGAATTAACATTGTTAAGTGTCCTTCGCCTTAAATTCACCAATTTTCTAAATTGGATATAGTAACAGTGAGCCATGACGGCCATCCTTGACCGATCAATAGGATTGTCGATGTTGGATCAGTGGTGCCTGGTGCAATTCCTGCGGCGAAAGAGAGGCAACTTGGCTGCTGCCAGTCCTGCAATAGCAATGAAAAGCCGTTTCAAAGCCACGAGACATACGACAAAAAGAGCTTGTCAGTAACATGCGACCCTCGATTCGCCAGTTAGACCCTTCGACGGCATCCCCGTAGATGTCCTTTGAGGATATATGGGATAAGAAGAAACGTCTGTGGTCTTTGTCTGCTTTATGACCATCCTATCTTGCGAGTGGGATTGCTTGAACTCTTGGAGCTGATGCTCTTGGTCCCTGGCGGCAGCAGCAGTAGAAGTAAAAACGTCGCCTGGCTTTGCATCCCAATTGTAGCGATGTGCATTTGTGGTACGGCTTATCTCTCTTCCATTCGAAATTGAGAATGGATTTATCCTGTTCGCACCAGCATTTGCATCATCCGATCCCAACGGGACTTGGATGTCATTTTTCATGAGACCGATGTCAAGAGAATCGGCCACGGGCTTGAGGAATGGTAAACAGCTTGCAATGACACTACCATTCGTGTGAATGATGGTCACCAGTACAAGATTAAATGAATTCACTGATGTACCAGAAGAAAGTTGGGCTTTTTGGAAGTATATCGAGCGGAGGATGATGAGAGGGATTGTTCTAGTCTATGTTAGCTTGAATACATCTGAGCAGAAGGAGATAACGTACAAGAGGTTCGGCGTGAATGACAATGAAATAATGCGCTTGTGGGACTTTGAGAGTTGAAGATTAGAGAGCAGATAGAGAGGTACAAGTCCTATAAAAAGTTGTGTAAATATATCCATGACTCCATTTGTAACCCAAAAAGCGAGCTTCTTAACGTTAGCGCGACCAGTAGAGCAAGTTTCTAGGCTTTCATACCTGGTCAATGCATCTTGCTGGAGTTTGAACCCATGGATGAGGGAGAGCACATTGAAAAACTAAGACGAGCAACGCGATAATGGTCCATGCAGCGACCAAGAGCATAGTATACTTCACGCTTTTCCGTTTGAGATTCGAGCGACTCAATCCACTAGGGCGAGCCAGTCTCATTTGGAAGTGTAAGGATGCAATCTTAACCAAGAATATTGTAAGGATGTAGAACATCTGCGAGGCGTATCCAGACTGAAATCTCCTGTCAGCTCCCCATCTGAAAACATTATATCGCCTTGCAGCTATTCACTTTCTCGAGCTTATCGATCTGAGATGTATTCAAATTATTTCCAGGCTGGCCCAAGCCTGACTGAACTTGTGTTGAGGTCGCCACGCAGTAGCTGACAGCTGTAGACTATGCACAAGTCAGCGATTCTCCGAATCATCTGCTTTTCCAAGTATCTAGGAGCTTACAGTCGCTATGATCATGAAGATATCATCGCCCTGGAGTCTCCGAATCAACTGCCATTTCGTGACAACCTTGGTGAAAGAGAAAATGATCATAGTTACAAGGGCAATCCATGTGGCGACATTGATCAAAGGCCCGCGATGGGTTGAGTCGACTTGAGTCATCGTTAAGGCGGATGGTGTAATACGGAGACTATTGCAATATTCGAAGCCTCTGAGCAATTGTGGGCGACACTAGCAGGCCATATGAAGCACATACTAGCGGTGCAGGAGAATTCCGAGCTTAGGACCGTTCTTAGACGCATACACATGAGAGAAGGCAGGGACGGTTTGGTGACCATCAGAAGAAACAGCCATCGGCACCATGGGTATCCGGTAGCTACAGTATGGCACATCATGCGCGGACGCTGGCGAAGCAATACACGCACCACAGACAAGGCAGCGTGCTTGTCAGGAATGGGAGAAAGCAGTTGAGAGATGCAGAGAACGGAACTGATGCCAGACATGCACTCATCTTGCGAGCGAGGCTGAACATTTGTGTGCTGTATGCAGACGTCTGTACTTCCGGCCTGATTTCAAGCTCAGATTCCGTCTCCTCTCGCGAGATGAACTCGATCCTACAGCGAGACCCCAGACGCGCTCAAACCACCTTCCAATCTAAACAGCTCTTTAATCTGTTCTCAACCTGTAGAAATATCCCTCAACACGCCTGACAGCGTTACGTTGCAAATTGTTGATGTAGGCTTAGCGAGATGTAACAATATAAGATGTGATAAAGATAGTGACTAGACGCGTCTTCGGGTATCCTCTTAATATTCTAACTTAGTATCGCCTGCATTTAGGGCTGTGGCCAGATCAGCCTGTTATCTTTAGACGCACATCAGATACTTGCTGCTCGGAGCGAAAGCAAGCGCTCTTATGAGAAGATCAGTAATTGTACGGGATAGATCCCCAAACACATTCCCAAACATCCGAATCGGTTAGCTGTCATCGTCGAAAGGAATTGCCTGCGCTTTCCTGACCCGACAGTGTGGTAATGGTTGTCCCATGCATATTTTAGGTAGTCCTAGGTAGGATTGACCGAGACACATCGCCTTGAAGGAAGCTGTGGGTGATCAACCGCACCATGCGTACATACTAGTAAACGCGCCAATCGAGTTTTCTCCATAACCTCAGCCGTGGCCTCAGCCGTTCGTTCTCATGGTACTGCCTTGTTTTGCTTGTGAGCAGCTGCCGTACGAGTTAAGAATTGGCTAGACACCCTCGCCTCGATTGCGCCGCGAGTCCTGATCATCTTGATCGCTACCTGATGTACAGCCATACGCGAGAAGAACGTCTCGACTCCTCATGCCTCAGCAAATGGTACCCAATAACTCTGAAGGGGAAAAGTTGATACTGCTACGCTACGTTACGGCAACAACCTAGTTCCAACATTTAGCGTTCATTGGCGCGATACCCCATACCCCTAATCGGATCACTTGCCATCATGCGACTTTATCTTCCACATATCAAAGCGCATGCACCACGCAGCTGAGAAGAAGAAGAAGAAGAAGAAGAAGAAGAAGGAGGCCGATCTTTGGAAACCAAAAGGAGAGGAGGGGAAGAACGGGCAAAGAGTAGAATATGCAACACAAACGAAAGAAGCGCGAGCTTACTCCAATCTCCGTTCGTGAAGCAGATCCCGCCATGTCTTGAAAAATGTGTGCAATTCGATACCATGGCTGGTTACCGTGGGCCAGGGACTGGAGCTAGGTCCACCTTTGCAGACTCCTAAGCCGTGACTAGGCAAGGTCTATCCTCTGGGCTGACATGTAAAATCACTGTTGATGGCTTTGATCTAGCATTGTTTCGTGGAGAAATACTTGAACGAAGCGAGAATTCTGCCTTGCATGCCGCACCTCCGCATTAGTCTATTTGCTTCTTTTGTGTTCTCACATTTAAGCAATCTTTTCTGCTTGTATACTCTGTCGTCTTGGCTCTTTCCGTACCTTCAGAAATAGTCCGATTTCGTACGACAAAGGAGATTCTCAGACAGCCCGCAAGATGGAAGTTGAGCTCCTAGACAATGATCTTTCGCCCGACAAGAATCCCGTCCACTCAATAGAGCGCAAATTTGACAAAGATGAGGCTGTGTTAGCTCGCTTCGGCAAACGCCAGCAGCTACGAGTGAGTATCTCTATATGATGATCTTTCCATCAGCCTAGCAAGCCTTCTTATTACAATACTTATTTGGGAAACTCAGAGAGGCTTCGGACTGTTACCAATTGTCGGTCTGACGAGCACCTTGATGATTACCTGGGAGGTGATTACATCGTTAGTATTTTGTATTCTCCTCCTTAAGAAGCGAACTTTCCACTGGCTGATCTCTGCGCATCACCTAGGGTCTTATTATATGGACTTACGAATGGCGGCCCAGCAGGTCTAGTTTATGGTTATCTCCTTGTGTGGTGTGGCGCAACGCTTCAAGCGCTCGTCATGGCAGAAATGGCCTCTATGTATGTGATCAAGGCTTCTAGTGTCTTCGGGCTTCACAAGTGTTCATGCGGAAACCACTTTTGATTTTGTAGATGCATACCCCTGCCATTGTCTTCGGTTATCCATTCCTAAATCTCTTTTGCTAATGTTCCAATAGGATTCCGCTTGCAGGGGGACCATTCAACTGGGTTTCCGTCTTGGCTCCACCATCATACAGGAATTTTCTCAGCTACTTAGCGGGATGGTTGACAGTTATATCTTGGCAAGCCTTGTGCGCAGGAACGGCTTACGTGACGGGTACACTCATACAAGGGCTTCTTGTTTTGAACTACCCGAGCTACGATTATCAGAGATGGCATGGAACGCTTCTGTTCTACGCGGTTCTTACTTTCGCCTTATTCGTCAATACTTATCTCGTACGCCTCCTGCCGCAGATCGAATCTATGATGCTTCTATTCCATGTTTTAGGTTTTTTCGGCATTCTAATCCCACTTGTCTACTTGAGTCCTCATCAACCAGCCGAATTTGTCTTCACAGATTTCCTCAATCTCGGCGGTTGGAGTAACAAACCACTATCATTCTTCATTGGCCTTCTTTCGGCTATGGACAGTTTTCCGGGTAAGTGCAGGAGAGCACAGGATCAGAGTTCTATACTAAGCGCTCATTTTAGGCCTGGATGCTGCCGATCACATTGGTAAGTTTGCCTGGTTATATGTATACATCAGCAACTAAAGGCACTTCTAACATGATTGTAGCGGAGGAGATACAGAACGCGGCGACTGTCATACCCCTGAGCATGGGAATATCAACACTCCTCAATGGTACTCTTGGCTTCGGCATGTTGATTGCTCTACTTTTCTGCATACCGAGTGACATAACGGACGTACTAAATACGGACACACTCTATCCGTTCATGGATATCTACGCTTATGCTGTAGGGTCAAATACAGGTGCTACAGCCATGGTATGTACCTGTCGTTCCGAATTATGTCTGTCATTGTCGATCGTGTCCGAATTTTGGAATGCACATACGCCTCATCATTAGTCTTCTCTTTAGTATCTGGTTTGGCTGCTATGGCATAACTTTACGTATATCTATGTGTAGCTGCTGGAGGGGAGACTGACATTAGTACCTGGATGTGATTACTGATCAGTGCAGGTCTCCATCATTGTCGTCACTCAGATATTCGCTACGATCGGATCTCTTGCAACTGCTTCACGAATGCTGTGGGCCTTCGCTCGCGAACAGGGAATTCCTTTTTCTAAATACGTGGCAAAAGTAAGTTTATTGTGACGTCCTGAGCTTCTACTCATGACATCAGGTCGACGAACGTACAAGGCTGCCACTATACGCCATTGGTGCCACGACCGTCATCAACCTTTTAATGGCATTGATCAACATCGGATCTTCTGCAGCATTTGATGCTTTCATTTCCCTGATCGTCACAAGTTACTATTACTCCTTCATTCTGGCAGCCTCAGTGATGCTGCACAAGCGCCTTACAACTCCAGATTCGGCCTTACCATGGGGGCCTTTCAAGTTAGGACGCGCAGGTGTTCCGATCACGATTGTGGCCATCGCTTACTCTACATTTGGCGCGTTCTTCTCCGTATGGCCTACGACCTACAAACCAGACGCAGAGAGCATGAACTATGACATCTTGGTTTTCGGTGCTGCCATTATCTTCAGCCTCTCATTCTGGTTCTTGTATGGTCGCAAGTACTACCAAGGGTCTGTGCTAGTTGATGGGAATAGCAACCCTAGGCCATAACGAAGCCGTTGAAACAATCGACCAGACTTTCTAAAATGAGTTGAAAGATCCATAAATTCTGCATCTTCATAGGAGGTCGGAGGTCAGAGGTAAACGGGAGGTTTCCATTTTGCCTTTATGTATCATGTAGACTGAATAGATGCGTTTTATAGTGTAGCAATCTTCACAGCGCCCTTGATCAAAGACAGAATTGACCATCCGGAAGTAAGAGAATGAAGCATAAATCCTGCATACAGAGGGGTTATTCAAATTAAGTCTCGACACTTATGAAGATCTTTTCAAGTAGCACACAGTTTTTATCAAATATCTCTTAGGAACTGAAAGACTATGAAAAGGGTTAGAAACCCTACAGAGCCGTATTTTCTAAGGGTATTATTAGTGATGTTATATTAGGTGTCAACTTTATATGCATGACTTATGCCCTATTCCCTTACTTTCATACGAGGTACAAGGTGGGTACTATCGGCTATCAGAACTGTTGCACTTAGTCGTTATAGTACTAAGATTGTATTTGCGGGCCGATTCTTCCTTAAGTCCGACGCTAGACTCTTAGTTTTATCGATAAGGTAAGGTAACCTCGGAGATATTTCTCGGTGTGGAACGGTGAGGCCATTCTAAAGAGCTTACAACTTTAGGAGCCACAAGCTACAATGGCTTCCTCGCAAGGTTCTCAGCCAGCTCGCAGCGATTCCCCGGATCCTGCCAGTCACGCTGCAAACATCTATGATGCCTCAGGGACAGAAGGTGAGTGGGAAGAGGAAACAGATGATGACGACATGGATTTCGAACCAAGCACAGATGAAAGCGAAGATGCTGAATTCTTCGATCCCTCTGAAGACCCAGAGGCTGAATTTCACGGTCCGTTGCCCTCAGTGCATTCCCTGGGCAGCGTTCTTGATCCATGAGGTACCGGAGCACACTCACTAATTGTTTGAGAAATGAACAGATGCCGAGGATGGTATGAGTGGAGTGGAGATAGATTTTTCTGTGGATGGTGGAGAAAGCACAGCACAAGAAGATGAAGGGAACGAAACAGAGACAGGAGCTTCTCCAACACAAGCAACCGCAAGTACTGGGGGACCCATACGCATACAAGGTAAAATACAATTATGAGCCTGCGTACCTACCTTGCTAAGAATGTGGGTAGTACCTACACAGATAATGCAGATCCTTGGGCATGCTGGCCTGCGCCAGATCTTTGCCAACCACGCCGACGACAGCGTAACTTTACGATTAGATCAGGATGACTTAGCGGAGGGCTTAGGGATTTTCGGCTCGCGGCGAAGAACTCGTGCGAGACGTGCCAAAAACAAGTTCCCAGATGTACCAAGTGAGGAGGGCCAAATCCTGATGAATCAAGGTATATTCGGAACCAGTGCGTACTATCGCGACAGTCGGACGAAGAGGAAGACAAGTTTGGCGAAGAAATTGATGAGGCGAGAGTTGGGTGATGATCGAGAGTGCTGTACACGGGCGCCTAGCGCCATATCGCAGGTACCAGAGTATTTCCTGTCTACTATTGTCTATTGATGAAGAACTAATTCAATAGGGTTTAATACCTTCTTCCAATGCCGATACAATAGTACACTATAATTCCAGATGTTACTCTGGTCAATTTTCAGAAGATGGGAATTTCTTCTTCTCCTGCGCTCAAGATTTCAAGGTCCGAATGTACGATACATCGAATCCGTACCGTTGGAAATACT
This sequence comes from Cladonia squamosa, assembly GCA_947623385.2. Taxonomy (NCBI): domain Eukaryota; kingdom Fungi; phylum Ascomycota; class Lecanoromycetes; order Lecanorales; family Cladoniaceae; genus Cladonia; species Cladonia squamosa. The sequence continues at coordinate 1,267,557 of OX392382.1, forward strand.
ATAAGACTGTCTTGTATCCATTCGGACAATGGACAATTACCGATGCTTCTCTCAGCCCAGACAACAAATGGCTGGCCTACAGTTCTATTCGGAGCATTGTCTGCCTCGCACCTACAGATCCAACGGCAAGCGGTGACCCCCACCTGCTGGACTTCTCAGATATGGGTGGGAGAGGTAGTGGGAGACGCCGAGGCTTCCATGGAGGATATAGCCATTTTGGGGTACGTACGATTTTCCTGTTGAAATGGATCAAATCACTGACGGAGACGTAGATATGGTCAATCCGATTTTCTGGTGATGGCCGAGAGATCGTAGCTGGGACGTCTGATCGCTCTGTATATGTCTACGATCTCGAGACCCGTCAGTCAATATTGAGTATTCCTGGACATAGCGATGATGTAAATGCTGTATGCTTCGGCGACCAATCCTCACCTCACATTCTCTACTCAGGGTCGGATGATACAACCATCAAGGTCTGGGACCGTCGCAGCATGGGCGATAGCCGTGAAGCTGGAGTTTTTATGGGTCATACAGAGGGTCTGACTTACGTTGATAGCAAAGGTGATGGCAGGTATGTGCTCAGCAACGGAAAGGATCAGACGATGAAGCTTTGGGATCTACGGAGGATGATGCCAACCGAGCAAGCTTCGAAGATTGATCCGAGCCGTTACACGACATCGTTTGACTACCGCTTCATGACTTATGATGAAAAGGACTATGACCCTCATCCCCATGATTGTTCTGTAGTTACGTTCCGTGGCCACCGTGTGTTGAAGACGCTGATAAGATGTCATTTCTCTCCGCCTGGCAGCACCAATTCGAGATATGTCTACTCAGGTAGCGAGGACGGCCGCGTTTATATTTATAACTTGGATGGAACATTGGCGGGCAAGATCGATGTCAATCAAGCAACGTACCATTCTCGCCCTCGGGATCCCGACCTCTACATGAGCACTTATGCACCCGAGGAAGGGAGAAGCAGGGGAGCTTGGAAGACGTGCGTTCGTGATGCCAGCTGGCATCCTGGCGCACCCGTCATTGCTGGTAAGTGCTTCAATTTGGACCAACGGATGAGTGAGAGCTCACATTTTATAGCAACATCATGGAATGGCTGGGGCATGTCTACGGGGACTTGCACGACTCATAGCTGGAATGAAGGTGCTAACGATGACGAAGGGGAGCCGAGAATGGGGTTGAGAGTGGATCAGAGACTTGAAGTAGACGAAGACTTGTACGATAATCGTTCGGCGGGTGCCGGCGGATTGTTGGGCCGTTTGGGCCAGAGATCAAGGCTGAGGAGTAGAAGGGTTCCTGCAGCAGACGATGACGACGACGATGGCCCTTCACCTTGGTAGGATGGCATATCTGCTAGGGTCTGTTTGGCTATCGTGAACATAGGGACAGGATCTGAATGATTATTTTCAGAGGCTTTTTGACCAGGGCATACGCAGGGGGTTGATTTTGGGTACCATCATCTCACAGCGAGCAGAGTTGACTAACCGCCCCCTGGGGCCATTTAAGCATTTTCAGCAGGCGGGGAGCAATGCATAACAATGGCGTTTATCAAAGCGCCGCATAGGTTAGGAAGAGATCATTGACGAAGACTGTAAATAACGCCGTTCCGAAACTTCATGATCTATAGCTTAGAATATTGATGACTTGAGATCTCGCTTCAGTTGGGCCCTGGTGTAGTTGTAGAATTTGATTCAGAAGCATTTTGCTCTTGATTTACGCACTGCTCTAAATAGTAGTCTCATAAGCAATCGGCACCACAGTCTCCACACCAGCCTTCGCATCCACCGTCCTCGCTTCTCGTGGGCCCAAAGGCTGTCTCTTCAAGAACATGTGTGTCCCCTCAGCCTTCGCCTTCTGCTTCTTCCCTGCGTTATCCTTCACCCGGTTGATGAACTCTTCTCGTGATCGTGACAGAGAGACGTGCTCGATGCGGACATTGACTCGCTTTTCGATATATCGGTTGCCGACTCTCTTGTATATGATGACGCCGACGGCGGATTTGGTCACATTATAAATGACACCGGTTTTGCCATGGTAGACTTTGTGGGGCATGCCTTTTTGGACGGCTCCGTTGGCTTTGACGTCGACGATGTCTCCGACTCTGGACAGTGATCAGCGTTGGAACCGCTGTGAAAGTTTGCAAATTGAGATATCCTTCAGGGGAGCGTACTTGTATTGACGTAGATATGTTGACAGCTTGATCATGCCCTTTTGCTTGAACTTGCGTGAGAACGCATACTGCCGACTCGTCAGCAATTAACCCCCCAAATCTATTGAGAGATTCGACATACCCGAGTGCCGGCACGAAGACCAGCTGAGTGACCCATCTTGGCTGGTTGGGCGTGGTGGTTAGTGTGATACTTGACCTTGACCTTGTCTTGGAATTTCAGCGAGATGTGCGGACCTCGCTAAAAGATTGCCAAGCCGCTAGCGCTGGAAGCCCACAACCGCAAATTCTTAAGCTCTTCGACATTAGAAACGACACGACACGACAATTTGATCTAGAGATATCGCCATCATGGGTCGTGGACCGTAAGTAAAACAAGCTCCCTTTATTGTTCTCAGCACATCTCCCAAATCCGCAAGAAGCCAGCCAGCCAATGCAATTCAACCTTGATGGGGCAGCAGCTAAACGCAAAAAACCCTGGGAGCAGTATAGCTAATCTAGACATTCGTGCACAGGAAGAAGCACCAAAAGCGTCTCAGTGCGCCATCGCACTGGCTTCTGGACAAATTGTCTGGTGCCTACGCGCCTCGTCCATCTCCAGGTCCCCACAAACTCCGAGACTGTATGCCACTTATTGTCTTCATCCGGAATCGGTGAGTTCCTGATATGGCCTGGCTCTCTGAAGACAGAATATGATTCAGTGACTAACTCATCCTACAGACTGAAGTATGCCCTCAACAGTCGTGAGACCAAAGCCATCGTGATGCAACGCCTCATCAAAGTCGACGGCAAAGTAAGAACCGACACCACCTACCCTGCTGGCTTCATGGATGTCATATCTATTGAGAAGACTGGCGAAAACTTCCGTCTTATCTACGATACCAAAGGCCGCTTTACCGTCCACCGAATCACAACCGAAGAGGCGGAATACAAGCTGGCAAAGGTCAAGAGGGTACAATTGGGCAAGGGCGGAATCCCATTCTTGGTTACGCATGATGCACGAACGTAAGTTTGTTGCATTGATTCAGTCGTTGGACCAAGTTTTGGTAGATATCCGGAGTCAAGATACTGATCGACTTTGGGTTTGTAGGATTCGATACCCTGATCCCACCATTAAGGTCAATGATACGGTCAAGATAGATCTGTCAACGGGCAAGATCAGCGAGTTTATTCGTTTCGATACTGGTGTGATCGCAATGGCAACAGGTGGACGTAACATGGGTCGTGTGGGTGTGATCACCCATCGCGAGCGTCACGACGGAGGCTTCAACATTGTCCATATCAAGGATGCTATGGACAACTCATTCGCTACTCGGGAGACTAACGTCTTCGTCATCGGTAACGAGAAGCCATGGATAAGTCTGCCCAAAGGCAAGGGAGTCAAGGTGAGCCTTTTCGTCATCTCTTAGGACACCGCCATTACGATACTAATCGAAAACAGCTTTCAATTGCTGAGGAGAGAGATCGTCGTCGGGCATATGCCATTGCCGGGCATTAAGGAGTATCAGCGGTAAAACTATAGTCATGCGGTAGAAAAGAGCTAGCAAAGATTGGGCCGTAGCTTTCAATCAGCACTCAAACGCATAATTGAACTAAATGCGTTTCAGCTCCAAGACGATCATGTTATGGTTCCATATCGTTAAGATCTTCAAGAGCAACACTTTAGATCACGACGCAGGCGCAGAAATGACTCCACTATGACCTCTTCTTCACAGCCTGCTTCGTGCTTTCAACGACCTTGTCCTCGCCGAGAACCCCGGCCAGGTAAAGCACTCTTGTTATGAACAAGCCCATAGTAACACCAATGTTCCCCCACGCCAACGCGTTCCAGTTCGTGACGTCCAAGAAATCGTTCTGTCCCATAACCGCATACGTTGCCCATAGATGCCCAACGTCCGCAATTGCACATGCCAGCAGATAGTTCCTAACCACCCTGGCCTCGCTGGTGAAATAAAGCACACCAATGCCTACCATTCCAAGCAAGCCGTAAAGATTGCCGAGCTGGAGGGCCAGTACCCTAGTGGAAGCTGCTGGCCATACAGGAGTCGCGGATGCCGAGGGTAGTTGTCCTTTGACAAAGTTCTCGGTGTCGAGGACGGCGGCGAAGAGGCCAGCGATAAGGCTGAGGGGTTCGAACATGGTAAAGACAAAGCGGGGTATTGGCGGGAGGATGGACGCCATGATTGGTATTGCGAATGGAGGAGGTTGTGAAGCTGGCGAGCGCGAGCTTTATGTAGAGTAGTCTTGAACGTTTTGGCGACCCGAGTGAGCGGCTTTCGCTTTACAGTCGGGTCGCCAAGACATAGCCACAACATCGTAAAGCGGAAATAATTCCATGTGGTTTCTGTTTCTGCAGTGCAACGACCTCCTTACACGCTCGAACCATGCAGGGCGAGCGTGAGGCTGCAGGAGGCACACTACTCCTGCACAAGATCTATATGTACCTGCAGATGACGCAGCCATTGGCGGCTCACTGGCCCCCGCTCTTCAACGAATCCGACCGTGTTTGTTGGAGTTCAAGTCTGTCCATTCCTTTGACTTACAACGATACGTGCCCTAAATCTAGATCGACACTTCAAGATCTCTTGATCAATTACGATGGCAATGCAAATGCTGGATGACATGTTCGATGACATTCCCTCCCGTCCTTTGAGAATTGCCCCACTACAAGACCCTTTCCCGGGCCCCTCTTCAACCTCCGCGAGACCCCCACCATTGGAGCCTAATGCACACGTTAATATTGATACGGAGGCGAACAAGCTCACTGGCAGGAGAAAAGCGCTTGCAGAAGCAAAGCCTTTGGACGCAGCAGAGCCAAATCAGTGGGACACCCTCACTCCTGCAAAGCCTACTGTTGGTCCTGAGGTTCAGAAGGCAGACCACCTAGCAGAACACCCTAGGAAGAAGCAAAAGCTTTATGATCATGAGCAAATTGCTGACTTACGCGTCCAACTGCCAAAGCCTCAAACCAAGGCGAAAGAGGACAAGCCACGCCCATTTCGGCCAATCGCAGTCCTCAATGAATTACATGAGCCTCCGCCAAGTGCTGCACTCTTCCCGCCCATCACTCCAAACGCAAATCAGGAGGAGCAAGATAACTTCGAGTCCAGAGGGCAATCTGCTAAGGCTACAGAAGAAGAGGGTGCTACCCCGGTAAAAACGCGCAAGACCAAGGAACGCTCTACGAGTCCCGGTACTGCAAAGAGGATATATAATCGAGGGAGGACGAGATGGACTGAGGAGGAGACCGAGCAATTGGTGAGAGGCGTTGCGATATATGGCATGGGAAGATGGAAGAATATCCTTGAGCACCCAGAATTTCAGTTCCAGAAAGGTCGGACTAGTATGGATCTCAAAGACCGGTAGGTCGTATTCAGCAAGCTGTTCGCTATTTTAGACATTCTCATTGTGGACTTCATAGGTTCCGTGTCTGTTTCCCTCCGGATGCACCTCATAAATGGGTTAGACCTATGCCAGTATGTCCTGAGAGTGATGACGGTATGCAGACTTGAAACGGGCATTTTTGACTCTCAGCATGTCTAACAATGTCGCAGAAGTTTCAGCAAGCTCGCCAGCGGCAACAAAAGACTCTCCGCTAAAAAATGGCCGCTTGCCGGTCAGAGCCCGCAAACATCACTGGACAGAAGAGGAAGATGCCGAGCTGGACAAAGGCTTTCGGAAATACGGCTACCAATGGAACCTAATGGTCAAAGACCCAGACCTCCACTTTGACAGGCGCTCAGGCGGCCAGATCAGGGATCGCTTCCGCCTCCGTTTCCCAGAACTCTATAACCAGCAAGACGCAAATGCCCAGCCAAAGAAACCTCCTGACAACAAGAAATCTTCCAGTAAGAAAATAACAACACAACAAGCTCCTATAGGAAACAAATCGAGCGATCTTCATCCACTAATGAAAGGCGATGACGGCGGCGGCGGCGGTGGTGGTGACATAGAAGGCGATGGCAGAAAGACGCCTTCGAGATCAGCAACAACGACGACGATGCCTTCGTTTACGACGGGGCTGCTTAATGCAGATGATGAGGATAATAGACTGTCGAATTCTATCTTGCATGATGATTGGGATTGGAATGAGAATCTTACTTTGGCGCCTGTGGCGTGGGAGGATATGGCTAATAAGCCAATGTTTTCTTTTGATTAAGTTTTCTATTTCTATTCTTGGTGAATTGGACAACATGAAGGCGCTCAGATCGCTCTCTCTAGCGCAGAGAATTAAGAGGAGTACATTGGACTTTTGATTGTGTAGCTATTTACTGTGCATCCTCCCCAAATAGTCATTTTTTTTCTTTTTGCTATATGCTTTTGCCTATGTGCGAATTAATTACCCCATTACGGCTTCCCATCCCATTAATCTCCTAGTACAATCCGCCCCCCGCGGCCCCAAAAAAAGCCAAAAAGCCGCCCAAGATATTAAGACAGCAACATTAATGCCTCTCCTCCGGCGTCGCCAGCGCACTCGCAGCAGTAGCCCTATACTCATCCCCCGTCCCCTCATCCGTAGGTTCAAAGATCTTCCCCGGATTCATCAACCAATACGGATCCAACGCCCTCTTAATACTCCTCATAACATCAATCGTCGGCGTCCCCAACTCCTGCAGCAAACTCGCCTTCTTCCCCAACCCGACACCATGTTCCCCCGTACACGTGCCCTCCATGTCCAGCGCGCGGTCTACGAGTTTGTGTAAGCATTTTTCTACTTTGGCGCGCTCGGCGGGATTGGTGTTGTCGTAGAGGATGCTTTCGTGGAAATTGCCGTCGCCGACGTGGCCGAGGATGGAGGCGAAGACGCCGAGGTCGTCCATTTCGCGCTTGGAGATTTCGATGATGTCGGGGAGGCGGGAGAGGGGGACGGCTACGTCTGTGGACCAGACTTCTTGGCCTTCTTTTTTGAGGGCGAGCATGCTCCATAAGGCTTCTTTGCGGGCGGACCAGAGTTGTTTGGCTTGTTGTTCGTTGGAGGCGAATTCGAAGTTGCCGCCTTGGTGGGTTTGGGCGATGGTTTTGACCATGCGGATGTTTTCCTGCACGCCGGCTTTGGTGCCGCTGAATTTGAAGAACATGGTTGGGACTTCTTTCCAGGTTTTTCCTGTGGCGCCGGCGCGGTTGATCACGCTCATCTGGTCGACATCTAAACGTCAGTAGGGAACTGTGCTCGGGTTCTGTGGGTACCAACCTGCACTGCAGAGTTCGGAGTCAGCAATGATATCTGAATAGGAAGGTATCAATGTATATACGTACCATCGTCCATAATCTCCATAGCACCAACCGGGATACCTGCCCTCATGATCTTTGCAGCCGCAGAAGCCGCATCGCGAATAGTGGGAAATGTCACCACGGCCACAGTAGTTTCCTGAGGTATGACTGCCAATTTCAATGTGATTTCAGTCACTAAGCCTAGAGTGCCCTCTGATCCAACAAAAAGTCCTGTGAGGTTGTAGCCTGCGCTTGACTTCCGCGGCCGACGTTTGGTCTTGATGATTTGGCCATCAGCAAGCACGACTGTGAGATTGACTACCCATTCTTTCATGGTTCCGTAACGGACAGCATTGGTACCCGAGCAGGATGTGCCCACCATTCCTCCGATCTTAGCGCTTGGGCCCGGGTCTACTGGAAAGAAGAGCCCGGTGTCCTTGATCGCGTCATTCAGCTGCATCCATTGTACACTCGGCTGCACCACCACATCCATATCGTCTTCATGTAGTGCTTGAATCTGGTCCATGTAGGCGAAATCGACGCTCATGCCGCCGTGAGGGGCCGAAAAATTGGCTTCCAATGAGGAGCCACCCGAATAGGGAATCATGGGCATTCGGTACTTGTGGCATACTTTGGCAATCGCTGAGACCTCTTCTGTAGATTTTGGATACGCAACGGCGACAGGGAGCTGTACGATATTGATAGAGGACCATTCACTGAAACCATGAGAATGCAAGTCTTCATCGTCAGTGGAGATGGTGTCTTCCCCGTAAAGGGCCCGGAGCTCTGCTATCGCCTTCCACGTTGAAATATCAGCCCACCGTGTTGTGTAATAGGAGGACCACCAACTTTTTCAAGATCTTTGGTGGTGCCATAGACAGGTTTCCCATCTCTTTTCCACAACTTGTCAAGGCGTGACCCGGCATCTGTGATGCAATAAACATACGTGAGGGAGCTCGCAAATACAGTTGCAAAGAGCACGCGGCTTGTAGTCCAGAAGGCTCCAGGCCCAGGACTTGATGTAGCGGTGCTCTGCCACCGCGCGTGGTGGCAGCGGTTAGGGACGGAGGACCATATCGGTGTGGGCCGATATTGATTCGACCTTTTGGTCCGTACCAGGCGCAGCCAAACAGGACGAGGGTTCATGGTCGGTGTGAGAGAAAGACATCTTGAAGGGGCGAGACATAAAAGCAGAATAGGTACTGGCTATTCTACTAAAAGTCACTGCCATCGGCTGGCGTAGAAAAAATTTGACCCTTAGGTAGCGGAAAAGGCCCCAGTAGGGTGAAGCTGAGTACCCGGGTGTAGATAGCTCCCGCACCCCATTAAGATCGACGATTCGCGAGCATCCTCCACACTTCCGATAGACCGACTTAATTAGGGCATCCTACAAGGCATGGACAGCGAGACAGCGTGAATGCGATATCGAGCGTTGAGATTGATATGCAGATATATTGCAGTGGCCAATCGTTCGGGAGGGCGGGGATTGGGGATTGGTGATCCTTTCCCCACGGGACGGCCTAGGCCAACGCTCCTAGGACAGGGGTTGCGATGGCAACAGGTGCGTCATTTAGTTGCATCGACCAGGGAGAACCATTATGCATGGGAACACATTGGAACGATTCCTAGAGCATTTCAGGTTATTGTATGCGCCCAACTATCGAAATGGCGACGACGGTGAGCGACGAGACGTTGATGGACCTATCCGCGGAAGTTCGTCGGGTCGCAGACTGCCCCTACACACCCAACCTGCAGGTATGTACGGAAGTAGGCCATGCCTTTGATCCTTACCCGTAACGGCTCTGCATGAACATTTTTTTCTTGATTTCTTGATTTTCTTCCCTTCACTCCCAACTTTATAAGAACTAAAATCGAGCCATTGAATGTATAATCTAATGTGTTTCAATTAGAGACTTTATGACGTGCTGCAAAAGATTGATAATCAACGCCTGCTACTCCGCTGGGCTAGAGGAAATGCCTGCCAGATCGACTCTTTGGCGGCCGCAGCTCTGGAAGGCCTTGAGCTTTGGCCATATGCTTTGGATATTCTAAGGATTTTGGGTAGGTGAATGGTCTACGGAATCTTCCGAGGATGCTCAGTCTGTTGATCGCATGGAAGCATATATTCCTGCTTTTAGAGATGCTGTATTGCAGCAAAAGCCTATGCTTCTGGATACGCTCATTAGAAAGGCTATCGAATCAGACTCCGCTTTTGACAAGGTACCTAATTGAGCCTGCTCACATTCATAGGACTATGCTTATTGAGGGACAGTACTCGGCCACTTGCGTTTGCCTTCTTTCCCATCCAGTGGATATTGCGATTCCCTCAAAATTCCCAGATTTGTTGATGCAATTGGTGGATAAGGCCGTCCGCTCGCTGTCACCAGAAACAATCCGACCCATTTACCAGATTTTATCAGCTATGGGATCTAGCTATCTGGACATATTATCATTCGATGTAATCGCACGCTTGCAAGATCGGCTAGTCCAAGTACTTACAAAATTAAACATGGACGATCGTTTCGGAGATCTCCTATGCCTAGGTGTCCTAGCCAAATTTGCTTCAAGACCTCGCAACTCCTCGGACTTTCATATACCCAATATCCAGTCATCACCCGTCGACCGAAACTCGATGGCGGTAGCAGACCGGTACGTTTCTGCTAGAAAGCTGTTTGAGGACAAGCGGGCACCTAAAACATTGGACTTGGCTGTCATCCGGGCGATTACAGCCTGTTCTGAAAGCTGCTCCTTGAGCCCAACCGACGTTGCTGAGAGCTTGAAGCTATCGGGTGAGATTGTAGAAGCTTTCCACTCCAGAGAAAAGCAAGCTTGGGTAGCCAACAATGGTGGAAAGGTCAAGAAACTGCACCAAAAAATTCTCCGTACAGACATCGACCCCGAAATCCAATGCGAAGTACATCGAGAGTTAAATCCACTTTACGATACCATGTGTTGACTCTGCGTAGGCATTGAACTTTCTCGTAACCTTGTCCGATGGACAGAACCTTCCCCACGAACTTTTTCTCGTCTTTGAGAAGCTACTCTTGACTTCGAACACTACTGTCTTCTCTGCTAGAGCCATCAGTCGGTACATGGTAGGCAAAGTCGGTATCGTGAAAAGTACTTCGCTCATGTTGATCTTACAGATACAACTTGATGAGGCTGTGATCTGCGAGATTCTATTAAAGCTTTTGGGGCTTGCTTGTAACGATAACCCACCGAGCAGTGGGCTATTGACACAACTTGATGGTGGCTTGCACCTAGTCGCTGCAATCACCGCGGCTATTCCCACAGCGAAAAGCTTACGGGAAGTATTGCTCTCTTGTATATCTGGCAAGCAAGTGGAGCGACTACTGCAGCAATTCACTACTCAGCTACCAAGATCTACCGACTCCGTGGCCGGACATAACATAATGGAAATTTGCCCCGGAGCTTGTGCTGAAGCTTTGTACCGACTACAGCAAGACGTCACGGTCATGCTTTTAAGCACTGCTTTATATGCCCCAGGGCTCGAAATAAGTCTTCAATGTTCTTCCAGGCTACTACTCCAAAAGCAGATACAGCTTTCAAATTCTCAGTTACGATATGAACATTGTAGGTTGCGCAAGTCATCCTCAAGCGAGCCACCTAGGGTGTCACTCTTTGAGGCTCGTGGCACACCTCATACGGATTCGATCAGTCATGACTGGCGTACCAACATCGTACGCGAACTCTCTAGTGAGGCAGGTTGCCGTTACGAGTCCCTTGTCAGAATGGTTGGCGACGTCTGCCGTGATCTAGAACTCCGCTGCACTGAAGCTGAGCGTCCGCTTCGTGAAGAACAATCGAGGTCTCATGAGTTGCGGGCGCACCTAGAGGCTGCTCAGGGAAAGGTCGCGGAGCTTGAAGGGCAGGCTCGGGTTCGTGAAGATGTAACCATCAGCCTGACAACTGAGAGAACGGAGCTATTAGATCAAATCGAGACGCATAAAGCTTGTCTGAAAGGCCTTGAAGCAAAACTGGACAACATGCGTCAAGAGTTTGACCAGGCTCAGTCAGATGCGGATATTGCGGTGCAGACTGCCATCGAGAACGCCCGGCAACGGGACCTGGCATACCTAGCGACTTTGACAGGGAAGGATCAGCTGTTCGAAGAACAATCCTCCAAACTTGCTGCGTCGGAAAGTCAGGTCAAGGATCTTGAATTTGAAATGTCTCAGCTCAAGGCAGAGGTAGCCAGCCATGCCGAGACAACACAAGCCCAACAAAAAGCAATTGAGGAGCTTAACAGTAGTATTGCTACTGCCAGAGACTTGGCCGCTCTTCAAGAAGCCAAAATCGACGGATTACGTAAGTCTGAAAGGGATCTAATATCAAGCAGAGACGACATAGCAAGGAAGGCTCAAGATGAGTCCCAGGTCCACGAATCCGCCATTTCTGACTTGAAAGTAGAGCTTCAAGTGGCGAAGGCGGAAGCTGCTGGGCTCCAAAAACAATATGACAGCCATGCCAGTGCAAAAGAGGCGGAGATCTTGCGCCTAGAGGAGAGCCTGCGAGCTTCAACCAAGCAGTGGCAGTTGGAACTTACCGAGGCTTGCAATACCGCTGCGCTGGCTGACCAGCAACGGGCTTCTACCATTGCTGGCCTGCAAAGCAAGATCAAGCGTCTTCGTGAAGAACGTCAGGAACGGGCAAAAGAGTTTGCGGAAGCCCAGGAGCTTAGTGCTCGTCTTATGGCTGTGATGGGTATTACCAAAAATCAACGAGCCTTCTGTAATACGAGTGAAACAGGCTCTAAGGAAGAGAGGAGCGCATCTTCACCCTGCACACCAGGTAGTCCTGGCCTGCCAGCATTTGACATTGACTTGACCCAATCTTCTGAGCGGAGCACCTCAAACAGGAGCGGACCAACACCTAAGCGGACTAAGAGACGCCGAAGCTCGCGCTCTAAGCGCGACGACGCAGTACCAACGGGCCGAGCAAGTACGCGTAGTACTCTGAGAAAAAGTAGGGTCCCTCTCGCGGAACTTGGTTCGAGGCAGAGCCGGGGCTCTGCGAAACCAACCCAGCTCCTCCACCACTTTGACTCATACAAAAAAAAGGAAATCGATGTTGAAGCATTACAACTGACCGACCGACACGTGGATTCTGATGATGAATGTTTCGGTGGAGGCGACATATTCACGAGTACTGAACAGCAACGCTTGTCGGTCCTGGGAAAGCAACCGTCTGAGGGCATGTTTGACGAGACCACCGCAGAATTTTGATCAAACAGGCAACAACTTGTCTGTTACGGGGTACGTCTACTGCGATCTCCACTGTGAAAGCGGGCTGAATCATGCAAAGAATGACTCAAGTACACTGCTGTTGGCAGGCGCAGACGGTATATCCTACGCCTCAATGTTTCACGATGCTCTTTTGCCAGCCAAGAGGCTACATCCAGCTGTTAATTCGCAACCTTTCCGAATTCTACATGTCCCTCAGCTCTCTGAATTCCTGCTTATTGGCATTTAAGCATCTACAGCACTTCTGCGGCAATAGGTTTTTCCTTTGCGTGCCGTGAGTTGCGTCAATACACTGAGTCTCCATACTTAACCTTTTGGCGCAAAGTGAAGACTGATCCTTCGGGTGCTAAAGCAATCCTTGAATAAGTTTGCCAATAACGAATATCGCCACGATATTCCACGCAATTCTGTGAAGAGGATTCATTTTCGCTATTCTCGTTCAGAATTCGTAAATCTTTGAACATACCCGGCACTGATTAGCGCACGTATCCATCACACATGATGTTGGCATTCTTTTAGAGTCATTGTCGATTCACATTCGGCATTATGATGCTTATCTAATTTTGTTCAACCGCTTCCCGCTTTTATCACCTCGATATGCTCCATTTCAATTTATCTTTCATGATCAAATAACTAAGGGCCGCAAATTTCTCGTGGCACTTATCGAGAAAGAACCTGAGACTCTCAAAGACGTTGTTGGGGGCGATAGAATATCCTCATACAGCGGCGTGTTACCCTACCCAGTATCACAACATACCCACTTCTACCAACGTCACATCTACCAATATCACTTCTGCTACGATATATTCCCAAACATTTCTAACCTTCTCCCAATTCCTTTCCTCCGTCCATGCTGTGAAGATCGAGAATAACAGAAGCCAGTTCAGGATTCATTACTGACTCACCTTGTCACTTCAACACCACAGCATAGTCAATTCTACGCCTTTTCATATATATATCACTACCATTATTGGTTTAGCTTCATATCATTGGTCATTCTACATCTTACATCGCTAGGGCCAACCTGACTGGTTGGAATCGTGTGTTCAACTTAGTCGTTTGACACATTTGGGGCCCATCATGACAGCCCATGTTGGTGTTGTGACCGACGAACATGAGAACATAGATCTCGGACAAGGCACCGCTGCTTACTGCGATCCTCAAATGGGCCATCCATTGGAATATGAGAATGTGAAGGCAGAAGTGCAACTTCCAGTTTCAGATGAGCGGCAACCTGTGAAGCATGGCGCTAGTGACATGACAATAGCGGCAGCGGCAAGCGACTCGGATAAAGGTTCCTCCTTTACACCTCCCTTTTCCTCATCCTCATCTTCTTCATCCTCTTTTGAACATCCACATACAACACTTCTAGTCTCTTCTGTCGATCGTGACCAAGACTTGAAAGGGTCATTGTCAGATCGTGCTCTGAAAAGGTCACACTTCGACGGTGGCAGTCCATACCTAGGCATCAACGAGGCCAGACTGAGGTATCAACAAGCGAGTGTAACCTTCCACGCCAACTCATCCAACTCAGGAGGGACTGGGAGCTCCTCAGCCAGCATGGACTCGATTCCGCGCGGTTCGTTTGCCCGTAAGGCGGGCCCGCAGCCTTTGGTAAAGCTTCCACAGCAGTCTAAGAACACACCATATCGCATGGAATCGTCTAACACACATTCGTCTGCCTCATTCATCTCCCAAAGCATACCCCACACACCCCAGTTTGCATCGCCTGAGGGCACCGCCATCGCCACCCCGATCCCTCCATTGCAGAATGAACCCAATTACACTTTCAGAAATGCTTCGCCTCTGTCACCTGATGACGCTCACCATGCCTTTAACTCACCAGCTCTTGATTCTTCCAGCAACTACAAGCGTTCTCACTCACGGCCACCTCATAATCAGAACCACGTCGTGAGGCCAGCCTTTGGATTCAACCGCAGAGTTCAGGACGACTGGACTAAATGGGTTGAGCTCGGTCTCAAGATCTCCGGTCTTCCGCCCAGTACCACCACCCGTGATTTGTACCGGTGCTTCAGTAAAGAAGGTAGTATTGTGCTCATTGAGCTATATGAGAATACTAGAAGTGAACGCGAAGGCACCGCGTGTGTGAGGTTTAGGTAAGCCTTTTCCTGCAGTGTTATCATGGAAATTTATTGCAATCTAACTTTGCGACAGACCTCCACCCACGAGAGTATTCTGGGATGTAGAGAAATTCCAGATAGCAATCCAAAATCACGGAATTGTGTCTGTTCGACTGTGTCTGGAACACCGTAGACGGACTTTCCTGCATCCCAGCCCGGTAGATCCACACAAAAAGTATCCCGAGTCAATGGTACGTACGCCATCATCTTGAAGCTTTGAGCGGAGCTAACCTGGATCCTAGCAAATGCACGCTACGTCGTTGAATTTTGGTACCATGCTCGACCAGCAAACCATGATGACCATGTGCACAGCGCAGCCAATCTCTAACACTAGAATCACATTCCGGCAGGACATGCTTCATAGGGAGGTTACGGTAGAATTTCCAATGGAGATCCGGGACCCAAGAGAAAATCAAAAGAATCCTAAAGGCCCACAAGTGGGAAAATATAACCGGACGGATTGTTTCAGGTTCCGCATCCCCTTCTCCCGCCTGAGGCAAATCCATCAGGTCGAAGCGAGAAAGAATCAGATGGTCCTTCTGATAACCTTGGAGACACCTCCAAATTACTATAAACAGATAGATCCTGACCACAGCCACGACAATGGTAGGTTCTGGAAAGATAATGATGCATGGTATCGTCAAACAGATGTTGTATATGCTCCCCATTATCTAAAGGACAAACCCTTGACATTACAGAAAACGAGGCCCATCATTGACCTTGGTAAGGCTCCATCGACCATATTGAATGAACAGTGCTGATCAGTGAAAAGGCCGATGGACGACATATCGTTTCATCTTCGATATGTCCAAAAATGATCCCGCTCAGTGGCGTATGATGCGCGAAGCCTTGCACGACTACAATATTGAAATTGTACGCATGCCTGGATTTTCGATTTCTTACGGATACAGGCCTGCCGTTTGGCGATTTCTTGGGTGCAAGAGGAGAACAGCTGATGGCCTCGATGAGCTGTTAGAGGAATCTACCGCAGATTTGGACTTCGAAGCTCGCTATCAGCTGGAAGTCTGCATTTCGCAGGGCTATCTCAACGAGTACAATCTAGACCAAGCTTTTGTGAATCGTCTGATGACCATGGGTACCGGGAAGGTTCGTGATCTTCTTGAACACGTTGCCAACCATGGACTTCGAGAATTTCACCCGATGAACTTGTTTCAAAAGCAACTTGGCGACGGAAGCCTTCTCAGGTCTAGAATCCCTCACTTTTGTGTGTACATCCGCTCGGCAACAGTGACCCCAACTACAGTTCATTTTCAAACGCCGGTAGCTGAAACGTCTAATCGTGTTATACGTCAATTTGCTGAGTACGCAGATCGATTTCTGCGCGTTAGATTCACCGACGAGAAGTCAGAGGTACGTCAGTTTCACTAATGCCACTGAACAGTCAATTGACATGCAGCAGGGCCGGATCTATTCGACAGACAAGAATACCATGAACGAAGTCTTCACGCGTGTCAAACGAGTCTTGAAAAATGGCATTAAGATCGGTAATCGTAGGTACGAATATCTTGCTAGCGGAAATTCTCAATTCAGAGAAAACGGGGCCTACTTTTTTGCACCACACCCTGCTTTGTCAACAGAGAAAATACGCGACTGGATGGGATTGTTTTCGGAGATCGAAACAGTACCCATGTACGCTTCTCGTCTTGGTCAATGCTTTTCTACAACAAGGGCAATACGTGGTTCCAACGTTAATCTGAGGGAGCTGGCAGACATTGAACGCAACGGCTTCAATTTTTCGGATGGTGTTGGGAGAATCTCTCCTTTCCTTGCACGTCTTGCAGCTGATGAGCTGGGGATCTCGCAACACTCTCCGGATCCGCCCAGTGTATTTCAAATTCGGCTCGGAGGCTGCAAGGGCATCCTTGCCCTCTCACCTACGTCAAGGGGAAGAGATATACACATTCGAAAGAGTCAGTACAAATTCGCCGCTAAGCATGAAGGCTTAGAGATTATTCGCTGGTCTCAATACGCCTGCGCCAATCTAAACCGCCAGTTGATCTTGATCATGTCTGCTTTAGGCGTTCCGGATAGCGTCTTCGTTCAGAAACTGCGATCCCAGCTTTCGAAACTCGAACGAGCTATGACAGATGAAAGGACAGCCTTGAGTATCCTTCAGAAAGACATCGACCAAAACCAGATGACACTCACCATAGCCCGCATGATACTGGATGGCTTTCAGCGGTCCCAAGAGCCATTTGTTATGTCTCTATTGCAGTTATGGAGAGCCTGGTCGATCAAATACTTGAAAGAGAAGGCAAGAATAACTATTGGCGGAGGTGCACTTCTCTTTGGATGTGTCGATGAGACAGCGACACTGCAAGGCTATTTCCATGACACTATCAAACCGCCACTAGATGCTTCCACTAGCGAGAAAGCCGAATACGTCCCGGAAGTCTTTGTTCAAATCTCCAAAGGTGCCGATGATAGACCTGAGGTCATATTGGGACCGATTTTGCTAGCCCGCAATCCTTCTCTCCATCCAGGCGATGTTCGTGTGGTCGTTGGTGTAGACATTCCTCAACTACACCATCTCAAGGATGTTGTGGTCTTACCTCAAACCGGTGACAGAGACATTGCTAGTATGTGTTCTGGTGGTGATCTAGATGGTGACGATTTTCTGGTCATTTGGGACCACGACCTTCTGCCGAGTGAATGGAACGTAGAGCCGATGGACTACTCACGCCCATGTATACCAAGACATGAGGATAAGATCAATGTAGACGATCTGACAACCTTCTTCGTAACTTACATGAAGAATGACACGCTAGCTAGCATTGCCCAAGCACACCTGGCAAATGCTGACTATCAGGAGGAAGGTGTAAAGGACGAGAAATGTGAGTTGGAGTAAAGCCCTCCTCACACTCACAGCTAACCTATCCCCAGGTCTTAAGCTTGCATCCCTGCACTCTATGGCGGTTGATTATGTCAAGACTGGTCAGCCAGCTCAGATGACACGCGACTTGAAGCCGCCCAAATGGCCACATTTCATGGAAAAACATAACCTGCCTGCAGACAGAGTCTATACGTCAAGAAAGATTTTGGGGCAGCTCTACGACCAAGTTGAGCGGGTGGATTTCGTGCCGGCATATCGTGCACCTTTTGATGATCGCATTCTGAACGCTTACAGACCTGATGCTGATATACTGGACACTGTACGCGACATAAAGAGCGACTACGATGCCCACATTCGCCGTATCATGGCCCAACACGAGGTTAAAACCGAGTTTGAAGTTTGGTCTACGTTCGTGTTGCAGCATTCTAGGACCACCAATGCCTTCAAATTTCATGAGGTAATCTGGGAGCTTTCTGTGGCATTGAAGGAGCAGTTTCGCAAGACCTGTTATGAGAGAGCTGGGGGGAAAGACTTCAACACGCTTGCACCTTTCGTTGCTGCAATGTATACAGTGACTCGGACAGAGATGGCGGATGCAATCCGGGAATGCTCCCAATTTCAAGACGTTGGTGGACATCGAAGGCCTCTGCGAGAGATGACAGCCGATAAGATGCCTCTGATGAGCTTCCCGTGGTTGTTTCCAGACGTCCTTGGAAAGATTGCAAAGGGGAATGTTCAGCAAGTAAACGAAGCTATCTCTGTGAGGGGTGATACTGCCCAAACTGCTGTAACGACACGAAGGGGACTTCAGGCAGAAGAAGGAAGTGTCATACCACGTCGGGTGGGGAGAAGCCTGTTGGCACCAAGCGCATTGGATGCTGAAGACGACATTGAGACTGCGGGAGGCGTGACACACCGGGGAGACATGCTGCAGCTCTTTGAAACCCTCGCAATCGATCAAGTTTCGTCAGAAGCAGCTACCGCTTCCTCGAGCTTCTCTGGATCTGGGGGAAGTCCGTCCTCCATTGTCTCACTCTCTCAGTAGAAGCAGCAGCGCAGGAATGTTATCTCTGCCCGGATTGGAAGCTGCATCGTTGTGGAACGCAAACTCAGTATGTTGATGAGCATCAAGGGGCCACGAAAGCTTGCTGGTCAAGCTAAGGTTGAACCCAGATATGGAAATAACCATTATATATCACCCAAGGATAGTATTCCCAAAATTAAATCAATCCACTTAGCTTGACCAGTAAGCTCAGCTTGGTGGGATTGGTTGATCGACCTCAGAAGGGAACCACCAGCGGTCGTGTAGGCAACACTAGGAAAAACCCGTGAGGAGCTGTTGAAGATGTGGACTGGAACAAGGGGAAGACAACAGCTTATCAAAATTTCAACTTTTTAAACAGTCACCTAATTTTTGTATCAATTATTTCCATCAGCGGAATCAGGAAGCCCTCTTTCTTACCGCTTCTATGCAACAGCCCAGCTTGTTCGCATTCGACATTCTACGTTAACACCGACGAATAGAGAATGGAGCAGATGCAATAGGCTAAACTGGCTGAAGACTATGAGCTTTGATATCCTTTCGGTTCAGATAGCTTTGAACCGGAGCACAAGGCTTGATCTGGGGAAGGGGCAGTGAAGCTTGCGGCTTATTCAATGATATTCCCACAAAAGTGCTTTTTAGATAGCCTTATAGATCTCTACGAATTCAGACGCAATGCGTATAAATTCCTGAATGATATCAATTGTGCAGTCTTAGACTTTTACCCTATCGAACTATTCAAGCCGCTAGCACCACATCCCAATCCCCAGCCCAATCTCCACAACCGAATATCCCCCCGATCTGAACCACCAACCTTCCCTTCCCACCCTGCCAAAATGCTTCTCCAGATCCAAACCCACCACCACCCCACATGCCCTCCCAACCACCCATCCCGCCCCTCCTATCCCCTTACCTCGCCCTCCCACCGCCCACCTCACTCACGCTTCTGACATCTACGCTGGGTGCATCGACGAATTGGCTTGTGCTGCGGTTTGTTTATGCTGCCTTGAAGGGGAATGGTGGGCATGAGTATGGAGATGGATGGGGGGATGGAAGAGGGGATAGATGGGGGGATGGAAATGGTGGGGAGGGGGAAAAATTGAAAGTTGTGCTCGTGAGTTGGTTGAGAGATGAGACGTTTTGGAGGAGGGAGGGGGGGAGGGGGGTATGTTGAGATGCCTTTTTTTTACATGTGTTTGTGTGCTTTGCCCCCAGTTCTTTGGTTTGGAAAGGATGGGAGGTTTGGTGCTTTAATTTTTTCTTGCTTGATGAGTATGACGGGGGCTAATGGTGTGTATGTATCTGTGTGTGTGCAGGGTATCCCGCTTTCGAATTTCCATGTCGTGGATGGATTGAGTAGGGGGCTGGGGTTGGGGGTTAATGCTGGTGCTACTGGTCCTGGTGGTGGTGGTGGGGGGGGGATTGAGACTGTGGAAAGGGAGATTTTGAGGGCTGTGGATGCTGCGAGGGGGGTTGAAGGTGGTGGTGTAGGGAATGGGAGGGGGAGGGTGCTGCTCGTGCTGGATGGATTGGATTTCTTGATTGCTGCTATGGGGGTTACGGCGGGGGAAATGGCGGATTTGGTGGGGGAGGTTAGGGAGGTATGTACGCTGTTCGTGTTTTCGTTTTTGAAGATTATGTCTTCTCTCCTTCGTGCTTCGAAATTGCCTGAGCAGATGTGCTGACGCGTTCCTAGCACGTCCATTCATCCATCATAACCGCCTGCGCTGACGCCTCTCTCATGCAATCGCCTAGCACGCCGCTGGAAATCGAACATACGGCTTTTGTAACGGGTATGGCGCATCTGGCTAGGTGCGTTATGAGTGTGAGGGAACTGGATACGGGAGGGGCGAGGGATATTAGTGGGGTTTTGAGGGTTTGTAGGGGGGCTGCGTGGGGTTTTGATGGGGAGGAGGGAGATGGGGAGTTTGAGGAGAGGGAGGCTTTGTTTTTTGTGGGTGGGGATGGGGGGGTAAGGGTTTTTGAGAAGGGATGGGGTGGGTGAGATGTTGTATCTACACGTTTCCCATTGGTAATGAGAGCCATTGAAAGGAGCAGCATGGGAGTTGCGAGACATGAAATGTATATCAAGCTTCTCTCTATCCTTTCATAGCTCCTTCACTTTTAGGACTTTATCGCTCATCAAACGTTGTGGAGCCCAATCATCCGTGGCCCATAATCTTCTTCGGCACATATTCCTCCTCCAGATATCTCTGTTCCTCTTCCGTCAACGCTCTATCTCTTACTTGCAACGCTTCCTCCATCCTCTCCACGCTACTAAGTCCAATGATAGGACTACTAACCCCTTTATGCAGGAGCCACGACATCGCAACATGGCTCATAGCCCACCCCTTCTTTTTAGCCAGCTCTTCAACCCGGCCAATGATCTTCCCATCAGCTTCAGTTACAGGAGGACTCCCAGTCGATCGTGTTGTAGTACCGCTAGCACTCAGCGGCCGCGCAAGGTTGCCTTGCGAAAGGGGACCCCACTAAGAAAGAAAATTAGTCCGGTACCTATTGAATACTATACGTATGTAATGATATCTCAGCCTTACCGGAATGATTCCTACGCCCGTCTCGCGACAAAACCTCGTCATCTCCCTCTCCTCCTCCCTATAAAGCAAGTTCCAAGCATTCTGCATACTAACGAACTTAGTCCATCCATTCCTTTCTGCGCAGAATTGCATCATAGCGAATTGATATGTCCACATGCTGCTGGCGCCTATGTAGTGCACTTTCCCGCTTTCTACGAGATCGTGAAGTGCTTTCATCGTTTCTTCGATAGGGACTGTTTTGTCGAAGCGGTGGATTTGGAGGAGGTCAATGTAGGGAGTTTGGAGCCGGGAGAGGGAGGCGTCGACGGCAGCGAAGATGCCTTGGCGGGAGAGACCTGGTAAGATTTTGGGCTTAGTTAGGGTCGTAGATAATGCGGTGGTGTACCGGGTGAAACCAAGGGAGGGTACCTCGTTGATTTACATAATCGACAGTGCTGTCGATGTCTTGGAGGGCGAGAACTTCAGGGTCGTTGCTCTCGCGTACTGTCCCGCAGCACTTCGTACATATAACTAGCTTATGACGGGGTATGTTGTATTTCTTGATTGCTCTGCCGATGATCTCTTCGGATGAGCCATTGCTGTAGACGTTTGCTGTATCCCACTGCGCATCGTCAGCAGGTGTGTAGCGCACTCGTATGGTATAAGATCAAAGCTGGATGGAGGCTTACGGTATTTATACCTTGGTCGTAGGCTGCTTTTAGTAGTGGCAAGGCCTTAGTACCTGCATCAACAGTCTGTATCTGGCCGATGGATATCCCGCAAAGACCGTACCTCATCCTCCTCAATGACCCACTTCGCCCATCTCTTATCACCTATCACGAGCAGTTAGTGCGACAACGTGGCTCAATATGAGGATCCTCTCTACCAATACTCATAGCACCCAAGATCGGTACAGACACCCTCAATCCGCTCTTCCCCAATTGCTTATACACTGCTTTAGGGACTTGGGTGGCCATTGTCATAACAGTCCTTCGACCTGCAAGGGATCAGGAGGATTAGGAGTTTCCCAATCCTTTCAAGGTAGGAAACGGCGGAACAATTGGATTGCGAGTAGTGGTGTGAGATGCTCAATAAGACACGCAAGTGGACGACTGTTCAAGAAAGTGCGGATATTAATTTGGGCAGTAATAGTGTTCACAACGTATTAGAAGAATTATCATGGAAAGGGTTCTAGTTCATGGCATTGCTAGGATGCTGGCGCATTGATTGCACGAACCGAAGGGATCTGCTTAAATTATTCACTGCCCAGATTTTATAGAAGAGTTCACTGAGCAGACGTATATACTCCCTGATACCACGCCCGCCAGACCCCAAAGCCGATCGCCTAGATGGCGAGGTTATTCCCTTAAGCTAGTCTTGGAATGCTCCTTGAGGACTGCTGTGATGCCCTGGTGTGTTCTGGCCGGCCATGCCAAGACAATAAACCCGAGATTTATCCGACGCCCACAATCTAGGCTAAGCGAGCTTGAAGCATCTTGAATCGCAACGACCTTTATCGACGCCAGAAGCATAGCGACCACATCCCCAATTCGAGGGTAAGCAAACTCTCATCCTGATACACCTAGTTACAAAGTGCAGGACTAACCACCACGATAGTCTACCTGGTTCAAAATGAGTACGTCAATGCAAGGCGAACTGTAAACTCCAAGGGACAGCAAACTGATCAATTCCAACAGCGAAGGGTACCTCGTCCTTTGGCAAGCGCCACAACAAAACACATACTCTATGCAGACGCTGCGGTATGATTTCGTCCTCTCCCCGCCTGCCAGAAGCCAAACCAACTCCCACCTCTACAAGATTCCCTAAAAACACATGTGCAACACGAGACCCAGGCTAACCTCGCATTACCACTAGGTCGTCGCTCCCTCCACATTCAAAAACACACCTGTTCATCATGTGGCTATCCCGCTGCTAAGATCCGTCAATGTACGTACGCCCTCATCCTCCCCATTCCGGCCACTACAAAGACTCCCTACATAGAACCCTCTACACAGAAACTCCCTACACAGACCTCTCTGCACAAAAATTTCCTCCCCCTTCCCTCCCCCCTCCTCACACAAAACCCTTCACTAACCCTCTTTTTACATTACAGACAACTGGGGCATGAAAGCCAAGAGAAGAAAGACCACAGGCACAGGCCGAATGCGCCACATGAAAGACGTACCTCGAAAATTCAAAAACGGGTTCCAGACCGGGGCGCCGAAGGGAGCGAGGGGCGTGAGGGAGACTGCTTAGCAGGAGCTCGGTCAAAAAGATTTCTTGCTTTCTTGTTGCTAGTGAGAATAGCTAGCTAGGGAATGAAGAGGAATGAGTGAGATCTAAAGCGCATTCTTCGTTCAAGTGATTGAGCTATAGCCTCGCAACTCTCTGCCTCTACGCGCATAAATTTTTGTTGCACGCAAAAAGCACCACGGTTGCCGATAATGTGGATGTGGATCTGCCGTGGACGAGGGCGGTCTTCGTCGCTACAATCTCATTCATCTCATCCCTCCCCTTCAAGATAAATCGAAAAACATCCCCCCGTCTGCGTGTGTTTGCCACAGCCATTGTAGCATTGGCTTCCTTTATGTGGATCACTTTCCTGGCTCGCTTGCAAGTCTATCATACCTTCATCCGCTTCACCTCATTCACCCCCCCACCTTCCAAAACTCCCAGCACATCCCCCCTTCCCTTCAAAACCCCCAGCACATCCCCCCATCTGCCTCATTCTGCCTTTCCCCCCCCCCCAAACCCATCCTTCCAAATACCACATCACCCCCTCCCCTACTATTACCTATCACCTACCACCTCACAACCCCCCCTCCAAAACCCCTCCTTTCCCTTTCCCTTTCCCATTCCTATTCCCATTCTATTCTCTTGAAAGCTGTAGGTAATGATGCTACTATGGTTATATAAGCGCGAGGTAAGATATCTTGTTTCTATATCTAGTTCTGATTATATGATGCAAGGGAGGGTAGAATGCAGCTGATAGAGCGGTGCGGGTTTGGTTTTATGGTTTTTTTTGTTTGAGGATGGGGATGGGGATGGGGATGGGGAGATGGGGAGATGGTATATAGGGGGGGTTGCGGGGGAGATGAGTGGGTTTAGGGTATGCATGCGGTGGGTTCTTGGGGGAGTGTGAGAGGTTTGAGAGGGGTTGGATTAGGTTGTGTGTGCTCTATGAATTTCCTTTGTAGAGGGCAGATACCTCTAACCATAAAATTCAACGTATGACCTCCTACACCACCTTACGCATGCCTCAAAGTACCAACGATACCCAACTCTTAACCTCCTCTATCCAAACCTACACTACCTTACGCATGCCGCTTCAGTACCTCAACATCCAACTCTCAACCTCTATCCCAACCCCCATCCACCCCACCTGCCTACACCCCCCCACCCTCCCTCTTCCACACCTCCACCCTCCTCCAAAACCACGGCCTCGCAACCCCCACAATCGCCTTCCCCAACCCCTCCCCTCTCACAACCCCCAACCTCTCCATCTCTCCCCCCTCCTCCGCCAACACATCCCTCTGCACCCACTCCAGAAAGTTCTTGAACCCCCCTCCTTTCTCTTCCAACTCCCCCCATCCCTGCTCCAATCTCGCCTCCGTAACAACCGCCTTCGCGAACGCGTCAATCAAGTTATTGTTATCTCCCTTCTCCCCTTTGTCATTACCCAATAATTTATGACTAAACCCCACCTTCCACTTCTCCCCCTTACTCTTACACCAAAACCTCGCATCCCCCTCCCACCCCGCAACCTTCCACACAATCCCCTCCCCCACCCCTTCCACTCCAAACCCCTTCTTCGCAAACGGGCAACCCACCACCACCCTCTCCGTCATCTCCTCCATCTCCCTCTCACTACCCGCCACATCCGCCAAATCAACCACACACTCAAACCACCCTCCTTTCGCTACATGGAAAATTTTCACCCCCTCCATCTCATCGGCAGCCACGAATAAATCCGCATACGCCCGATCATCAACCCACGTCCCATTCACACATATGGATACCACCACAAACATCCTCGCAAGCTGATTAATCGCCACGCCTTTCTGAATCCCACCTCCGCACCACTCCCCCGCTACGATCACATCCCCCACCTCCCCTTCATCACGAGAATTCAACTCTCCCCACCTCTGCACAATCCTCTCCCTTAATTTCCACAATCGCTCTTTCGGAAGCGCCGCCACGAACGCAGCGAAGCCGTTATTATCGTTTTTCCCGGGAAGTAGCAAGGTTCTATTACGGGATTGGGCGCGGATTTCGGGGTTTGTGGTTTTTTTGTTGGTGGTGAGGGGGCTGGAGAAGACGATGTCGGCATGGGTGCCGTGGAGTTTTGTGGTGCCGGTTAGGTGGATGGTGGAAGTTGTGGGGGGAAGGAGGGGACGGATATGGTGGAGGAGGTCGGAGAGTTTGTGGATTTTGGGGTAGAGTGTTGTTGGTGGTGGTGGGGAGGGGGTTGAGGGTTGGGTGAGGGGAGTGGGGGTGAGTGGGGGGAGGGGGGCTGAGGGGGAGAGGGAGAGGGCGGATAAGGTATTGGTTGGTGGGGTGGACATTGTGGTTGTTGGCTGGGTTGGTGATGGTTTTGTTCTTTTGGCAGTGGGTGAGGATGAGTGCGAGGACGAGCTGGATGAGCTAGAGATGCTAGGAAGAGGATTGTGCTGCGGTGTCTGAGGTGGTGTTATAGCTTTGCTGCTCTGACTCGGGCCGCAGCGATTTAAAGTAGAAGAAAAGGTTTGCTTCGAAACGGGGAAAGAGTCACTGACTCATTGTGATGACTCAGCGAGGAATTGGCACATGAGACCTTTGGTTCTATTTGATAGCTTGGTTTTGAGAAAAAGGGAATGAGTACTTTCATATTGTAGTTTCGAGGTGATTCATTTTCTTATGTGAAAGGAAGGTTTCGGTGTGCGTGTGGCAATGCCGGACGCCCAAGTCTTGAAGCGCCCGATTGGATAAGGATAAGTTGTTGCAGTACCATCTCATGTAGGATTTGTGTGCAGCCTTGATATAGGTATAATCATACATTCGTCGAGAATGCAGCTTTCTTGCTCACTTTGGCCCCTCGAAGCTGTTCCTCCTTCCCCAATTCTTAGGTTGGCGTTTCAGGAAGGCTCCTACGGAGCCCAGATAGCCTTCATGCCGTAGAAAATGTGCCTTTTTGTTACCGTTGGACCAGAATTTGATAGCAAAAGCCAAAGTACTCATCGTTTGTCGATGACCGCGGATAAATGATCCGCCAAAGTAGATGTGTTCAAGCTTGTGCTTTTCGCACTGCAGATATGCAATCTGACCAATGTTGTTGCTCACGGCGTAGAGCAAACTCCGACTTATATCTTCAGGAGCGAACGCTCGCTCTGAATTAGAGGCCCCGTCGGCTTGCCGCGAGTCCCCATTCGATAGTCCGCTGCCGTCTTCAGCTTCGCTTTCACCCTGCCTCTTCATCTTGAAGACTTTCCCGAAGCTGCTAGCGATCGTGGTGGTTTTTAGGCCGATCTTGCTATAGTCAGTGCCATAGATGTCTCCCACTAGCATATCGACTTTCGTGTTGTCCCCTCTGTCAGCCATTGCGAGCATGTCGTCGAAACTCCTTGCACCAGTCAACAGTGAAAGCAAACCCCACAATGTGCCACCGCCGAGGGAGGTACCGCCAATACGTTCGTACTGTCTTGGACCTGAGACTTTGACCATGGAGACACCGGAGCCGATGTTGACGAGGAGGTATGGATAGATGTCTAGACGCGGTTCTTCGAAATGCATAGGGTCTTCCTCGTCATGAGTGAAAACTTCACGGGGAATTTCAGTAATGAAAAAATCCAGGCCTATGATCAAACATTCCATCTCATCTTCTCGGAGTACTTCCACTCCAAGGATCTTTTTCATGTCATCATAGTACTTGTAAGCGCCTCCACCAGTGGCCATTACACACAATTCGCCTGGATTAGAGCCATCAAGCGCTTGCTGCTTCTTTTGCAGCTCCAGTATGAATTCAAAACACTGATCTATCTGGTCTGCCTCAAACCTGAGGAAGTTCAGTCTGCCTCCGAGTTCTTTGGAATGGGCTTCGCGAGAGAAGTAGACAAGCTTTGTCAAGGAACCGCCGATATCGACGGCGACATGACTGACCACGGCTGTATGATGGGGTAGCCGGATACCTTTGGTGTCGTGCTGGGCGCCATCCTCGCCTTGGTTGTTTGTCTGAGGTTCCAGCTCGTCCACGATGAATGCTCCTTGCACATTGATCTTCACTGCACCTGGGGTGAGTATTGCCTCGTCCAGCCGGGAAGGCCTCCGCTGCTGCAGCTGCATCGAAGGTGTTTGGGGGTTAGAGCTTGGAGCAGTACTCGACATGGCGGTACTTGAACACGGAGGAAAGGTCTGATTAGTCAATCAAGATGCTGACCCGAGTCTGAACCCTTCTTCGGCCATTATTCATATCCGGTGTCCCTGCATACCTCGTTGTAACATGAGCAGGCCAATCACCTATACTACTGTTCCATTGTTACGGTGTGCTTTGGTATGAGTAGTTTTCGCATGCATGGGAGCTAGAGGAGTACTATGGTAGCTAATGGGAACGGTAACAACGGAAAGGCGGTGGTGCGGCTCCGGCCTCGAATAATGGCCGGCGCATGGCCTTTTATTATGGCCTACTATACACAAAGTTCGTTCTGATAGTCACTGGGATACTCGATAATGTATGGATTATCGGCACGCGTGTGGAATGTATAGCGCACATCAGACAAACATGGACTTATGCAATCCTGTCTTCGGATCTGACGGCATGTGAAGAAACAAGGGTAATCTTACTCTTGAGATGCCATTTATCCGATGAAGTGTTTATAAAGCGCGACCCTTATAGTATACACTATATGTACGTATGTATCTTTATTTGTGTACTCAGCTTACACTACTCCTCTACCTGATACGTCATTGTGGACGGCCTTTACATTGGCATGCATGCTTCATGCAGTGTGATGGACATAGGGCGTTCCCCAATCCCCTTACCCCCACTGTACCTTATCTCCGTTCACCGACGCCATCTACTTTAGTAGCGGGACTAGCCGCCTAAGCAACATCCGCCGTCTTTCCATTTGGTGGCGACGATCAATAAAATTGTGACGCCGTTCTCTGTTGAATCCTCGGGCCATTGTCTCGGGCAATCCTGACCTCATGCCGTTTTGCCGCTGTCCTCATACAAAAACTAATTGTCGCCGTGCGCCTTCCTTTCGCAATGGCATCCTATCACCCTTCTCTTGCTGCTGCATCTCCGGAATATCATATCCACCATCGTATTATCAATTGGACAATCCCTTAACGGCACCCACATCGGGGTTCCTCCTACTGCGTAGTAATCCGGTGAAGCTTGTTGGGACCAACAAACATGCCTGAGCTGGAGTCTAGTAATTCAGCACCAGCAGAACGCCCGCCACCTAGCACATCCCAAATCAGCCGGGTAAGGACCCAAAGAAGTGCAACCAGTCATCCCCCCTTGGAGCACGCTTTCTCTTTTCAGCATCTTGACGATGTCTCCAATTACCACGCCGATCGGCACGATTACACAGAGGCCGACGACAACAGTGAAGATATAGACGACCTGGAGAAAGTGAGAAGGGAAGATGAAGAAGAAGCAGCATTAAGCGGGGAAGAGGAGGTAGCCGAGGTACAGATGGGAGTTCGCGATACCCATGATTTAGAGGCAAACCTAGAGAAGACCAAAACTGCGAGGAGTCGGAGGAGTTCAAGATCAGCCAAGGATCCCAACCTGGTATGACTTTTCTTTTTACCGTTATCGAAGGAACAGGTTCAGATGGCTGACACCAACCAGGTTTCGTGGGATGGCCCTGAGGACCCAGAGAACCCCAAGAACTGGAGTTTCAAGCGAAAATGGGCTGCCACCATTGTCGTTTCATCCTTTACTTTCATTTCCCCAGTCTCCTCCTCAATGGTCGCTCCAGCCCTCTCAACAATCGCAGCGGAATTCAATATCACCAATGAAGTCGAATCGCAATTGGTCTTGTCTGTCTTCGTAAGCTGTCAATTCCTCAGCTCTTGATACCCGCCTAATCTGGTAAAAGGTCCTAGCATATGCCATTGGGCCTCTCTTTCTTGGTCCCCTCTCGGAAATATACGGACGTGTACCCGTTTTGCAGCTTTCGAATTTGGTGTATTTGATTTTCAACATTGCATGCGGAGCCAGCAGAAACAAAGGAGAGATGATTGCATTCCGTTTCTTGTCCGGACTGGGAGGCAGTGCGCCTTTAGCGGTATGCCAGATATTTTTGCATTGCTAGATTTTGACTAATTGGCGATAGCTTGGTGGAGGCGTTTTGAGTGACTGTTGGCGAGCAGAGGAGCGTGGCAAGGCGATCAGTATATATAGTCTCGCGCCGCTCCTTGGCCCTGCGATAGGTCCAATAGCAGGCGGTAAGTTTACCCCACGTTAGGCCCGTCGATCGGTCAAATATATGTTCATTTGGCTGATGTTCACCAGGATTTATCACTGAAAATACCACTTGGCGATGGGCTTTCTGGGCAACATCGATAGCCGATGGCGTCATTCAGATTTTTGGTCTCTTCTTCCTAAGAGAAACATACCCTCCAAAACTCCTTCACGCAAAAGCCGAAAAGCTACGTAAGGAGACTGGCAATACCGCTCTTCACACGGAATTTGAGCACCCCGAACGTTCCTTCGTAAACACTATGGAACGCAGCCTCGTCCGCCCATTCAAACTTCTCTTCACTCAACCAATAGTCCAAGCTTTGGCCGTCTACATGGCATATCTCTACGGCCTTATGTATCTCGTAATTTCCAGCTTTCCTACTCTATGGGAAAACCAGTACCACGAATCCATCGGCATTGGAGGTTTAAACTACATCTCATTAGGTGTTGGCTTCTTCCTCGGCACGCAAATCTGCGCCCGTATAAACGACCAATTATATCGTCGCCTCAAGAAACAAAACAACAACATCGGTCAACCGGAATTCCGTATCCCTCTCATGTTCGTCGGAAGCCTCTTCGTCCCTGCAGGTCTATTCATCTACGGCTGGACAGCGCAGTACAAAACTCAATGGATCGCCCCCAACATTGGCACCGCTTTATTCGCATTCGGCGTCATAACAGGCTTCCAATGTATCCAGACCTACATCGTCGACAGCTATACCCGTTACGCGGCCTCCGCCATCGGTGCGGCTACTGTACTCAGGAGTATGGCCGGATTCGGCTTTCCGTTGTTTGCGCCTTATATGTATGCTGCGCTGGATTATGGATGGGGGAATAGTCTGTTGGGGTTTATTGCTGTGGGGTTGGGTGTGCCGGCGCCGTTTCTGTTGTGGTTTTTTGGGAGGAGGTTGAGGGAGAGAAGTCCGTTTGCTGCTGGGGGGGATTGAATTGTTGCAATGCTAAGTGTTGCACATATTGGGGTAGGGAGGCTTTTATGTTTCTACAAAGGGGAGTTCGGATTCATGCATGGCATCTGCACTACGTTTAGGGAGCATAGCGAGAGTTTCCTTTTTCGCGGTTGTTTGTAACTGAATGCATATACATATCCTACATAAATACACACTACCAGAACCCCCCCTTCATAGAAAACCCCCCTTTCTTAGAAACCAACCCTCCTAAAACCCATTCTTCATTCTCAAAACTCAAATCCAAAACCCGCGCTCAGTACGTTCCAATCTTCGCATACACCCAATCACCAAAAAGTGCATTGCATGGAATTCTGTAATACTAAGCCGCGGTGCGGTAACTTTAACCTACACACAGTCCAGGAGAGACATCCATCCTAATTATTTCGTTTCGTCCCGTCCGCACGTGCAACGGGGTTGGTGGGGGAGAGGGGGGTTGGGAGAGGGGTACCTAGGGAGGGAGAGTCCGATATAGTACTCTTGGTGAGTAGATTGTTGGCCATGGGCGGTTCAATCTCCATTAATTTGGCAATAAGCAACGAGAGGAACGGAATAGTCTTTCATTCCAGATTCCACTCTTCCACACCCCTCCCTACCCTCCCCCCTCCCTCAACAATTCCGACACACTAACCACCCTCCACCCCCTCCTCCTCATCTCCGGCACCACCCTCCTCAGCATCGGCACCGTCCACCCCCTCCGATCATGACAAATAATAATCCCCCCCGGCCTCAACATACTCAAAACATGTCGCGCATTAATCCTCCAATACGGGATCTGCGCGTCGTGCGGATATATACTGCCTAGCACGAGTCTGTAGTCAAATGTGGACAAGAGATTGAGCATTCGTGCGTGGAAGAAGCCTGAGCCGGGGCGGAAGTATTTGGGGGGGTGGAGGGTGGGGAAGGGGGCGTAGGCGAGGGCGAGGAGGGATTCGACGGAGTGGATTTGGGAGGTTAGTTGGGTGTTGGTGAGGGAGCGGGAGGGTTCGTCGCGCATGGCGTGGTTTGCTAGTTCGTTTCCATTGCGGATGAGGGATTGGAGGATTTGTATTTCTTCATCCCCCGAGACCTGGGAGCCGATGACGAAGAAGGTAGCGGTTGCGTTGTTGGCTTTTAGGATGTGCATGATTTCCGAGGTGTATTGGGAGGGGGCGTCGTCGATTGTGAGGGCGATGGTTTTTGAGGAGGTGGGTAGGTGGATGCGCCAGAGGACGGTGGGGAAGCGGTGTTGGAGGTAGAGGAGGAGGAGGGAGGGGGGTTTGTAGATGAGGTAGAAGGGGGTGAGGAGGGTAAGGAGGATAAGGAGGGGGAGGAGCATGGTGAGGAGGCGGGAGCGGCGGGCTCGACGGCGGAGGGTGGAGGGCCATCGGCAGAGGTAGGCGATGTGGGGCATGGAAGGATTAATGGTCCATTGTTGTGAGTGATGGTTTGAAAGAGAGAGCAGCTCAAAGGTAGTGATTGGCTCGTGTCGATCATAGGGCTAGGGCTGTTCGCTCATGTCTTCTCTCCTTTCCTATTCTCTGCTCTGCATCACAACCGCCCAAACAATCACTCTCGCCAGAGTAAGACCAAAAGCTTATATAGTATATACATACAATTATATCCCTCTACCAGTAAATACAACCATTAATATTAGGATATTCACTTATTACCTCATAATCGCGGACCATCCATATGTACATGAAAAACCCCACCCCAGACACAATTTGATTAATTACTCCCTCTTCCCACCCTTCTTCATCCCCCTCCTCGTACCCATCCTCGCATCGCCCCCTCCTCCCCTCAAATCCAATTCTTACCCTGTACTCTCAACGGCCCCACCCCTATTCCTATTCCACTACCATCACCACCAGCTTCATTACCCCTCTCCGCCTCTCTGTCGATATTACTATTACTATCAAATCTCCCCCAAGGCCTTCCTACCGGGTCATCATCCTCCTTAACCGCAGAAAAGCCTCCTGTATCTCTCAACCGCTTATACCTCTCTTCTATCTCCACCTCCCCACCAATCCTGTCGGTGCGGAGTCTAAAGTTTTGGTTTTGCCCCCCACAGCGCCCACGAGCCCTGTCATGGAAGCGCCCTCCGGTACCGTTTCTGATGGCGTCGGAGGTTGTACTGGGTGGGGAGGTTAGGGTTGTGCCTCCTGCTTCGATAGCAGCGGGTTGCGTGGATTTGCTGTTGCTACCACCTCTGTTGTTGTTGTTCTTCTTGTTGTTGTTGCTACCGTTGTTCATATCCGGAGTCATCCCTCCCGCGTCCGTAGTACCAGCATCTGTAGTCCCTGCTTCGCTCCCCACGAGGAGAGCGGCTAGGGAGGCTGAGTTCTGATGGGGGCTTAGATTGATGGGAGAGGAGGAGTTTTGTATGCGGGTTGTGAGGAAATTAGCGTAAGTGGAATTGACGAGGGGGCGGGAGGAGGTGGAGGAGGGAAGTTTGAGGGATTGTGAGAGGGTGGGTGGAGGAGAGGTTTGGTTGTTATTGTCGTTGTTGGCTTGATGGCCCAGGTTGGCGTTCTTGTATCCGAGTTGCGCTTGCTCGTGGGGGTTAGCGAGGTCGGTGCTTAGATCTGTAGTATCGCTTGTTAGGGGGAAAGATAGTGGTTGGAGTAAAATGGGTTTGATGTGAGGTAGAGAAGGGGAGGAGGCGGGTTGTCGAAGGGCGGGGTGGTCTTTATCTTGACGGATTTCAGCGGGGGGATGGATGCCGCGATCGGAAATGGGGGAGCGGAGAGTGCGGTTCGGGTGGGGGTTGAAGGTCGAGATGGGAGGTGGGCTGGTGCTGCTGCTTGAGAATAAGTTGCGGAAGGTTTTGTGAGAGGTAGGGTTGTGCAGTGTGCCGGCTGAGGTTGGGCTTCGTTTCGCCGTTTGAGGCTGTTGGGGTGGAGGTGAAGGGGTGTTTGAGGCTGTACGTGTTCTGGCTACCGTTGCTGTACTCGATGGACTGGTGTAGGCGCGTTGTGGTGGATATGGTACAGCGTTGTTATTTATTGGGATTGCTTTCCGAACTGGAGGTAATCTAGAAGGAGTTGGGGGCAGTGGTCGCACTGGCTCGCTCGTAGGAACCTTGAACATTGTCACCGTTGATGAAGTACCCGGTAGAGGCTGCGTTGTCCCATTGGTACCACGGGTAACACTGCCTTGCACTGAAGTATCGGAACCATAGTTTCGCTGTGGGGGGTTGCGTAGCTCTGATCTCATTGGCGGATTCTGTGCTTCTCTCCATGGCCGTGGAGATTGAGGATTTACCGGCAGGTTTGGAAATCTCGGCTGGAACCATGATGCTGGATCGGAGGTGGGTTGGTCTGGAAGAGGGTTGATGGCCGGGCTTGGAGAGCGTCTGAAAGGTCCAAGCCTCTTGCGATAAAGAAGAAAAGTGGCTACACATAAAATTATAACAATTATAAGGATGACTGCTAAAACAACTGGGGCGGCGACAGGAACAGTCGCAGTGGACCGTCGTTGGCTGACCGCCATTATCGTTCTTGTTCTTATCAGTAAGGCCCAGCCAGCTGTATCTGGTTCCGGGGCGTCCGCTGTTGCCTTGAGTTGGAGATAGCGGTGGCCGATGCTATCAACTTACATGTAGAGAGTACTGAGTGGCATGATGAAAAATCGGAGGCAGGTCCAGTAGGATGACCTTTGTTTTTAGTATTGAAACAAGATCCGACATCGTCATACCGTTGAAGCGTCATTCGATCAGCTGCTTGTCTGTTTCCACGTGTGTCACCTCCGGGTAAGTCGGTCAGTGAAGGGCAAAAGACTGCCCGCACGCTTTTGCCGCTACGTACGAGAACAGCCTACAAATTTGACAATAGAAACAAGAAACGAGAACAATGCGACAAGACTAAATAGACCAAAATAAATGCCTTGCGTGCTCAAATGACTTTACAAAATACCGCTAAACAGTAAATAGCTTGACGATACAGAGATACAAAACTCCTGGGAAGCCGTACCATATTTACTCGGAACTATTAGTCCGCCCTGATTTTTCATTCACACTAGCCTTTCGCTCCTCACCCAACGTAGCACTGCTTCCATCACTGTTAGTATGCATCACGTTGTGTGCTACCCCCGCATCGCCAGGCTGCCGGCCTCCATCTTTCACCCGGGCCTCATGCTGCTTCTTCAACTCCTCCTCCAGCGTCGCAGTGAGCCTTTCAAGTACCCACTCCGCTTCATCAGTTTCACCCATCAAGGGACTTCGATTACCTAGCCAACTCCACTCCTTCATTGGTTCATCTTTTCCTTTACCAGCTACTCCACCCCCAATGTCTGCATCCTTGTTGCGCGCGTTATTTACCTGGACAGGTGCTCGCCTGTGAGACTCGGGGTTTGATTCATCTTCGCCCATGAGCTTGAGGAACCAAGCCCACTCTTTATAGGTGTATTTCCGAGGCGGAGACTCGTTGACATGCCTCATGACATTGCGGACTTCTTGGGCTAGCAGGTAGTGATATTCATGAATATCCTCGCCTAGCTTGTCCCCACGTAATCTTGCTTCTCCAGCTTCAGTGAGTTCTTCCTTTTCCACATCCTCAGCTTCGGCGTCCCCCATAAAAGCGCCATTACCCGGAGGTGCTTGTTCAGCGTCAACCTCTTTCTTATCTCCTCGCAGACCGTCTGATTGACCCTTGGAGTGAGTTCCCCTTGGTAAAATCTTTTTCGGCGTAGCCCGGCCTAGGATTTGCTTCAATCGACGACGAACACTCTCTTCACCTGGCAAAACAGTAAACTCCCCAAGCCATAGAGTAAGGTCACGAATGCCTTTGATAACTGTATCACCCATATTGCTGATGAGGATTGTAAGAGTGGGCACAGCCAGCAGCGACCAGAAAACGAAGAAGGCTTTTCCGGAATTGCTGAAAGGCTTGTAATCACCATAGCCAATAGTCAACAGCGTAGTGTAGGCGAAATATAGCGAACCAAAATAGGACCAGCCCTGTTCATACTCTGCAAAGTAGAATATCAGTGCGCCGATGAACCATAGAAAGAGCCAAGCGCTGCCAGATATCAGAAGCGCCTGCCATTTTTGGTTTGCCGAGGCTTTTTCTTGAATCTTGCGCATCACCTGGAATTCTTCTTCTCGTCTCTGCTGTTCCGACATGCCCATTTCACGAGCCTGTTGTTTGCTTTCGATAGGAGTGAGATGATGCGCCTTGTTCTTCATCATTTTCTCGAGGTGTGCTCGTCGTTGTTTCTCAAGTATTCGACTGCCGATCTTCTTCTTCCCACGTTCTAATACCAAGGTTCGAATAGAACCAATGACAAGACCTAGGATAATGATGCCGCCAATAGCGTACGGAAACAGCAACCCCCTCCCTAAGTGCGTAGAGGGTGCATAATCACCAATACCGACAGTCAATAGCGTGTAATTGGTGAAGTACAAAGCATCGAGGAACATCCATCCCTCAACCTTCGCATAGACACCAGCACCTCCAACCATGTAGATCATGAAACTTATTGTCTGTAACATGAGCGTTCGCTGACTCATTGAAAGTTTGAACTCCTTTGAGTAATGACCTTTCCAAGCCCCGTAGACCGTGTACACCATAAGTGAAGCAATGATGAAATATAAAGCACAAGCAAATATCGCATAATAGAAAGCTTGTGTCAAAGCTCTTCTTTCACCAGGCACTTTGACGATGTGTATTATAGCCGTGAGATCTCCAATGAGAAGTATGGATGCGAGGTACCAGCCAATGATTGTGATAGGTTGAGCGATCGAGAAGGCCAGGCGGCGAGCCATGTTGAGGAGAAGAGAAAAGTTGGCAATGAGAGCGAAGGCCAACGAGAGCCCGTTGATGGCCAGCAGCCTAGTATTCTAGTCAACATAAGAAGGCTCTTCATAGTGAAGGGTGGCAATGAAAGTTTTCTGCTTACCACGCGGGATCCGGGACATCAATTCCATGGGACTCATTGGCCCCCAGCCCAGGCGGGATATCCACTCTCCAATGCTCGATCAGGGCGCAGATGTTGAAAGCCGTGGCCATTGGGCCAAAGGTCCCCTAGGTAAACGTCTCAGTTATAATAATCCCAATATAGGTTGACTTATTTGAGCCTACTGCGAGCAGTGGGAAGGCCGTAGACGCGAACCACCAGCGACTGAGTTCCGTTGTTAGTTTGCTGTTGGCTCAGACAGGGCGAAGTGCTGCACCTGGGGTCGAGGAAAGCCTGCTCCTCTTCCTTCTGGCCATCTTCTGATCCTTGAATCTCATCCTCAACCTTGTTGGCGCTGTTCTCAATCGGTTTGTCGAGCCCAGGGTCGTTCATATTTGACAGGGATCCCTCGGGTTATTCAGTTGTGGCTCGCGTGACGAAAAGACGACTTGTTTACACTGATGCATGCCCTGCGTGGCGGTAGGTTACTTGAAGAACGTACGTGTAGACAAAGAAATGTTAATTAAGTGACCAACTCCCACGAAGAGGAAAGCCAGTATATTAAAGACAGCTGCGGATTCGCAGGTGATCTGTTTTGGCGCATCATCTGCAGGTTTAGAAAGTTGGTCCAAAAGCCCAACCAATCAGAATTGCAGAATGAACAACGGCAAGCTCCTGCGCCAAGCTGCAACTTTATCTGCCAAGATCGCCATTACATCATAAGGCAGCCCAATCAGTACGGAGCCCGTTCTCCGCATGCGTCGGGGATTCAAAGGTTGGCGAATTCATAATTGGGCTCTTACACAGAGGTATGGAGTAGGTGAATTTGGAGGAAAGTTCTTGTTCAGTGCGTCTGTCTTAATACATACACGCATGGACCCTAAATAACTACAATCCACCCAGGGTAGATAGAGGTACGCTCAGCGTATTGCCCTTGATACCTCATGTTGCAAACATCTTGCAGAAGCGCCAATGAGCGCCAATGCTGTTAGAAACACATTGAAGAGAGTAATAAAACATCGGGGTATTGGGTATGGGAATGTAAGGGAAATGTCTCATAATGCAACGCTTCTCTCTCCAACGCCGTTCCATAGAATTTCCACATATCCTGATGATCAATTGGCCCATATCTTCGTATTAACATCACCAATAAAGCCTCCATCTCTTCTCGCTTTTTTATTCAACCTGCTTGTCCTCCACCCTTCATACCAGAGTTCACGGCTAGCCTGTCTTAAGTCGGTCCTCCAATCTGCGAAGACCGTCTCCTTCAGCTTCACGAAATCGCAATGCTCAGAGTTCATTGGATCCGCGAAGCCCCAAGGAAACTTCCGACCCATTACCTCGGGCTCGTAGATATCGGGAGAGATAATGGACAAGGGAAGTGCTGGAGGCTCTGCTGGTGGAGTTGGAACGGTCGGAGAAGATGGAGTGCGCGCTGGAGATTGTTTTGCGGGTTTACCTGGCTTTGCCAAATCAAAGTCACCAGCTGAGAATTCGGAACTAGACTCCGAGGCAGAGTCCAGAACCGAAGTCTGTGAGAATTTTTCTTCTTCAGCCCTTGTTGCATCTTCTTCTCGCTCGTCGAAACCATTCCTATGACCATTCCTCCCATCGTCCACGGAGGTGTTTTCCGAGTTATCATCATCCTCCGGCCCTAATGCTTCCAGAATGTCGAGGCCGTTCTTCTTGAGTGAATCCCATACGGCGCGTTTAAGATACGCCATGTGTTTACCGGTGATAGTGTCAGCTTTACCTATGATAGGTACGACGGTTGTTTTGCCTTTCAAACCACGTAAGACGCTCAAGTCGAAGTTCTCATCAAGACCGCTTGGTGAGCGTTCTGGGTGACCCTTGACAAATGAGTTTGCTTTCGCCTTAACGCCGTTGACCTCGCTGGCTTTCCGGCTGGCAGCAATAGTCGTGTCAAGTCGGGTAGGATCGAGTAGAAGAAATACGCAATGGATATGTGTGTCACGAAAGCCCGGAGCACGGGCTACCTTGCTTTCTTCGTTAAAGGTATCTTCAAATTTGCTCTCGATAAATGTTGTCAGGTCTTGTATCTGGATATCAACGACATTTGATTCAAGACCTTCAGAGTCCCATAGCGTGACACCGATGCGTTCATTTTCGACTTCCGTCTCTACGTATTGGGAGGTGAAGGTGGGAAATGCCATAGCCGAGATTGCAGAGGTATTGTTGTAGTCATCGTCAGGTGGTTGTTGCTGCCGTTGCTTCCACGCTGGTAGAGCAAGTGAAGTACGGAGGAAGTTGAGAAACGAGGTTTTGCCTGAATTGCGAGCTCCGACAACAAGAATGCTGCATCTGTAGTCAGTAGCAATCCTATCGGGTGACAGATGTGATGGTGACATACTTGAAAGGCGTTGGATCTTTTCTTCGGCGAATCTTCCTTGGGCTGTTGATTGTACTAATGGCACTGCTCGCATAACTAGCCCGACCACGATTTGCCATACTCTCAGTCCTAGCATATTGATCGACATATGGGCTCGTAGGTATTGACGTAACGCCCGGGATCGATGGTATTGGCGGGACTGGTGGGACTGACATTCCTCGGTACATATCCGAACCCATAGCCTCTTGTGATGTCTTTTGCGCTAGTCTGTACTGGAATGAACCTCCCGCTCGATTTGACATGATGCCTAAATTATCGGGCCGTCCTGCATCTCCGCCAAAAGTCTGTAGATCTGGTGGGTGTGGAACAATTGGTATCCGTGGAGGCGCTGAAGGAATCTGCTGCTGCAACATTTCCTGGTCCCGTCTCCTAGAGCGCTCCTTTTTGCTCAGCTTTCGTTGAGGTGTGCTTCTTCCAGACACCGATCGCTCACGAGATTTGCTGCGTCGAAGGAAATTGAAGGAGCCTTTACGACGTAGAGAACCATCATCTGCACCTGAGGTGTCTTTTGGCTCTGGCGAAATTGGTTGGCTCACAGTACGGTACTGCTGTTGTGCACTTGTTGATCGTTGCATCGTGGCAGGTGGGTGAGCTTAGTTTATGTACTTGGCGCGTATTGTTTGGGAAGGGGAAGTCGCGATGTCCGGTTGTGCTTGCGGACTCGCGCAAAGGTAAGTAGCGATTGCGAATGGTTTGGCAGCTAACACGTCCGACGAAGCTACACTAGCTGTATGACCATGAGATTCGGAAGCAGTGCTCTCTGCGATCCGCGGATCTCCTACTCCGCCAGAAATGTGCTTCAATGTGTTTTTCAATATTCCTATGTACACAGCCGTCGTACATAAATCAATGTTCGCATGACATGTCGTCGATTCCGAGGGCTTAATTGGGAGTGTTAACGACGGTCAGAGGAATGACAGTGAAGTCGACCTACGAATCAATTGTAAGTTACGACGCAAGCACCGAGCAACACTTGCGCGACCAGCTAAAGAGACGAGGCGAAAGTATTGAGACCTATCCATTGACATGGTCAAAATATTTAGGGGCCCCATACATGCAGGGGCTGCCGTGACGGAGGCTGATGATTGAACTCTAATTGCCTCGGCTCCACGGTTAAGTTCCTGACTAGTATACAGACTTTCTTTACAGATTGACGAGACACCTTATAGATCGCAAAAATAGGAGAGCTTTACAGGACTCTTTAGACGCGCCATGCAGTTTGCTTCCAAAAATGTTTAGTTTCAAAGAGCTACTGAGCAATCTCATATCGATACATGAAAAGCTAACTAAACCCTATTTCCATCTACACCTTTTGTTAATTCCTTATGGACCCAGCTCTGTGTGAACGATACAGGCGTACTCGTCAGAAGTCGGACACACGTTGGTGCGATTGAGTTGCTTGTCTTCCGGACCGGTAGGGCCACCACTATATCTCGCGGTGGCAGAGACGCCGGGAATAATTTCATGCTGCCTTGGATCCGAATTTGGGTATTGTTCATCACCCCATTGCCCAAGGAATAATAGCCAATTTGAAGGATAAGACGGGTCGTAAGGAGTATAGGTATTGGCGCTGGGGTTATAGCTGTAGAAATAGGCACTGAGCAAAGGATCCCAGAGTGTTCCTTGGTCTGTGAAATCCGTGAGAAGGCCGTCGTCGGGCAGATTCAAGTTTGGAATGGTATGATCATGGTCTCCGGCGATAGCATAGTTGGCATGAGACCCATTGCCAGAGTACGTCACTGGTCGCACGCCTTGCTTCTCTAAGCAGTCGTACGTGAAGGCCTCACCGAAGCTGTGTTGACTGAACCAGACCTCTGAAGGTGTCCCATTCTGGAAGCGGATCATATTGTGCTCCCAATCCTAGAATGACTCAGTCACTCGCATGCCAGGCACTCATAATAGCGGGTAGCACTTACTCCGACATGATCATCAACATCCTCGTCGAAGACAACGCCACCCCAGTTAAAAGGATAAAAGTACATATAGAAAGCGTCTACTTCACCATTCCCGTGGTCGTTGACAATAACAAACATACTGGTAGCCCCCTCGGTTTTTCCTGTGCTGTCAGGTTTCACTCCATTAAGCCACGCAGGGTTTATAGTGATGTCAACAGTGGAAGTGAGATAGACCTGGGTACCGTTGTAGGGATTTAGCTCGGCAATGTTATTAAGCGTCAGGGGCGTTGCATAGCCGGTTATGGGTTTATAATTGATCTCGGGTACAGTGTTGGCAAGCTGGGCTGCAAGGTCGCCCGGAAAATAGGTCTCGCCGGAGTAGAGCCAAACAACGGGTGCTGCAATGTATCAGGCTTGTCCAGCAGGACCATCATGATGAAATTGCTGCATACCATAAGTAATAACATAATCAGGAACAGTAGACGCCTGTCTTTCTTCAAGGAGAGGTTCTAGGAAGGGGGCTGGGAATCTGGCAGCCTGTGCAAGATAATAGTGCGGTAAGATTGTTAGGAGACCCAGCAGGACGTTGAATAATGGAGACATAGTAAGAAAGCAGAAGATGGGACGAATAGAAAGTCTTGCATTCACAAACAATACGCAGCAGCGACTATTGTCCTTTTATACTGTTTAAATCATTGTCACGAGCGCGGACGGCATGCGGAACGACACTTGAGCGGAGGTTATACTAATTGGAGAATAGATAGTATGGTCTGAAGTGGAATGGCTCCGAGTGAGTAGTTAGCCCAGGGCAACACGAGCTCGAACACCACTGATGGGTTGGAGCAGGTCAGATCAGCTTTTATTGTCGTATGTTGCAAATGATGTCAAGCAGACGAATGAGCTGCTTCATGACGCTGCACATCCGAAGCATGAAGTCCAAGGGTTATTGTTGTGTGGAGCAACGTGCCATGAATCGTATCAAAGGATTGGGCAAGGGGGAAGTCCCGTCCCTTGAATCTGCAGGCACGACCCTCTGGCGACTTCCCATTCCAGGTCACACGCGATAAGCCCCCGTGGCCATTCAATGCCTTAAGATTGAAATCAGACCAACCTTTGGGGTCCTATGGACCCCGCAATTGTACAAATGACCGGCCGCTTGCATACGGGCTGCATACGGGCTTTCTGCTTAAGGAAAGTCGTCGCCGTTGCACAGCAATAGCCTCTGCCCATTGAGTCTCAAGTATGAACCGTAGCATGTTCAATGGCTTGTAACGATTGGCATCGGCTACTCATTTCATATTTCGGTCTTGTTTGTGATGACAGGCGCGCGATTCCTGCCTCCGTCTGGGGCTTGGTGGATGAGGTGAACGCCCTGGGAAAGCCTTGGCTGCGGATCGGTTCCTCGGGAACGGTGTGAGTGCTCCAGATGGCTCACCAGTCCGTAGCAAGGGAAGCAAGCTAATCTGTCACAGCACCTACTGCTATATAATGTGGTATACGATGAAGGGTATGAGATTATTGGAGTTGGACGCCTGGGCCGAGTCTTGTCTTGGCATAGCGCGTGGGAATGCCCCGCGTTGAGCTGAAACCCGCCACAATGGCTCTGTCAGCTCAGCGAACGTTGAACGAAAAGCTTTCATGAACAACCGCCAGAGAGTCAAGCCATTGCCCTCCAAACAATTTCCTGTGTTCTGAGCAATGTCTCTCAGGGTCGATGATGGACGGTCTAGAGGCCGCTCTAAATCGCCAGGGCGTAAGGATGAACGCTCTCGATCACGCGATGCTCGTGCCCCTTCGCCAGCAGTCATCATAAAGATGTCCTCCTCCTCGAAGAAGTATGAAAGCGATGACAGCGACTCGGATTCCAGGTCTAGGAAGAAGTCATCTAAGAAATACTACAAAGAAGAGTCCGAGAGCGACTCGGATTCCAGGTCCAAGAAGAAACACTCCAAGAAGCGGTATGATAGCGACGACAGCGATTCTGACTCGCCCAGATCCAAGAAGAAGTCTTCAAGAAAGTACCGTGACGAGAGCGATTCGGATAGCAAGAGCAAGCGAAAATCACATAGAAAGCACCACAGTGACAGTGATTCTGATGACAAGAAAAAGAAGAAATCCTCCAGAAAACATCGTGAGAGCGACTCTAGCTCAAGTTCTAGCGAAGATGACAGGAAGACGAAGCACAAGAGTTCAACAACTCGGGTTCGTACGGACAGAGGTGAATATGTAGAAGTTTCAAAGTCTAGGTCGAAGTATGAGCGTGAAGAGCATGGCCATGGTAAGAGGCATATGAGCAATAGCAGTGTCGAAGGCGGAGAGAAGTATCTTCAGCTATCAATGCCTGGGGGCTTCGCTGGTGGTCATTCGCCGCATCCTCAGTATGGAATCTACCTCCCTACTGCGATTAAGATAGTGTAACAACTAATGAGCATATAGATATGCCCAGCCACAAGTCATTGCTCGACCTGAGAGCCAGCGGACCCACTCTGGCTCAATCAGCTCACGTGGGCCTGAATATGCCGAATATAAATATGCGGAAAGGGGAAACTATGCGTCGGATGCTAGGAAGCCTTCATACACTTACAGTGCCGAACCCCAGTTCGCCCACGGTAGCCACATTGCCCCCCCATCTCCACCCAAGCTCCACCGTCTCTCAGTCTCAGGAGGGGCAACATCTGGAGCCACGTTAGGGTTGATAGCGCCTGGCCAAGCCCACGGCCATATTCAAGGGGGTCTACCGCCGGGAAGCCCTCTCCTTGAAGCGTACCGTGGTACTTACCAATCAATCTCACCTATGCCGTCTCCTATGATGCTAGCTCATAACGATGACGACCTCTCCGATCTTGATCCTCTTGATGAAGATTCGGATGATTCTCGAGGCTACTCCAAATCTGCTCTCAAGAAGAAGAGCGTGAAGACTGTCTCTTTCTATGATCCAGAACCCGATGCACTCGCCTTGGCAGCGGCTTTGAAACACTCCACTCCTGAAATCAAGCCCATAATCAAGATCTTACCTCACCTTTCAGACGATCACGTCCTGATGTTGAGGACCGAGTACAAGAAACACATGAAATCTCAAGGGAAAGGTGTCAACATCGCCAAACACATCAAGATGAAACTGGGTTCCACAAGCCTTGGCAAGGTTGCATACGCAACGGCTCTGGGTAGGTGGGAAAGCGAAGCTCACTGGGCAAATTTCTGGTACTTATCGAATAGTTCTCGGCGAGAACTTCTGATCGAGAGTCTCATGGGCCGCTCGAATAGTGAAATAGTAAAGATCAAAGACGCTTTTAGCGATCAAAGGTACAACAACAGCTTAGAGAAATGCATGCAGACCGAATTGAAGAAGGACAAATTCCGTACCGCCGTCCTCCTGGCTTTAGAGGAAAGGCGAATGGCGGAGAACGAGAAACTTTCCATTGATCTGGTCCGCAAGGATGCCCAGGATCTCTACCGTGCACTAACGTCCAAGGAGGGAGGGGAAACAGCAATGATCAACATCATCGTTGTGAGGAGTGACAAACACCTTGCAGAGGTCCTGCGCATTTTCGAAGGCCAGTATCACAAGAACTTCGCCCGGGAGATGATCAAGAAATCTCCGAATCTAATCGTAGGTTTGCTATCCTATCTTTGAGCCA
Organism: Cladonia squamosa; assembly: GCA_947623385.2. Lineage (NCBI taxonomy): Eukaryota > Fungi > Ascomycota > Lecanoromycetes > Lecanorales > Cladoniaceae > Cladonia > Cladonia squamosa. The sequence goes on from OX392382.1 coordinate 1,312,019, forward strand.
GATATCTGAAGCTTATTCTAATTTCAAGGGCGAAACTCTCGCACATATAATCAACGGCGTCCTCAATCGGCCTGTCCGCGACGCTCTGCTCTTACATCAAGCCTTGTCCGAGTCGTCCAAAGACCGCACCGACTTGCTCATTAGTCGCTTAGTGCGATTCCACTGGGAGCCAAAGCATATGGAAAGGATCAAAATCGCGTATAAGCAGAAGTACGATGTTCGCTTGGAACGTGCTATTGAAGACGGGACAAAGGGCGATTTTGGGGCTTTCTGTGTCGGCTTGTGCAAGGTTGAGGCGTAGGGTTGGGGTTCGAGGTCTGGATACAGATTGTGGGGAAAATGTCAGGCCAGCTGTTGCAACCAAAAATTTCGCATACTTACTCTTGAATATATGATGCAAATGATCAGACAATCTTATTATTGCGCCCGCATCTTATTGGAGACTTCTCAAGTGTCTCTTTCACTTTCTTAGCCCTCACATATTGCCATACCTCCCATGCTGAGCCGTCGAACGTTGTGGGGATTTCGCCACCCTACTGATTCAAGAGGTGATGTTGGGACCACGACGTTCGAAGGTGAAAGAAAAAACCTCAGATAGGTATAGTGTCTGCTCATCGTGTTGTGATGACCTGAATTGCCGACGCTTACCCACTAGTCAATATAAGATTGTTATCGGGGTGATAGGGGCGAAAGGCTTATCGATTAGACGGAGAATGTGTTGAGTGGGGATGTGCTGTTGGGTGTAGAAGGGTTTGAAGGTCTGTTTGGAACGGTGGAGCACAAGTTATGCAGAGGGAGAAGAGAAGTGCTGCGTTGCTGAAGCGGATCACTGTATCGCTGCTGAGGTAGGCAAGATGGTTTTGTTCCTCGATATGGAATATATCCTGCTCAATGCGTGATGGAAATTAGAGAGCTCTTCGAAACTAATTGATGCTCAGAGGTTCTGCCAGACCCCAACCTCGCTATGCATAACTTGTGCTTCAGTATCCTACAGATTATAAACGCCAGCCAACATCAGTAAGGCCTTAACACCACCGACCTGCCAAAAACCAGTAACGATATCAATGCAAGACTGAACGGTATTATTGAGTCGCGGACCATACCCCCAGTGGATATCCTAACTCCCGGTAATAATTAAGCAGATCCGACGAAGTCGTCGCGTTCATAACCTTCTGGCTCGTCAGATCGATGGTAAGTAAATCCGTGCCTTTGAACTCGATATATTTCCCCGCTTCCACAGTACTAATGGAGCATCAGCATTTCCCTTCACATCCGATATCTCCCCAAGATTGGAAAGTTTTTACCTCCCGTGCCCGACATCGTCAGTGGTATAAGCATTTTCCTGCCACCTCAGAGCTATGCGATCGCAGGTATGGAATGTGAAAATAACATCATACGTGACGTTGGTGACGCCGCCGCCGCCATATGCAGATGCATTGATGGTGTTGTAGAGCTGGGTGTAGTTCTGAACATATGGTATGGTGGATCCGTTTTGAGCACCCTCGTCATATATGTGGATCTAGGGATTTATCTTAGCTGGACGTCAGGACGCAGGCGAGGAATATATCGCGCACATTTTCGGTGACTGCGTCTGAAAGGTTGGAAAGGCCTCCTGTTGCAAATGCATTGAGCCAACGCTGGGCAATTCCCTCCACTGCAGAGTCTTGAATACATGGCGCTTGACCATAGGCCAAGGCTATAGTTGCAACGATGCACAATAGCATAGCATACGCACGGGTGGTTTTCATGTTTGTCGGTTGCAACAAGTCACCGGCATTAAGGGATCTCGAAGCATGTATATTGGACTTTGATCAATAATCATACGAGACTCCTCAGGGGAAACTGACGGCTTTGACCACAGGTTATAGATAAGGAAGTATAGTCCATTGAAGCCTTGCGAAATCCTCCGGAGGCTTGGCTAGACACGCGCTGATATTTCCGATTCCACCCCACGCCCTGCGATGCAAGCCAAACAAGGCAAGTCTTCCCACATAATTCAAAAATGCGGATACTCATGAATTTGCTAAAAGCCATACAGCAAGCCAGATGGGTTCCAGCGGCAATGAGCATTGCAAATCAACCCCAAATATATCACAAAACTGGGCGCGATCACGGCTGTGAAACCATAGCGGGAAAGGACCTTTATCATCATAGCCCCAGAGCTTTTAGAATGTCCATCAACAGGCACGGTTATGCTCTCAGTCATACTGATACTTGAAGGAAGATTTGAAGGAAATGAAGGGGGATTACTAGCGGCTGGCGGCAAGATCGATACGCGGACTTGGCCAAAATAAGCGCACTGTGATTGGTGCGCTCGAGGGCTGTAGACCGTCAGGTTGTTGTTCAACCTCTTAACGCATGAAAAGTCCTTGATTCAGCTGGCGGATGCAAAGTTCCAACGTGTCGTACTAAAATACGGCAGCGAGCCGACTGGTCACCACATTTGGGCTTTGGAGGCGCCTCTCAAGCACCGGATTCTGGAGGAGCGTTGAATTTGCCGAGATAGCAGTGCGTAGGTTTGTCTCACTAGGTCACGAAAATATTGAACTTGTGTCTGGCGATAACACTGCCACATGGCGTTTGCAAAGTGGCTTTCAGGATGCTCCCTCGAATCCCACAGCGTTAATGCGAATGTCCGATGGCTAGTGCACAACCTTTGCCGTGGCTATCAATTTTGCCTGGGGTCACGAAATACAACAATCCTCAGCTCGATTTGGTTTTGTGGTTGATCTGGAATCCGCTTGGGCAGCCCCATCAATGAGCAGCCTTATGAAAATGCAAGTCCAACACTAGAATTGCGGACAGCAGAATTCCAGCAGGCATCCGAGGCGTCGATCTCTGGCGCGTGACGTCTCCCGGCGCGCAGCCTAGTCGCATTGTTGGTCTACCTTCTAAGGCTTGTGTGCACGTCAATCAATCATGCACATCAATCTTGCACGTCAATAAAGCTCTCCTCGAAACCCATTTCTGTCACTAGAAAGTTGTGATAGTGCAGAAGTCATCACTTCGAAGTTTGGCAGCACATCGCCAGAGTAGAGCAAGGCCATTCGATGCCGAAGTGGGATATACCTTGGCCGAATAAGGGCCATTGCTGCTACGGCCGCTGAAAGGGTATTCTGGGGTCGATTTCGAGATGAATATAAATGATGAGACTGGGTACCTCTTTTTTAAGGACTTCATGGCCGGCCAACAACGACAGAATGCTAGACTAAGAGTCTGAAGCCGAGAAATTCTTTCAATAGGTTGAGGAGCAAAACCCAACTGAGGTACCGGGCTAGCGTCATAGCTTCGGAGTTCGAGCCATGTCAAGCAATTTCTTCTGCCCAATGTTTCACCAACAACTTCCCATCTCACAAATGCCATGCTTTCACCTTTCTCGTGTGGGATACCCATACGATTTGGGATCACCGAATTTTGATGATACTATATTAACGTACGGCACCGCATCCTTGAGATCGGTGCTTTGGGGAGATGCATTTCAGGGGAAGCAGCACCGATATGCGCAGATAGGGTGGCGGTTCGCCGGTATACGTCGAACAAGGCGAATTGAGAAAGTCGATTGAGACAATGGCAATGACCACTTGAATTGATCGCACAATTTGCAGCAGCGATAGCAGACAATTTTCCAAATTAGGATGAGGAGGAGGCACGCAATCGAGTCTCTCAGTATTGGGATAGGTTACCGCCTACTCCCACTGTCCACCTTTAATAACAGGCCTCGCCGGATCCCAAGGCCCAATAACAACATTCTTATATCTCTGCAAACCAATAAGCCACCAACTACACCCACCCATGCCCACTGCGGTTCCAATACACCAAATAACAGCACCCGCAACAGCTCTCTTCCATCCACCCTCCCACAATGGCTTCTTGCTCAGCGTGGTTCCCAAAGCAGCTCCAGCGCCGATGACCAGGGCGAGAGTTAATAAGAGATGCCCACGCCAGCTGAAATGCCGTAGATGTCGTCTGAAGACTGGGAAGAGGCCGAACACCTCTATGCTGAATAGGGTTAAGCTGAAGACATGCGTCGTACTTGGTAGTCTAGATGCTAACACCGTGCTAGCCATCAACGCGGCATTGGTGCTCAAAGAGGCAGGGAACTTGACGCCAACGCCACCACTGTAGTCGAAGAAAAATATGTTTATGCACATGAGCGAGCATGTCATTGACCAGATGGAATCAGAGGACGTAGACCCAGTGAGGGTTTTAAGAATCGGAGAGAGACCGAGGAGGGCGATGTAGATCAGGATGGCGGATTTGGCTGTTGCGAGGCGGGAGTGGGCGAGGCTAGTGGGGTTTGATGTTGTGGAGGGGCCGTGGAGATGCAGTATTGAGGGATGGTGGGAGATGGTTGGGGAGGGGCCGGAGGATATGGAGGTTTGGGAGTAGGAGTGTGAATGGCGTTTCCTTGGGGAGAGGTTGGATGTTGTGAGGGAGAGGCCGAGACCGATGCCAGAGTCGGAATTTTGGGTCAAGGGAGTGGGCGCTGTACTGCTGATGGGAGAGCTCGCGCTGCTGAGGGCTAAGCCATTCATGAAGTCGCCGTAGTTGTTGCTGGGTTCTGGGATGGCTTTGGACGTTGCCTCTTGACCAGCCCAGGAGTCCCATAACGCCCAGCCAAGGACTGTGCTTGCGCTGCCCCAGCTGACGACTGATACGGGGGAGACGCGCTGTTGGTAGATACCAACGAAGGAGCATACAAATATCGCGACGGAGGAAATGTGCTGCACTATGACTGTGGAGTCTGCGACCAATGGCCAGAAATCGTAAGGTCGTAGGCGAGGGTTTCGTTGGAGGTGAGAGAGGAATGTTGGAGGGTCGGTGTAATTGTCAGGATCTGGAGAAGTAGTCAGACCCACTCATGCTGGCATTGATGCTTGAGATCGCCACATACAATCTTTCTGTTTTACCCATAGTAGCTTCTTCCACACGCCCTTCGCCCTCCGACTCCCACTGCGCCCTCTATCCTTGCCCCGCCTGCGGCGAGCTGATCCCCCATTTCTTAGGCTTGAGCCATCAGTAGCGACCTCGCCATTCAAGGCTAGATAGTTCTCTGTTTGCCGCTGTCGACGAGGAGGTGAGTGGGCGTAGAATGCATCTTCGGGGGCTAGGCGGTTGGGGTCTGAAAACGGCCTGTTGGGGATTGGCGGTTTGTTGTCGGTACTGTAATTGATGTTGGGAGCTGCAGGAAAGGGCTGGGCAGGTGTCATTGATTGTAGGACGTTCTCCGAAGCTCCATTACATGCCCTAGACATTGACAAAATCGCTGACTAAGCGGACAAGTGGCGCTAGTCGTAGCGTTCAAGATAACGAGGACGCGAATGATAGATTCTATAAGAGCTTCACGTTATTGGCATCGAAATGTTCACGAAGGCTAATACTCTACTCCTCTATCCTAGTGAGCAATTACCTTTCCAAAGCTGTGTCGCTAGCGCCGAGTGGACATGAGAAGCTGTTAGTCGGAAACCAGAGTCCCTTCTATCTGTGCAACCCAATCAACTTTTTAATTCAATTGGTGAGAGGACTTACCTTTGCCTATGCCGTTGGAGGATCTTTTGCTTGCATTGAACCCTTCCTAGTGATTCTATCAAAATTGGTGGGTGTCATTCGAGCTTTGCAGGTTGTGGCTTCTCCAACACTATTGGTCACCCCCGGGCCTTTGCAGTTGTTGCTTTGCAAGACTACTGGCCTTCTTAAGGAAAGGGGACACACCGGCCTGGGCCCTAGCCAATGTCGTTTTCTTTCCGCTTGCATTGTCCGCTTACCTCCTGTTGCCGTCTTGAGCTCATCCAGACATTATCAGTCCTTTGGCTTGAAATGTTGCGCTTCGAAATTCTTGCGTTGGTGCATCAAGCACTCTGACAAAACAATCTATTTTGTAATGCGGCCCGGGCATCCACGCTTGTATCGCATCCAAGACGCCCATAGTCGACTTTAACCTCGCCCAAGATAACATACTCAAGTATATCTGAATTACTCTGCACGCATTTCACAATCTACGTCTTAATTTACGTTGTTCAATAGCGATTATTGCCTGCTTGACTATGCCGCCGACATGGCCGAGAGGATTGGGGAGACTAAAACCCGGGGTAGGATAGTTTTGAAGGGGAGATTTGAAGTCGAATGGGGCCAGTAAGTCCGAATAAGCAAGTCTGCTTTGATATATCCTACAGCCTAGCATGGACCACATGTTCCAGCCGTGCCGGCTATGGCGCTCATCTCTCCGGTATATCCACTCATCTCCTGCTCTGGTCTGCATGGTCCAGGCGTGGCCAGGTGAGCGTGCCAGCTGTGCCCATACTTACAGTTGGGGTTTATTTGATAATCCAAAATCGCGGATGGATGCGATATCTACCATTGCCTGAATCAGAGGCCTGCATGGCTCGTTGAATAGGAAAAGCGTTCCTTATCCCACATCCTGAGAAAGCCAGACTTTGAAAGAGTACTAGCCCCACAAGTATGCAACCGACCAGAAATCTATCAGAATACGCCTAATTCATCTCCCAGCGTGTGCTTCACCAGCCGTTTACGGCTGCCAGCATATCTGGGGATGCTAACATTGTGTTTGGGAGGAGACTGCCGCCAAGGTTCTTCCATCTTAGTAGGCTTTTAAATTGACGTTAACATAGTGTATTTAGATTTATCAGCCACGTGTCTGCTTGTTCCGCCTCTCTTCTAAGGAAACAAGCATTATGTCAAGCACAATATCAAGCTTGAAGTACGATGGCCTGGACGCGCAAACAGCGATTTGACGTCAAGTCTGTACCATGAGTCTGGGACTGTACTGCAAAGGATATGACTAAGGCAAAAATCATCGGTAGAGAGGTTCAGGGCACCGTAGGATTTACATTCCGACAGGGTTGCTGGGCAGGTGACATGTTATAATAAGGTTGTAAGTTAATTATGCTTATTCCTTCAAGCTCCTTTTTGAAGGGGTTGAACAAGCGGAGCGGATGTCTCTGACATCATAGGCGTTACTCCTGCTCTTCGCCTAATACACATTTCTCACCAATCAATCTGACTACTAGCCGATACAAAATCCTACAGCTTATCAATCACCATTTCATTAGTTTTTACGGCTTTGATTCGTTCTATCAAAAGGCTTGAGATAGTTCAATCATGACGAAACCCTAAATCGACTCAGGATCTGGATCCTCCCGCCCAGACTTCGCTTATCGCTTCCCACCTTCCTATTCGGGTAGTATACTTTGTCAACATGGGACGGGTCTGTGCATATTTCACTGAAGCTGAGACGATGACTTCCTCTTTCTGCTCTCTGCATCAAGTCTGCAGTAGCAGTAATATATGTACATCAGTGACAGAGCTGATTGAGGTTTGATTGATATATACTATGGAGGAGAAGTACGAACAATCTTCGCCTTCGATCGAGGGGGAGGAGATTCTTGGTGGGCCGAGGGGAGAGGGGAGGTATCATGATACAGATGTCTTTGGACATGAGGAGAATCATGATGTACGTTGCCCTCTGTTTCTACTTGCGAGCAAATATTGTACAGGTTCTAATGTTGATCGATATTTCGGATTGCTTCGCTTTTTCTTCTTTGTAAGGAAAAGATATGGTCTACTAATAAGACATCTGCATGAAGATTCGATACAAGACTCTCTCATGGCAACTCGTTGCCGTGCTCATGATCGCTGAGATCGTCAGCAATGGCATGCTCTCATTGCCATCTTCGCTTGCGGTTGTGGGTTTGGTGCCAGGTGTCATTCTGATAGTTTTCCTGGGAGTATTTGGACTGTTCACGAGTTGGATCTTAATTCAATTCAAGTTGAGGCATCCTGAAGGTATGAACGCATGCCTGTTTCCAACCCAGAACACTCGTAGAAGAAATCACGTTCTATGGGCCATTATGAAGGCTTTTTCAAAGATTTGGATTCTCAATACTAACGGCCATCAAGTCCACAACATGGGCGATGCAGGCCTCATCCTCTTCGGCCCCGTCGGTCGCGAAGTCCTCTCTTTCGGCACCATTGTCTTCGCCGTCTTCGCCACAGGCGGCCAACTCCTTGCCGGCCAAATCGCCCTCGGTTCTCTCTCCAATAGTAAACTCTGCCTCATGCTTTATACGGGCATTTTCGCCATCCCAACCCTCATCTGCTCTCTCCCTCGCACTCTCGACCGCCTCTCCTGGCTCTCCATCCCGAGCGTCTTTAGCATCCTCATCGCCGGTATCGTCGGCATGGTTGGCGCGGGCGTGAGCTTCCCCGTTGCGAACGTCGCTGTGACTGTAAATACGAGTTTCGTTACAGCCTTCATCAGCATAACCAATCCAGGTATGACACTTATGTGTGACGCTAAAGGATAGATGCAGGTGACATACTAACACCAATCCAGTTTTTGCTTATGCGGGCCACTTTATGTTCTTTATTTTGATTTCGGAGATGAAACATCCGACGGATGCAATGAAGGCAGCCTGGGTGCTGCAGACGTTCGCTACAACGTTTTACGTTGTTTTTGCGATCGTTTTGTATGTGTATGTGGGAAACTCTGTTGCATCGCCGGCATTTAGCTCGCTGCCGGAGAAATGGCAGAAGGCAGCGTATGGCATTGCAATTCCGAACTTCTTGATTGCTGGAAGCTTGTATTCGCATACGGCGGCCAAGTTGATGTTCGTGCGGTTCTTTAGAAAGAGCAAGCATCTATATACGAACACGGTTTTAGGATGGAGCGTGTGGATTTTCCTCATCTTCTTGATGAACGCGGCGGCATTTGTATTGGCAGTAGGCGTGCCGATTTTCAATTATCTGATTGGGATTGCGGCGAGTCTGTTTGCGAGTTGGTATACGTATGGGCTAGCGGGTGCGTTTTGGCTATATGATACTTGGGTTGATAAAGGGGGCATGCCGGCTTTGAAGAGGCATTGGCCTATGACGGGGCTGAGCGTGGCGACTTTGGCTGCTGGTGGCTTTATTTGCGTGGCGGGGACGTATGTCACTATCAAGCAGATTGTGGATGCTTATAAAGCAAACACAGTCAGCGCGCCATTCAGTTGCTGACAGTGTTTACAATCGATGTGGGGTGCTATGTGTTGAGCAGGATGCGGTTCCGGTAGTGCTTTTGGCAGTCGTACCCTGAGATCATATAATACAACCACTTAGCAGAATAACATATCAGTCTCGCGTAAAAGTATTGAATGGCTCAGATCCGCTGCAAGAAATGGTGTCTGGGCCGGCTCACTTCGAGAGGTATCCCCTAGTGCCTCAGAAGCAGGTTCGATTCACTACCAGCCCTTATACATGTCTCCTAATTCTTCAGACTGGGTCGTGCAAACCCACTTTGGAGAACATCCTAACCGAGACACAAGTGCCGTCCCTTTGTAAATCGACTTCGTACAGTGGTAAATGGCTTATACTGATGCCCTGAGAACTGGTGGCCGCGTTGAGAAGCTGCATATCGCTATGTGTAATAAGGGAGTCCAGCTTATACACGATTTATTGTATTGTTATTGAGATCCTTATTACCGTCTTGGGATATTACTTGGTAATGTATATTGCTGTCAGTGTTATTAGATGGTGTCACCTGCGATTGTCCTTCGGTATGATACAAAAGTACTATATGAACATATATGAAGTCCTCAGTTATCTTTCTTTATATATGCTCAAATGGTTTTCCTTTAGATAGATATCTTCCTGACGGCATTCAGTCCTCAGTGTTTAAGGTAAGAGAATGCGGCATAAGTCATGTATAGAGGGAAATTTTGGCGGGCGAGAATTTTGAAAAATTCTAAGTCCCACGGTGGTAAACAAACAAGTTTTAGGGCGTAAATAGCAATATGCCCTCAGTATTTCTCGTCCCTATATGCATGACTTATGCCGCATTCTCTTACATCGCTGTCGCTAGCAACCTCGCCATTTGTTGCAATCTAGGAAGACGTATATCTGATGGTAAAATACTGCATTGCCTGAGGATCTAGGATCTATGGAAGGACGCTGCTATATACAGGACTCTGAGCAGGTAAAAGGGGTAGAAGACGCTAGAATAGCAAGCAGTTACGGAAATGAGCATGCCTCAATAGAGGCAGCTAAGCGAGATTCTAAGCAAGGCTAGAAGCTAGGAAAATCTTGCAACACCATTCTTTGATGACGGCACTATTGATGGCGGCGATATAGAGGGCCGTAATTATGAAAACGATGATTCTGATGTGGTAACTTTGGTGGCGACGGCAATGATAGTAGCAGTAGTAATCGTGACCGTATTAAGGACGATGATGCAAAATCTTATTCCAATGTATAATTAGCAGATTAGAAGAGCTTTCTTCACAGGATGGGAATAGATGATTGAGTTTAGTAATAGCTGCATAGACTGGTTGATGTGGAAAGGAATCGTCCAAATCAGACCATATTTAGGTCGACTGAGGTGATTGATGAATGCTTAAGCTTAGCTTTGTGCAATAGAACTCCGCATGCCTTTCCCTCAAATATTAGAAAGAATGATGGGAGGTTAAGCAAGGCCGAGATCCTTTAGTTGATGTTCGACTCCCCTTACTTTGAAGACGCGCATTGCTGATCATGGATGGCACCAGATAAATCCAGGTGTCTACTCAGCCATTGAAAGAACCATCGCAATTCCGTGACTGATGCGCCCTGTTGTTCACCTTTCTCAGTGAAAGCTAACACATCATCTGTACCTAGGGTTTCTTCCGGCGATTCAAAAGCAGTAGATTGTAAATCAGATTTGACCTATGGAAGCATTCTACAATCTGAGGTGCGCCTGCTCAAGAGGGTAATACGTCGACTAGTCCGTGTGGAGGCTGCACTCGCGTTGCTTTAAGTGCAGAATGACACTATAACAACCACACTCATGTCTCGCTACATCGAGCTCAAGTCTGTATCGGACCCTGTATTCCCGGATCGCTTCTCACATGTTGAGCCGTCATACAAGATTGATGAGAAGAGTCTCGAAGAACAAGGTCTGAAATCAGGAATCTTCTGTGCCCGTTTAGGCTGTCCCTTGTGTTCTTTGCAAAATGAACCGAGAGTTGTGCAGTGTGGGCGTTCACCGCCTGATGTTTCGAGCTCCTTTCGCTTCCTCAAAGACACTCGTGACTTAGCTGTAGGATCTGATGCTTCAGCTTTTCGAGAAATGTTGTCTTTCGGGTAAGTCAGATCTTTGGTAGCTTTAGGCGCTTTAGACAAATATCAGAGGTAGTTCTAAGCGGGAGCCGCTATAATAGCGCCTTGGCATACAGTTAGCGGACAAAAGTTTTTACCCGTTTCAAAATTCAGGGCCAAAAACGCGAAAAGTGGCACTTTTCGTAGGGAGCACCAAATTCTTTCTAGCTCACAGAATTTTCTAAAAATCATACCAAAGTCAGATAATTACTTATAAAATAATATATACTCTTCAAAATTTTGGTTAATCTCGTTTGGTAGGGTTAAATATTTGTGTAAAGTCAATTTTCTTTTTATTGATTTTCGCTTAATTTTGTGGTAAAATCAGTGATTTTGAAATTTACTTAACTTTATATTGATCACTTAAGAAATAGAACTAGTTATAAATAACAGCGTTAGTAGAAATATATCTACACTAAAGCTCTGAGCTTATGGAAATCTTCAACTCAAACCCGTCTACGACTTGAACCGTGATGTCCCAAAATCTTCTACACACTCTCGTAATCATTACTTATTTCCCAGTCTTGCATGTTACATTCCACCCATTCAAGACTTAAAATTACTTATATAGATAATGAGCAAAATCATACCCGAATGATAAAGTGTTTCATCTACGCCTATCATCGCTAAATACAAGAAGAAACACAAACACATTGTTATCTCCAACTCCCGCATAGTCAGTTGCCTATCTTAAGGCCTACAAGGCGAGCGAGCCATCCTCCCATCCCTCTTGGCAGAGTACCAGCATATTACCAGCATAGGAACGCGGTTGGCCATAAATGGAACTTGGCTTGGAATCTGCATGAAAAGGAATCTACCGACGTAGCTAAGCGGATCTTCAGACTCGCTCGTTCATTGGTGGATCTGTACAAGCAAAAACGGGTAGTTGCAGAAGAATCCGTACAACAAAATCGGGCGGTTGCAGAATCTGCACAATAAAAACGGGTGGTTGCATGATCCTCCCCTGAATCATCTCCAGAATTTCGGATTGGTTAGGACATCGTTATTGCTAGCATGGAATATTCGAATACGTACGGCTAGGATTCTTGTTTTTATATGTGGTTGTATGTAGCTATGGTGTTAGGTAGATTGGGGTTGATATGTAGGGTATATGGTGGGTTTTTGGGCGGCTTTAGGCTTTTACGATTACTAGAAGGGTTCACATATCAACTGGAAGGCCCTATAGGGCCGGGCTTAAAGCGGGCGAAGTGGACCACCAAGGTGCCCTAAACCTGGGACCTTCCAGGGTTCAATCTAAGGAGATCTCGGGGGGTCTTCTAGGGCCCGCTTCAGCAGCGTTAGGTCCAACCCTATAGGGCCTTCCAGTTGACAGATACTTCTACAGAGACCGACACTAAAAGTCTTGATTTACGCTAACAGTCTTGGCACGCCAGCCCTATAAACCAACCGTAAGAGGGATGCCTGGACAACAGCCGCTCGGGCGCAATAAAAAGCGTGTTGATAAGCCGTTCATAGGGCCTACAGGGTCTGATGTCCCCTATAAGCAGCCGCTAAGAAATACAATCAAGGGTCTGTGGGCCCCTGAGTCCTCGGGCATATTCCAGGGGCCTAGGGTTAGGGCTTGCTCAGAATAGTTAGCGCAAATCAAGACTTTTAGTGTCGGTCTCTGTACTTGACAGGTGAACCCTTCTAGCTCCCGAATCGCAAAGCACTGTGAGGCGGTGCTGGGGCGCAGTAAACCAGAACAGGCTGTGGTGATCTAAACTGATCCTTGAGTGGGATCCTGAGTCTGTCATATAAACTTCGTTGCGTTCCTTAAGTCGGAGAACTCTAGACATCTAGTCTTCGCACAGGATACAGACTGTACTCAAAAATGTCCAGGGCCGACGACATGCGGTGTTCATGATGCACGCAGATTCCTTGCTACTTCACACGACCTTGTTATAATTGTTCAGTATGGTAGAAGCTGATTCGAAATGTTCCGAGCACGGCTACAACTCCTATGCAGACTACGTTCAATCGGTGGGAGATCTTAAGGACAACGGGCTTGTGAACTTCCTCCAGGAAGGCTCTATAAGATATCGTCCTTCGATAAATCCAAATACCGATATCTACATCTTGGATAGCGTCAATAATACTCTCGAATCCCATCACTTTAATGCACCGAGAAGGGGACCTGTGGACCAAAGGTTTTTGGACGTGCTTTGCAAATCTGAGCCGCAGATGCGGACGCGACTAGTGCTGCTACAATTCAGGAACATAGGCGACATCAACAACTTTTACATTGACGCAATTGGCCTCCATTACATGCTAGAACCGTACTTCCTTTCCGCTCATTTTGGTGGAAGTCGAGAACGATGTAGAAGATCTTCGGATATGCGACCTCGCCCACCATTTTTGCTTCCTTCCGAGCGGCGATTCCTGCAGGTCATTACAAACAAGGATAGCCACATGACTGCAACATGGAAAATAACGGGTGACCATTGTACTAGTAGGTCTATACTCTCTCCCGTTCCGGGCTCTGTACAGTAACAGCATTAGTAATTATGATTGAGCAATATTTATATGGTCCCACACGTATCAGCATGATGCGTGATGAACTTCTTCGATACGACAAAACAAAGATCTCACGTTTAGACAAAAGTCCTGCAGACTATCTTCTCCCATATCTAAAACTATCTGCACGATACGCGACAGTTTGTTATGCCCAGAACTCTCGCTTTTCTAAATCCGTTAAAATTCAAGACTGGAAGTTCAACCAAGAAATCTACCGTAGTTTGATTACCTCCCTGGATGGTCTCACTAATTTCGTTGAATATTTCGAATGGGAATTACGCCTCACCAAAACAGAATACCAAACCCTTCTTCGGGACTATGCCACGCTCATCGAAAGTTACAAGATTTCCGGACTCGACATACAGAGTCTTCTACAGCAAGAAGCCAACTCCGCAGCCATAGAAGAGACAAAGCGAGGTATAACGCAAGGCGATTCGGTCCGCAGGGAAGTCTACCTTCATTTTTTGCTTGTAGTATGGCCCTGCTAACTAGGTCGGATCACAGATTGACATTGGTTGCGTCCGTTTTCATCCCTCTCAATTTCGCTACCTCCTTCTGCGGCATGAACATTGAGCAACTCGGGACCGGACGATTGCATATCGGCTACTTCTTCCTCCTCGCGGTCTTGGCTGGTGGATTATGTCTCATCCTATCTGGTAGTCTACGGCCTCTCGAGGCTCTATGGATGGAAGCAAGGCGTCAACATGTTCTTCGCGAGTTTAAAGTCGATGATGCAAACATGGTAGCACGTGTCACAAAACGCAAAGTCATCTGGGGATATATTCGACACTATTTTCAACCCACACAAATGCTTCATAACTCACGGGAGGATGCGAATTGGGATTTGGTTGATGAAATCTCTGACCGGGATGACCCAGATGATGTCTCATTCTCTAGGATCTTATGGCATCCTTGCAAGCAACTATTTGTGAGACTCCTGCAGAAGCTTAAAAGCCTGAGGCAATGGATTTTCAAACCGAGCCCGGACGCCGCCTCAGGTACGTCGGAAACATGAAGGCCTCCAGTTTCGTTGATAGGATGGTTAAACGTATGTTCGATTACATTGCAAGATTTTCGGGATATGTAGAGACTTTGGGTCATTATAAAGTCAGGTTCTAGGGCCAATTATGATGGCTTCGGGGTTTTGGGAAAGGCAGAAAAAACTCAGCTCGGAGTAGGACATCGCTTAATACGGAAAGTCTCGGTCCTTTGCGGATCGGAACGGTTCACTTTGGATTGAAAAGTCTGGACACGACGTCAATAAGTCTTCATTTGCTTGATATTGTGGAAGAGGCCCCTGTCAACTTCAGACATTACGCAGTCTTTATCCTCTTCGCATAACAGGGGTCATTAAGGATGCTGGAAACACCAGGACGTCGTGAAAGATTATCAAGTAATCAAAATTGAGTAACAAGCGTAGACGTTAATGCTGGGCTAATGATCGAATATGTACAGTCCTATCTATCCCTAATGTCTCTAGGTCCCTTTCTCCGTTAACCAGTACAAAAAATAACTATAAACCCAAGTCTCTGCACAAAATGAATACGCTTAGGTTCATCCTGAAGTCCACATGCGCCTCTACCCAGGATGATCTCGATTGACCCTACGGCTATAGTAATTAAACTCCAGGCAGTCGAATAACCCATAATTCACGATGCCAAATTCCCATCAAGATGTCTATCCCCTGCAAATGCCTCCCTGCAGATCCCTCGCATACCCAATACAAGAGCGGATGAGCACTAGAAGGGAATAAGAAGGTACTGGGAGTGGAGCATCCCGACACATCAACCAGCATTAGTAATCTAGTATCGCTACTTCAGCGTTAGTGAAAGTATGAGGCGGCTGAGAAAATATGTTAATAAGCGCTGACTTAGATCCTCAGGCTATACAGTATTTACCATCCGATCTCCATCATAGGGGGGTTTCTTTAAAGGGCTTGGCTTATGGCAGTTTGCTATTATCTATTCTGGTAGCGCGCCGTAACGTCGCAGCCTGTCAATAGCTCTCGTGTGGTTGTCTCTATAATATACGGTGTCAGATTGCTTTCGACAGCGCATCGCTCTTAGGAAGATGAGGCACATTTCACATCGCTGATTTATTCACTAGTCCTTCAGCTGGTCTGGCAGCTACCTGAGATATCATCCCTTGACAAATCTGTCCGAGCCAAGGGATTTGTTATTCTTGATTGGGTTATCCTCACTTCCCGAGGCTCTTACTCTTCTTAAAGATTTATTTGCTGTAGGCCCGCAAATAGTCGTCCTGTGTACTTGACATAGTTCAAAGAATCAATAACGGCAATACTGACGAGCCACTTCTTGTTCCCTTGAGAAAGCCTACCACGACATTACTGACGTTGAGAAATACACTGGCATGTACCTAAATCGACTCATCAAAATCCTGAAAGATAACAAATAGGGGCCAAGTTGGTTGTTCCAAGCTCCTATTGCATAACAACGGACGTATACCGTCCGCATTCTCGCACACGAACTGGATCTCGCCGAAGAGAAGGTTGCCATGCTGAGGATTGGCACGTGGTAATCGAGTTACTGAAGTAACGTGGTATGGATGGCACATCCATAGGTTATACAGACTCATCCTCTATCTCTATCTCTTTCCAAGATGAGACTGGACCCTTCTCATCCTCTAGCTCTCTCCAAGATGAGCCTCCACCCTTGAGTGGTAAAAACTGCTGAGATTCGGAACATGATATAATGAAGGGTTCTTTTCTTAACCATTTGCGCCAGCGCTTTCCTATAATAGTCAATCCGAGGCTGAGTAACAAGTTCCAAACCCGACTGAGAAATCTGCAGCAGGCCTTCCCTATGACTGTCGATCGTAACAAGTTGCAAAACTGTCTGAGATTATTGAACAGTGCGTCTTCAAGGTGGTCTAGAGCAAACATGAATAATGTCCACAGATATAGTGCAGGACTTACCGGAGAAGGCCTCTATAATCGCCAGGCCTGCAAGCATCATTAACAGCAACGGTAAGAATTGCCCAAAGGTCCAATCATACTCGGACGCATCCGCAGGCCAGATGGAATCATGCATCCATGCACGCATTTGCATGAACTCACGCGTAGTTGTGATGGCGATCACCAAAGCTGCTATCAGAAGAGGCACACGAGCCAACCACAGTAACGACATGATCCTGGGATGTTTTATTGGACATACACGTGGGTATGTGGCCGCCAAGCCAAAACTGAAAACGGTGAAAGTGACGAGAATAGCGTACTGAGCAAAGCCAGTGACATGCTTTGAGCCCCTTAGAATCTTGAAATCCTCTTTGACCCAATTCCCAATATTGTCATTGCCAGACACAAAGCATGCAGCTGGGGCGATGAGCTTTGGTATCTGCGTGCTATCTGTTGGAGCGTAGTCAGGCTTGCCAGTTGGAAAATGGTGGTTGTTGCGTTCTGCAAGCATGAATCTAGCAAAGAGGAATGTGAGTCCGATAAGGAGAACTCTGGCTATGCCGAGAAGGATTGCGTGGTGGTGAAGGTATGGCGTGATGAAGGTGATGGAGCACAGATGTGTAACCACTGACATAAGGACGAGATTGCAGACGATGTCATAGTGGTATGCCGAGATGCTGCAACCTATGTAGAACCGCGTCGCTATCAACATAGAAAGGCCCGTGATGATCTGTTGGTCGCTGAAGGAGAGTAGTACAGCTTCTAATATCTTCCGGCCTTTCCTAACCAAGCTATGTATAATTAGTTAATTCGGCTTGCCTAGACCGGTACAAGTCTTACCCTTTCTTTTCCTTTGTGTAGGTATCGAGAAAATCGCATATGAGTACCATGAGGGCGACGAGTAGGGTAACAAATGCACTGATCAAGAACGCATAACACACCTAATACATATCAGTCTTGTACAGAAAGATGTACAACCTGGGGCACATACCCCGATGCCAGCAATGTCAGGGTCACTCTTGAAGCCCCCAATAGATGGAAAACCATTGCCTGGAGTACTATCACTGCTCGGACAGATCACTGGCTGGTTCACAGCAGCACAGACTTGCACTGACGCCGAAGTTCTGCTCAGCCTGTTACCCATACCTGTGCGGGGTACGCTACGACTTAGCCGCGCTCTGAGGAAGGCGTAAAGGTGATTTCCAGGCCTAGTGATGCTTTGGGATGCAGATGATGTGATTCAGAATATGTAGATTCAAAGGTGGACGTCTTCAAGAGAAGATGAGTATCTCATCTGAAGTGATCGTTGGGTAATGGTTGCTTCATAATGAGATTGCTACCATTTCGCACAGAAACAAGAACAAACCCCGCTCTGGGGGATAGGAAATCTTTTGATGTTAGACTTGAAACATGAACATCTGTAGTGAAAGGCAGCTAATTGCGCCATCGTCTTTACAAAGTTCAGCTACTGGTTCAAGATAACCATGCAGAAGTTCTTAGTTCTTAGTGGTCAGGCACAGCCCAATATGACCGCTCCCACAAGTCCGAGCCCAACGGGGACGAGGGTCTCAGATGTGTGGTCGCAGTCGTATGCAAGTATTGCGAGCAAAAGGCGCAATAATTTAGAGGGGCCAGTGTACCGCAGAGAGTCCAACAATGGTTTCTCACCGTGGGCTGAGCTTTTTCGTCACAATCATTGGCCATCTAGCAATGAGGCTCTCAGACAGGAACTTGCTTGGGCGACGCGCGTCTGATAAGAGCACTACAACCTCCTATCTTCGTGGTACACCTGAGCTTTGATTCTTAGCCTTGCAACAAATTAGGAATCATGCCTGACCCAAAATATGTACTTGGATTTGCAAGGCGGGAAGTGCAGACTGTCGACTTACATACAGTACTAGACTGAAAAGAGAACTGATCAGCAATTTGAGAGCATTTCCATAGGAAGCACCCCGCCTTAGGGGCTAGAACAATCGCTTGGCTTTTTTTGCTGTGTTCTATACGTCAGCCTTGAGATCAATATGCAATATGCTGACACACTGCATATCAGCTGACATGCATGAAACAAATATGCATGCGAGAAGGGAAATGGTGGTGGTTCTGAGAAATTGATTTTAATGGTCAAATTCGGAGGGCTAAGCCAAGACCGATTGGCTGGGCAACAACTCGTTCACACAAAGCTCCCATTGAGGGAGCGTCAAAGGTCTACCGAAGCGCAGCTCAAAGGCACAGTCTAGGGGAGCCTGAATTGGCTGCCTCGTACCCGGCTGTAGCTGCTCAAGTTATTAGTATTCGGGAACACTATTGGCGGGGCTCAGCCTCCTGCTGCTTAGAGTCTGCCCCTCACTATTGGCCTACGGATCCAAATTGGTACTGCAGTGACAACATCTGAATGATAGATAGATTAACGAATAAAGAGAAAGATTGATGTGCCGTGCGTCGTTTTGACCTCCTCCGACATCTCCATAGGTGGTTTCCTTTCTCTTTCGTAGGCAACCGCCCTACAACGTGTACTCTCAATGCGACTAGAACAGCTTTGCATTCTGTCCCTCGGCTACTCTCCGTTGCCAATCCTTTCCGTGTATGTATCCTTTCCATTCTCTTGTGGTATCTCTCACTTGTGCCTGCTGAGTCGAGGTGTGATCACAATGCTATATAGTCTATAGCGTGTTGCAGTCGCACCAATTCCAAATATCAGAAGTAGGCACAGGGCTGATGGTAAGACATTTATATCACACAATTAATGATATACTACCTTTGAAAGCAGTTCTTGATTGCGCAAGAGGCCAGTCTGGGGCGCTGTGGTAACCCGGTACTCCACCGTACCCTTCTCCTTATCTTGCATAGGCCGCATAACCAGCCTCACAGCCTTCTGAAGCTCTCCGGAGAGGGCTGCACCACCTAAAGTGTCAAGACTTCTACACTCTATGCCGGATAAGATAGATATAAGGCCAAAGCCTTTATCTAAAGGCATGGAGTGGAATGTCAGCTTTAGTCCAAGGATCACAAATATCAGCAATGGCTGCAGCGTTAAAACGGTATATAGCAAGCTCGACTTCCGCACTGTCGGGCGGATGTACGTAATCGTATCGTTCACAGGGTAAACGAGCCCAGCATCTTCGTACGTCGTGCCGGCGAAGATTCCTGAAGCAACGTGAGGGTCTCCCTCGTTAGCTGCACCATCCAAGGCTGTGATTCTCGACCACAGCATAGCTGCCATTGCTGTAGCCATGTAAGGGCCTTCCCAGACTGACTGGTTTCTAGTTGTGGCAAACGGACCCAGAAACTCAGCCAGCGACGAGATGTAAAAGACGCCAAGGAAAAGGTTGTTTTTTGTTATAATCAATTGCTTGTCCGCCGGAAGAGCCACGCCAGTACACGAACCTTCGACAAGCTCGATGCCGCCTCGAGTGATGGACCAAGTGCCATTGCAGAGCTGCCTGTTCATATCGTACAATTGTGCGTAGTCCGAGAAGTTTGAGCATTCCACCGAATAATCTATGCCTGGATCGGGCGGAAGACCAATGTACTGCAGCGACTGGTCTCCGGGTGAGGGGTGATCGAGAAGAACGACCGACCAAAGATTCATCAAGGACTGATGCGTGTAGGCGCCGGAGCTGTCCTCTCCAGCCATACAGAATGATTCAAGATATGACTCATATGCGGACTCGTTCTCTGCTCTCGAAGTATTGTGGGTGGCGACGGTGGCTATTACTTGTGCGGTGATGTTCCATGACTCTCCGCCAGCAAGCAAGCTTTGCACTGCAGAGATATAGCTTGGCTGGGGGATATCGAGCATTGCAGTGCTTTCGTGATTGAGTAGGAGTACATTGAAGCCATAGGCTTGGGGATGGGTAGGTAGAGGGGGGTCGGAGCCGTTGATCGAGGATGAAGCCACCGCGAACGGCAAAGTTGCATTGAAGAAGAGCGAGATTCCTGTCCTCTCACCCAGCGACTGCAAGCCCGGAGGAACGAACATGCCATAATAAGATTTATTACCGATATAACTTGTTGCATCCACCATCATAGTACTTTCACCACCGGAGAAGCTTTTGTAAGCAGCACTTAGTCCTAGCGGCAGCGCCAACATCAACCCTAGAGCCAGTCGCCACGCGAGACTTAGTTTCGAAGACAGCGGTCGATTGCGAAGGATGCCATCGTAGTTCTGGATCGTAGACGGGCCAAATTTCGCCTCTAAGAGTAGAAAGAGAGTTGGTGCGAGACTACCGAGACACAAATTCATGATGCTGAGCAGGAAGCCTAATACAATCAATTGTCGGTTTCCAATACCTAGGCGCCAGGATATGCTTTCGTTCGCTACCGTCACAATGGCAATCACTAGGCAGAGCAGTGATAGGAGCGTTATTAAGACCTCCTCCATATGAATTTTCTTCTTTCTGGTCGGTTTGCCGAGCGATGGTGGAGACTGTTGGTGGAGGAGTCTTTCTTGTTTATCCTCACAATGCGTTTCACTCCGCTCCTGCGAAAGACTGTCTGCTTCGAAGTCATCACCGGGCATGGAAAATGGTACCTGGAGCTCCTGGTACTCAGCGGTAGCTGGGTGCCTAAGTCCTGGTGAAAACATGTTGTTCATCGTGAAAACGGACAGGCAGACTCACAAATGGCTAAGGCGAAAGGAAAATGAAGGCATTTTAAGCAAAACTTCGCGCGAGGGTGTGGACCCATCTTCAGCTTCAAGCGAGATAGCATGACAGTTTCAGAGGTGCTGCATAGATGTGGCTAAGTGCGTGCATCAGTAGTCTGGCGCATAACGAACCAATGGAGAGGCTTAGCCTAACCTGAAGGAGGGCACACCTACAAGACGAAGCCAGCCTCTTATGGATCAAATCTTCGGAGGACCTCTTATATTAAGTGTGCAAGAGGGTCTTGCTCGTAGTAAATAAGTATTCAGAGACCCTCTAGAAAATCCATCAATGGTGCCTTAATTGTACAGAGTAGTACGATCCATCTTATCGTAGCATCTGAAAGCTGTAAGCAAAGCAGAAGACGAAAGCAGCAACAAGAACACAAGCTTGGTCTACTTCCCCAGAAAGCTGAGACATCCAAATGGTGAAACTCACAAGCCGCTGTTACAGTTCATCGTGCATCCAGCCATACACGCTGCTCGTCTTGACGACTGTCCTGCCTCGCAGCACGTCCCGAAATAGAAAAAGATGCAGGTAGAAGAAACCGTTCCGTCTCCCACGGACCAATTCGGTTTCTCGCATGTTTATCTTCACCCCTCCTTCTGTGCATGCAGTACAACAATATCCGGAGATAACCACGCCATTGTCCCACCGTCAGTAATCAAGAACAATGCCCGTCTAGAGACCTCTCCAATCCCGCCTTTCAAATGCAAACCGCAGCTAGTTTTAGCGACGAAAAAAACCCATCCATCACTAGCTCCTCGGTACCCAGCACCCAAAACCCCCGGGTCCGCACAAGCCTATACCACATCACTCTCCTCGAATTACTAAAACATTTTCCCGTCTTTCAAGCGCAAAAATGCAAGCTGTAGCGATGAAACCCCCGCCCCCCCCTCTCAGGTGTTCGTTTCAAGCCTGGGCACTCGGTAACCCAAAACCCTCGGGTCCGCACGAACTACGCTTACACACCAGCACCGCATCACTCTGCCCGAGCCCCGGCCTGCTCATAACCCCCAAGCGCACAAAGCACCCATGCAGATCTCCATCCATCCCAACTGAACCTACCGACGATCCCCTAACAACACAATCCGAAGTCTACAACCGAAAACCCCGGGTAGCATTCGGCTATCTAAAACCCGCTTGTTCACTTCTTAAGGCTGTACCTATGCAGTACATATCACAGCCATAAAGATCAAAAATTACCAAGTAACTATAGTGCTTTGGAGAAGAACGGTCGGTGTATAGTGCACATATATTCACGTCAACAGAAAAAAAAAAATTTACTCGCACTCTACCAACAGTATTCTATTAGGTGTAACAAGGTATGGCAGGGGTTATTGTAGCTCGGGGACCTAGTTCCGGGTCGGAAGTTTTGACAATTGGGACATTTCTCCACCGGGGATAAAGTTTTGGTGCTAACAGAACCCCACGCCGGAAGTACATAAGGTTCGGACGCCATGTGGCACGTAAGTAAGGTTTATATAATGCCTTCCTTATCGATAAGGAGAGAGCGATGGAGGAGAGGAGAGGAGAGGAGAGTCAATTTGATTGGAGTAGGAGTGAAGACACTTCTTAGAGAATGCAGTGTTATATACATTAGAAACTATCTGAGCTGTATTATAAGGAGTGCATGCTATAACAGTAATGCGAAGTTATCCAATGTGCAGATTGGGTATCCAGCCAATCCATCCAACCCCAAAACATGCCCCAGAAAATCCAATCCGTCCCTTATTACACCCACCCGAATCGCATTCTTATGCATTGCGAAAAGTGTGACGCCAAGCCTAGTCCACCCCATTATGCATACCATCATCGCTCATACCACATAAACCGTCCTCATGCCTAAAATCCGTGCTCTTCATTGTCTTTCTTCAGCAATTCTCTTTCCGTTTCGCCGCTATCTCCCCTCTCCACATCCGTATTCCACTCCTTCTGCACCCAGATTCCTCCCTTTTCCTGCACTCTGCCTCCATCTATCGGTTCCCATCGCGCCCTATGTCTATCGAATATGCCTTTAGGCGGCACAGGTGGCCGTGGGGATTCCATTCCCTGATCAGATGATGCGGATGTTGAGGTGTATATCGGGCTGAACATCATCCTCGCGGGTTTATTGTCTACGTACCGCGGCGGTGAGGGCGAGGAGATGGGAATGACCGTATGAGGTGGTGATTTGCTGTCTGGACTGCCGGGCCATTTTGTCATCGGCATCAGATTTCTCTGTCCAGAATCCCTCTTCACTCCGCCGCTAGACTGCCTTCTCGTAGAGTTCCTAGTCGTATGAGTGGTCCCCATCTGCGAGGGGCGCATAAATACGGGGATGGAACCCGACATGACAGAGGTAAGCCAGCTTGAGGGCTTGGAGGCGATGATTTTTGTGAAGATGGGTTTGAGGACGGGAAGGCAGGCGTTGATAACTCCGAGGACAACTTCGAGACAGGCGAGGAGGGAGACGAGAGAGTAGACTTCTTGCGAGTTAGTGCCAATGTTCTGGATGGTGCGGCGGATGCGGTCGATGGTTATGGCACAGATGCTGGGATCTCACTGTTAATCTTGTTTCTGGAGCAACTGGGGTGGTTCGGGATCGAATGGGAAGAGCATACACTATACCCAGTCCAAACATCCCGCTCAGCATCAACTTCTTGTTAAATGCCATCTGGAGCCCCCATAGCACCGGCATTGGCAGGACAACAACACATACATCCAGCAACAGGTTGAAGATACCGAGGTACAGGTCAAGCGACTTCTCATTCCCACACGTGCCACCTGGAATGAATTTATTCCAATTGTATGCAAATGGCCGGCATATTAAAACGGAGCTAAGTATGGTGCTAACGAAGAAGGCCAAATTAAACCCATGTACCACGTAGCATGTGATACGGAACGATCTGGTGCGGAAAATCCGAATATACAGGACTAGAATCGATGCTCTGATGAGGAAGACGGCGACGGCCCATAGAATTATGCCGATCAGTAGTGCCTGTTATAGCGGTTAATGCAACTCTTTGATCGTCTGAAAGCCTGCGTGCGTACTTTGAGCTGTATTACGACCATTTCCATGATCGCATTGGGGTTGCCGTACTGAGTCAGATTTCCGCCCAGATCCCAGTATATGTTTGCTAGATTGTGTTAAACTGCGTGTCGAAGCCGCATACCAAAACATGCTGAGGACTCACAATACATCGTAAAGACGGCCTCTGCTAGAGTCCAGACCTGCTACAGGTCAGAAAAACGTCTCAGAACGCCACTTGGCGCAACCCATACCAAGGCCCCAATTATAAGGTAGTCGCTCAAATCCAAACGCATTCTTTGGATCTTTCGGGCCCATAATCGCAGAATTACAGCAAGGAGTGCAAGGAACGAGAAGACTGATATGACAATGATATGTGAGACCCTGGTTGGGTCATGAGAAAATGACGAGGGCGTCATATTGGGTAGGCAATTGATTTTCAAGTAGTAGCACTCGTCAATGAATGGTCTCACAGCTGACCAATTGAACCAATAGGCCGTTCACAGACTCAGTGGAAATAAAAAGGCAATGAGACGAGCGTTCAGGCAGAAGGAAACGACGAGACTATAAACACAAAGACCAAACCCAAGACTCTTAAAAGTTGCTAATCGATGCACATCTTTAGTACCAAACCGACGGCTCAATTCCCTGGCATGACACTAAGAGTCCAGATCATCTGCAGCATGCGGCCTTTTAACTCCGGCAGCCATTCACAACATTTCGTAGTAAGCCTACCCTGCAGCGCAAACTCTTCCTACTTTGCACGTAAAACTGCACTGAAACGAAGCTTCAGCAAGAGAATAGGATTAAGAACATAAACCCGGAGCTAACTTCTGCAATGTACGGTGTTGCTCCCGTGTCTATTCTGACGAATTGAAGATACTGACGAATTGCTTTTTCTGCATGGCAAATAAGTGCGGCGTTGTTCCTGGTGGAGGTGTCGCTCTATCTTAGACCCTGGTGGGCCGTCCCGAGATGAGCACCATGGAACCCACAAGCAAAAAAGTTGTTTTAGTGACAAACGGCTTGTACATCTTGTCCCCAGCAGGCATCGAACCAGAGATGTTTTGATCGCTTGGGTTCACCCAGTTCTCTAGGTCAAGCAGATGAAAATGGCAGGTCGAGGTTGAAACCGACAATGCCGTTCCATGACGATAACGTTCTTGACCTCGGACGCCGCCCACCGGCAAAGTCTCTCTAGCTTTGCGAGGCGACCTAAACCCTAAATGAGCAGACTTTGCGTGAATGTGGCACAGACGACAACCTAATTGCGCCATTCATGCGGGTCAATGCTCCATCGAACGTCCCCACACCCACTTCATCGCATTTGACCGAACTTTTAAAAGACGGTGAAACGTTGATACCAACTACCGACGTCAGCTTGTAATGCGAAACAAGGTGCGCCTCCCCCGAAGCAGAGAGCCACACCAATGTCGAATTCATTGCATCAGACCCCGAAAATCACCCCGAAAGACGTGCAGGTGGTCGACACAGAGTCTTGTGCTGATACCCTACTTATATATCTGCTTCCAATGTCTCGCTCACCGAGCCCGTTCACCGAATCTTGCATGAACTGTGCATGATTCATCTATGGACCTATGTTATTGGTCTTGATGGTGGTCGACTGTAATTACAAGTGCATGCGGTTGCGCATATGCACCTACCCATGCACCACGTAGGGAATAGCTTCTAACATCGCGCTTACCAACATGTTCACACCCAACGCCTCGCTTTCAGCTTGACCATATATATACAGACTCTATCATTAGAATTTCTCCATGAAGTTCCTTCTAACGGTCCACATGCGTGCTCTCTTTCCATAAATATACATTGGCACCGTTGTCGACAAGCAGATCAGTTGGATCACTCCAATACCTACAAACGTATTCTTGGAGCCGTCCGAGTCCAGCCACTTGTTGAAGAAAAGGGAGAACACAAGTCCGTGGAAGATATCTAAAGATTAAGGATCAGTTTACGCCACTGTGTCAGCCAGTAAAGACTTACTCTTCGAAAAATTCAGGGTGACAAGCGCCTCGCCCGCATACTGGCGGTAGCTATCGACAGCAAAAGTGATGGAGGTAGTACTTCCTAATGCACACCCGAAACTGATGATCCCAAAGAAGACGGTAGGCACGATCCATTTGTCTTTCTCCTGTGCGCTCCAGCCGAAACCCATCAAACCAATACATGTCGAAATGGCGACCGGAATTGCCATGACCAATCGGAACTCGGGTTCATAAATGCCTCCATTGCGGCGGGCCATCCAGCGAACAATAATATCACTTACTTTGCCGGCTGCGGCAGTTCCTAGCACACCACCTACAAAGGGTGAAATGTAGATCAGACCCGTTTGTAGAGCGGTGAAGTTGTAAGATGCCTTGTTTTCGTAGATCGTGGAAACGGACTCAGAAAGCACGATCAGCCAGCCGATACTGAGCGAGTAGACCAATGTGCTCCATAAGATCGAAGGATAGGCGAATAGAATGAAAGGCCGGATCGCTACTAGGAGCCAATTGTCATGTCGGAGCCTGCCGTTCCAAGGTTTGAGAGTTTCTATATAAGTTTTTCGTGGTCGATTGCGAAGTAAATGAGTATAGTGCGAGCCTCCAGGTACCACCGACTTCTCACTAAGGGCTGCGGTGGCAGGTTCTTCAGCATCCACATGCTCGTTGTTAAGGTAATCCGAAGTTGGCTTCTCCTTAGTCACATAGAAAGGAGAATTGAGGTTGTGTAGCTCTGGAGTCTGGGGTCCTTCGCCTCTTGGCTCTACCCAGGAAGCATGCTCATGGCTTGCAAGTGACAAAGGTCGAGGACTGCCTAGCCCATTACTGGGCGTTGGAGTCAAGTGCAAGGCTTTGCCTTCATGTGAAATTTCTGGCTCAAGTTTCTGTTCGGTCTGCATATCATCACAGGATACCCCGGCTTGATCAGCGAAACCAACGTGTTGCGTATGCTTTTGCATTTTCCTTTCTGCTATCGTTGCGCGGCTTGTCCCGGCGGCGGCGGTGGCAGAATTTCCTATTGCAAGTTTCCTCATGTCTAGAGAGCCGTCACCACCGGTATGCGCAGCTTGCTTCTCGTCCTGCGCTTCATGGTGTGAATCATGTGAGAAGATTTTCGAAATGTTTGCGAAAGCCGTTCTTCGGCTCTTTGAACGTGGTCGTGGCGTCCTGTCCCAAAAGGTTTCGGGCACGAACAGGAACATGAGAAAGAAGCAAAATCCGACGACCATAGCGACGATCCTATGATATCTCAATATTTCATATTTTAATAGATCAAGTCTTCATAATTGCTTACCAAAACACCCACCGCCAGCCCAGCCCTTGGATGATGGCTGCACTGACCAATGGGATTAAATTTTTACCACTAAGGAGCAGTAACGTGTATATACCCAGACGATACGCCCGCTCATGTAGGTAGAAGATTTCGGCGACGGTAGCTGATGGTAGACACTCGACTGGGCTCACCGCTAGCCCCATGAAGACCCTAGCGACCACCAAAGAAGCATAATTTGGCGAAAGCGCACACCATACTGCGCTAATTATGAAGAGGATGATCCCCACAAGATATACAGGTCGTTTCCCATACAATATAGCTGTAGGTGAAGCAATAATAGAGCCGAGCCCGAGGCCCATCATGTACAGTCCTGTAGTGAGAGCAACTTTGGGAATGGAAACATTATACGTTGCGGCGACCTTCGAGAAGCCAGCTGCAAGCACTGGCGTCATTCCACCACCGATCATGCAGTAGAAACCGAGCGAAAGCAGCGCTATGTCTCTTCTCCACGATGGCCAATTTAAAGGATCATTCAATGAGTCATCGGGTTGTGGCTCGAGTATCATTTTCCCATCAGCGGTCTTCTTCTTCTCTTCCACTGACTGCTCGGACCGTCGCCTAGATAAAGAAGGGTTTGCATTGGAGGAATGGGAGCCCGGAGGAAAAGGGGAGGGTAGGGAGGAAACAGATGTTCTCGAGGGTGCATTGCGTATACCGAGAGGCTCGTTTCGATTGGTATTTGACATAAGAAGGATAGAGCCTAGACAATCAATGCATCAGCATGCCGCTGTCAGTGAGGTAGTCACATGCTTGACGCCGATTCTGCTGGCTGTTTGCGAGTAGCGATGTGCTAAGAATGTTTGCATAGACATACCTGGCACTTCTTCGGTCTCCTTGTCATTGAGCACCCCCAAACTCCATTTCTCTGGCTTCGACTTGATATCATCGGTTCCATCTGTGGAAGTCCCTGAACTTGCTACTTCTTGCAGTGCTTCCTTTCTACCACCCAAAAACCGCCTCCATGATAATCCTTTGGCCTCACGACGGCCGCTTGCTTCCAGGTTGGACTCGGGGTCTTTATCATGATGAGGAGCTGTCTCATTTGGCGGCGCATCTGAGGCCATTCCGGACTTCACAACGTCCAGGTCGCTATCGACGGATTATTTCCTAAACTTGAAGCTTCTCCGTTTGTAGCCAACGGCGGCCTAGTGCGCCTTCACCGCAGGTCTCAACTAGCTGATTGGTAAGGAGCGTAGGGCGTGTTGCAAAGCACATGAGGTTGTAGGGGAATAGGATTCTATATGTTGATAGAAAAATGGAATGGCGTAGGAGTGTTTCAAGAACAAAGAGCGGTGGCCATTGCCAGGTCACATATCATATGGTGTTGGTGATAGGAAGGTGAAGCGCCGGATGTGGATGGATTTCCCCATTTTAAGCCCCAGTCAGCGCCCACAGTGTTGGCAAGCGCTATGGAGCATGATAAGGATCACATGGCATACGCCTTGCCATCTCGAAACAGTTCCGCCGACATAGTAAGCATACAAATCCGACAATTCCAGTGCTGCTCCCGTCACCAGATCCGAAATGTATTAAATTAAAGATGCTCTAGGGCGCTTGGGTCATCCCGGCCGGGGATCTACCCCACGCCAACAAGACCTTCGGGTCCCGTTTTCACCGTTGAGCGAATAGCTTCCAACGCTCTGACTTCCACCGTGGTTCTTATGTCCATGCAAACTGCCTTCTATTGGCCCTACACATTGCGATACCCTCTGGGGCCGCTGATCAGCTACGGCGTCCTATGGGAGTCGCTTGATCCTATCACATGCTACTCACTTTATCCTCTCCGAAGTTCGAGTGAAACTCAGCGGCTGACAAAGGAGTGCGGGTGACCATCGCTGTCGGCAAATGGTGCTGCGGTCGAAACACACATGATGTTAGAATTAGAACCGAAATTGTGGTACTATAGCAGATGCGTTTCATCGGTCCCCCGAGCCTAGAGCTCGGCACCGGCTGAATAACACGCGAATACTTACCTCGTAGAATGGGTGCTCAACGTCCATGAGCAAGAGACATGACCATATCGCTGTTGCTCGCTGCTGCGCTAGCTTTCTCGATAAAGTCTGTAGAAATGCAGCGATATTCACTTGTTCGGGTCCCCAACAGTGTGAAGCACTGGATACGTGCGTTGGAAAATGGATCATGGTTGCAAGGGTTTACCCAGATCTTTGGCGCATGATTGGATAGGAGATTGCAGTCTCTTCGCCACGAACAAGTGGTCACACAGTGACAGAAGAAGACGCCTGCGTCCTGCTTTTCGCTCTAGTCTCCCTTCTAATAGAAACGCACAGTTACTTGACGCTACTCCACATGTTTTGAGATGTTCTCCATGGAACATACAGATTTCCTATTTTCACCATCTCCTATCATACAGATTTCCTATCATCACCATCTCCTATGTTAACCTAGGACTCATAGAACCATGGTGACACAGACAATATACACAGATGCCTACATGGTAGTGATTGACATTGGAGCAGTCGATCCAACGGCAGAATGGCTCGAAGAAACTACATACCTCATCAATTCAGCGGGCCATACCACAGCCATGATTGCGCAAACTGATCAACCGACAGCTGGAGTAACCCTTCTCCCAGTGCCTTACACACCAGCACAAGCCCTTCTCTCCAACAATGTGCCATCTTCAACTACACCACCAGCAGGGGCTGCATCAACCACCAGCCCAACGACCCGCCCGACTACCAGCGCAGCCGCTGTCAACCCTACCGCAACTTCCACAACCTCTACTCACAAGCGCAATTCAACCATGACCTATACTTTGGTTGGAGTCGGAGCAATGCTCGGGGTTCTCATCGCAGCCATGACGGTCTATTTACTGCGTAGAAGGAGCAAGAGGAAGCGCTTTGATGTATATGGCCAGAACATTGGCAGCACCGACTCTTCGTCGTCACTTAATAGTTTGGAGAGGCTCGTAGAGGGAACAAAGAGGACGCAGGGCGTATTTTCACAAGAGCCAGATAGGGAAGAGATGCCGACTTGGGAGGAATTCTTGAAGGAAGTAGAGAACATGTACGAAAGATTCGACAATACCACGATACTATCTAGCAGTGAACGCTCTGATTCCAACTCCGACGCATCTCGCCTCACGGTGTCAGAACTGCAAGAAAAATACGATGAGCTCTGGCGAACCAAGCACAGCCCACCAACGAAACGGGAGCTCAATTCCCCCAACGCAGTTATAGGATCTCCAACATTAAACCTCCCGCCACTTCCTAAGCAAATACAGCGCGAAAAGTCCGAGCTCACGGAGCGCAAAATGACCCCTACACAAACCATTGGCCCAGTGTCGATCCTGAGACGGCCAGCGCGTAAGGGCTTCATAGGCGCGGTTCACAGTAGAATCAGCAATACGACTGCCGATGCAGCGGAAGCAGGCAGAGGGTCTAGTTCTGGCCAGAAGCCAGAGCGGAAGGTGAAGAAGGGGGTGAGGTTTGGAAATAATGAGATTCGTGAGTTTGGCGCGACACCAGTGCCATCGCGAACAAACAGTATCATTAGCCGTGAGAGCGGAAATTGGCAATAGGCGTGAACGCAGTCAATAAATATATAGAAAGCAAGACTCTCAGCCGTATCCAACATGGAACTTTTCTGATACAAATGACTCCTAAACACGATGCCTCCCGTGAAGTTAATTTGAGGTTGACTCCGGCGCCCCCAACGTCAGATTTAGGCCTCCCATGCCTGGTGCATGCAGTCATACGGCGGAAGAGAAGGTACAGCATCAGGGATCGACTGGGCCTTCGCGTTGACAGCCTATCATTGGCCGAGGGCCCAGTACTAAAGTAATCACGGAAATGTGGAAACAGTGAGTTGCAATTATTTCCATCCGGATTACAGAGTACATGATGCAATTGGTTTGGAGCAGACCCCACATTGAGCCCACGCTTGTCAAATTAAGCATTTTCATTCGTCCACTCAACAACGACCCCAAGGTCTGTTGCAGCCAAAAGGGGAATAGCGCATTATGTCAGGTTTACCCTGCAGTCTGCCAAGTATTTTCCCCAAAGAACTTTCAGCCCAGCGCGCACGCACTTGAACGCCTGGTGGTTGCTAAACAACACCTCCAATGGTGGTTTGAGGCGGTGTCCACGGGCTCGCCCTCTTTTGTCTAGTCTGACTGTGCAATGTTTCTCATATTACCAATATAATCCCCGCCTTCATGTTCCTTTGTTTGTCACGCCTCACGACGTTCTTTGTGTGTCGGATTGTTCCCAGCGCTTCATCAAACCTCTAATATACGGCCGAAGGATCTACACATATAACACATATTACTTGTGTTTGCTTCCTCTGTACATACCTTGAAACTAATCAAACATGTCCATGTAATTTTAGGTCAGAACAGTCTTGTGATGCGGGGCTTTGTCAAAACAACAATGCCTTCGAGGCAGGGGGACAAGGGAAGGGGAAATGACTCCGCACAAACCAATTCTTCCCTCGATGAGTCTCACAAAGATGGCCACGATGGCCCATATAAAGATGCTCGGCCGCGTTGGAGGAGACTCCTAGCATCGCGCATCTGCTGGATCATCTCTGTCATTGCCATGCTGCTTCTCGGTCTGGTTCTTGGTCTCAGCATCGGCCTGACAAGAGGCAAGAAACACCTCCTACCCAGCAACGAGCCTGGCGCTCCCCAACCCAACCTGCCTCAACCAGGACAGCTACTAGGTGATGTCATCGACCTAGGATATATCAAGTATCAAGGCGACACATACCCCGGTGGTATAAGTCAATGGCTTGGAATTCGATATGCCCAGCCTCCGGTTGGGGAACTTAGATTTGCAGGACCTCAAAACATCACAGGAAATGGTGCTCTAGAGATGGCAACGCAGGTAGGTCACAAATGCCCTTCTCATATTCCTTGTCTGGCTAACCTTTGATTAGCGCGGTCACAACTGCATAGGTACGCGTGCACACGGTGGCAATAGTCCTGTGTTCTCCGGTTCAGAAAACGAAGACTGCCTAAATCTAGATATCTACGCTCCTGGCAACGTTACTTCCAAGTCAAACCTTCCAGTCTACTTCTTTATCCAAGGTGGTGGCTTCAATACAGCCTATCCCACCCAGAATGGGAGCGCACTTGTGACAGCCTCTGATGGTAACATAATAGTTGTATCAGTCAACTACCGAGTCAGCGCATATGGATTCCTCGCCAGTGCGGAAGTGCAAGCGGGTGGCAGCCTGAACAACGGTCTTAAAGATCAACGCCATGCGTTGCAATGGGTCCAGGACAACATTGCCAAATTTGGAGGAAATCCCAATCATGTGGTGATTGGTGGTCCCTCCGCTGGTGGTGGTAGTGTTGCTCTGCAGCTTTCAGCCTATGGAGGTCGCGAGGACGGACTCTTCCAAGCCTCAGCGGCGGAGTCGCAGTCTTTCGGCGCAATACGCACAGTCAGCGAGTCACAATACCAATACGACGACTTGGTCAACCGTACCCGTTGTTCCGCTCAAGATACGGGCAACAGTGATACGCTCTCCTGCCTACGGGGTCTGGACATCACTGAACTCCAAACTCAGAATATTCCCGATGCATTCCCCGACACGGCAGAAGCCCCCCTCTTTCCTTATAACCCCACCTACGACCATGATTTTATTCAGGCCTACACCCTTGATCTTTACAGCACCGGACGCTACCTGAAGCTACCGGCTATTTGGGGCGACGTAGAGAATGAAGGCACGGTGTTTGTGCCCAAGAACATTTCCACAGTCGATGAGAGCAACGCTTTCCTACAAGCGCAATACCCAGAACTCAATGCTACTCAACTAGACATCATCCAGACTCTCTACCCTCCAGAAAATCAAGACTATTCGCATATAGGCGCCAACACAGGAAGATACTACCGCTCAACTGCGGACGCCTACGGTGACCAGCGGTACACATGTCCAGGCTACTACTTGAACAACGTCACCGCGTACTATAAGCCTAAGAACCCCACCGCTGGTAATTGGAATTACCACTACAATGTCACCGACCCTGATGACATAGCTGCTGGAATTGGCGTCCCCCATGTTGCCGAGCAGAGTGCAATCTGGGGAGAAAGTAGTCCATCAAGTTACACAACTACCAACAAGCCCATAATACCGCTCATGCAAGGCTACTGGCTATCTTTCATCAGGACCCTCAATCCGAACACAATGGCTGCTCATGGGGCACCAGTGTGGAATGACTGGGGTGATACTGGCCCAAAGGGTGGCAATCAGCTCCTAATTAATAGCCCCGGCACAGATGGGAGCTACAGCACCACCTTCAACCAACTTGTCCCTGAAACACAGAGAGAAAAATGCGAGCAACTACTAGCATGGGGAGTGGCGATCAAGCAGTAAGAGGCTCTTACAGTAATTGTCAGAGTGTAATAAAATGTACGAGTATAGCACATTGGATTGGATTGGATTGGATCGGGGCTTTCCCGATCCTCAAGTTTTGGACCACAGCACCGTCTATAGATACCCATACCCCCGCCAGCGACAGTGTTTTTCGATAGAATTTTGGGAACACGTGGGATTGAGGCATTTTCAGGAGCGAAGCGCATTTTATGGGATTTACGAATGCATTGCGATACCCACCAAAAACTCATGTCTGCCTCGTATGAGGATAGTGACTGATATAGCGGCATATTTCGGTGCATTTATTTTGTTTTGGGCATAAATATGTATATAGCGTTGGAATCTAAGGTAATGTCTTAACCAGACTACCTTTTAGCAAATTCTCCGGCCTGCGCCAACTTATACGGAACGAAAAAAACGAAAGAAGTCTCCGGCGATACATATGTACCTATTTCTCACGTGCTTCCTACCGATTATCACGCCATCCCTATGAACACCACACTACACTCCTGACTATATACCTTAACCACAAACAAGCCCAATTGCAAGTCTAGACTTGATTCGATAGTTCCCTTTCACCATAGCACACCACAGCACACCACACCCTCCATCACCTAACATACTCGGGGTTAGCTGAATGGGGAGGGTTGGATTAATTGGGGAGAGTTGGGGTCTGGACTGGTCATTGGATTGACCCAATCCAATTCCTCCTCCCCAAGCCATCCAACCCTCCCCCCTCCCCCCTTCCCCCTAACCCAACCCGAACCCAACCCAACCTCGTGCGGGACAAAATATTGGCATCCCCCTAGAACGAATATTCATCTACCTCAGGGACAAGCTGCGCAATAGGTCGGGTTAGCCTAAGGACCCCAGAAGCCTGACCCAAAGCCCGACCCAAAACCCAACCCGGGGGGTGCCAATATTTTTGTCCCCCATGAGCGCGGTGGATAAAAATATTAGCACCCTAACAGCTTAATGCTAGACTCATAAACCCTTAACTTTTCCTTTCTAATAATAATAAACCTATTGTTTGACTTGAACATATTAAGAACTAATATGATTAAAATAGGTTTAAGTGAAAATGATTGAATGATTGAATGATTTTACTTATTACCGGTCTACTCTATACTGAAAGCACTGGCGTTTTGCAAGAGATGCTAATATTCTTATCCCCCACAAGGGGGGTTCTACATATTAGGGGCTTAACACCCCGTGACCAGCCTAAATCTTAGGGGTGTTCTAAGCTGAACCACAACAAATCCGTACCTTTACAGTACATAATAGCCTTTATCCCGCACCCAGCTCAGGGGGCCGTCGGCACCTACTCATTCAGAGTCCCACTGCGCACCGCGCCCCAAGATAGATTCTGGAAGATTTGTAGTACCTTGCCAGACAAAATCATCCTCCTCAAAATTCACCTTAATCTCGCAAGCGCATTTTATGGGATTTACGACTGCATTGCGATACCCATCAAAAAGTCATGTCTGCCTCGTATTAGAACAGTCATTCGCTACCTCTCTGTCTATGTGAGGGAATTGCGCTGGTCTGATTCTAGTGCTGAATGATATAATGCCATTCCAGGGACGATTTCGAATGGAGGCAAGCCCAGACCCGCGAATAGTAATTATACCGACTACTTTCTAAACCCTCTTTGGTGAAGTTTTCCTCTTGGGTTGAGCAATATTCCCTCATTGACCAGAACCCGACAACAATTATTGTCCTGAGTATTTTCTAAACCCTCTCCAGCACAATCGTCATATTGGATTGAGCGCTATTCTCTTCCCTTTTGAGACGCCAAGCCTTTATCTTATATCCACTCTTGCGATCTTTTAGCGCTGGTTCATATATTCTTGCGCGTGTACATCTCTGAGCCGACGTGCTTGAAAAAGTTGCGACCAAACCAACTTTTATTACTTGGGAGCCGCTGCTCAACTGGCAAGGTCATGGCCGCGTATTTTCTGAGCACAAAATTCTATCTTCAATGCTTCTGCTCGTGCGGCTTTCCGCCATCTAAGACATCAAAGTACATATATTCCGATTTCGACGATCAAAGCAATGTGGGAGATTAATAGTTATACATTGTGTTACCTTCTACTCCTCGTTTCGACCATACCCGGACCCACCGCCGCCCTCGTCCTTTCCACCGCCCTCGAGATACAGTCGAATCAATCTCTACCTCTCGAGACTCCCAGTCCGGCCAACGCTCTCTTCGTGCCTCCTTTCCCACCCAAGCCGCCCTTCCCACCCAAGCCCCCCATCCCACCCCAGCCTCCCTTGCCTCCAAGTCCCCCGATCCGGCGCTTGATATGCTTCCCCCCAACCGAAAAAGGCGTCATGACACCCAACGTCCAAGACTGCGAGGCGGCCATGGAGGTCATCCTCCACATCTATCCTCCCGGTCCACTGGTACCCCTAAATTTCTCCCGCAGCGGTGGCGGCAACTACCAATTTCCTGAAGCGTGGATGGTAAAGAATTGTCAGATAATGATTACCTCACTAGACAAGGAGCCTGATGTATGGGATATGATCCGGCTTGTGGATATTGTAGTAGGGGCGCAGGAGGTCCTGAAGGTATGTGTGCCACAGAGTAAGTTCGGGTTCGCTGGATACGCGGTTATAGGGGATAAGGGATCTTTTGTGACTGTGAATGGTTGGAAGGACCCGGAGAATGGAATGAATGCGACCTCTGCTGTGGAAAATCCTTTGTTGACGGGCGTGAGCGGTTCGGCGCTGGGGGATGGGCTGGATGAGGATGGGGAATTGAATGTGACGTGAGTATGAATGAAGGAGAGCATCAATATGCCCAGACTTTGATGAAATTTGACTAGGTACGGCGAAAGTTTTTTGAGACGTTTTCTCCGCGCATTCAGTCAGTCATATTTGTATATCTCCGCGGTTTTTGTTCCTGTTGATAGTGACAATCCAATCAATGACTATGATCATCCAGATGAATATGAATGTTCCTCTCTGATCTGAGCAATAACATGCTAGGGTAGGGGGCCTGCTGGCGAATTGATTGGTTATAAAAACAAGGACAAGGGAATGAAGTGGGGAAGGTGGTGAAATAGCAGACACGCATATATGAGAGTCGGTATATTTCGGTGCATTTATTTTGTTTTGAGCATAAATCTGTATATAGCGTTGAAATCTAAGGTAATATCTTAACCAGACTACCATTTAACAAATTCTCCGGCCTGCGCCAACTTCCGCCTCTGCGTCTCATACTCTGACTCTAAGAAAATTTACATTTTCTAAAGTTAAAAACGAAAGAAGTCTCCGGCGATACATATGTACCTATTGCTCACGTGCTTCCCACTGATTATCACGCCACCCCCATCCACGACCACCTAGCATGTCGCTGCCAGCATACACCCCCGCATAGAAATCGGCCGAATCGCGCGAGTCTAAGCATCAAAATTTGATAGCGTTTGGGGTGCCCCCGGAGCACCCCTACCGAGCACGCCTGTCGATCCCGAACATCAAACTTTTGGGCCTCATTTAGGGGCTGTTCTAGGGGCTGGCCTGGGGCCAACGGGGCTGCTGGGGCCAAATCGGGGCCAAATCGGGGCTGGCCCGGGGGTAGCCTGGGGCTCCCGTGGCCAACGCCCTTCAAATTCTGTCGACTACAAAACTTCCGATTGTGATATGATCCAGAAACAACAGCTTACCGGCTTCCCAACTCTACCCAGACAGCATGTGTGGTGGGCAGTTAATCATTTCGAAATATTACCGAAAATGTGCTCAAATGAGTACCAGTATGATACAATCCCATTAGAAATCCAGTGACTTAGTGTTGAGTAATCAGCTCGAGGGCTGATGCTACACTCTATTAAAACGTCAATCCAATTGACACTCTACTCTTTACCACCCACTGTAGCCTCAATCTCTTAATTGTCAAATTCATCGTCACCAAACATATCTTCATCATCTGAACGGAGGGAAGGCGTGGCATCCATTCGCTTTGTGGAGAATAAGGACATTGGTTTTTTCTCATTACTTAGAAGCATCGTGAATAGCCTGCTCTAGGAGAAGCGAATTTTTCATACAGTTGCCTAAAAGCAAGGCCCGTAGGTGCATAGTAGATAACTATTTCACCGATCTTGATCCCAAGGCACAGAGGCACCCCTAGCTTAAAACTAATCTTTATAAATCTACTTATAACTTCTCCTTGTAAACAAAGACAAACTTATTAACTTAAATTTATTTAAAATTATCAAATTTAAAGGATTTTAAGTAAAAATTAGCAGATTAAACTAGTGGTTGCGGGTTTATTCTGTACTAAAAGGACTGGTATTTTGTAAGGGGTGCCAATATTTCTGTCCTCCACGAGGGTGGGTAAGAAGGATTGGTTGAGGGAGGTGGATTTGTGGAGGGAGATGGTCTTGGCGTAGAATTAGGTAGGGGATTGCGGGTAATATTTGGTACCAAGGTAGCTCGATGGATTAGGTATGTTTAGGTATCTATGCGGAGGTCGTAGGCTAGATTTTTAAAGTGGGAGGGGCGTTTGCTGGATTTGGTGATGGGTGCGAGGAGTAGTGTGGTGTGGTGTGGTGTGGTGTGAATGGCTCGCGGGGGACAAAAATATTAGCACCTTCAGCTTAAAGCCATTCTTTATAAACCTATAACTACTTCAATATACTAGATGTAACTCGTTAATTAACTTAAATATATTAAATTTTATTAGATTATAAAAGCTTTTAAGTTACTATCAAGTAAAAAATTACTTATTATGAGTGTATTTTCTACTGAAAAGGCTGACATGTTGCGAAGGGTGCCAATATTTTTGTCCCCTACGAGGTAGGGTAGGCACGGAGAAGGCGCTGGGCGTGATGTCTTTGAGAATGATAGCGGTGGGAGAGGTGGATGGAGGGTTGTGAGGCACGGTTGATGTTGATGTGTCTGCTCTACTTAATAGATAGCTAAATTCCATACTTCAGCCAGGTGGCTTCATAGATGGACTGATCCTACTGTATAACTTCTATGAATGAACTAGTCTGTAAGGAGTACAGCAACTGCTAGCCTCTCTGGGGTAAGTGATGCTTTTGGTTTGTTGAGAATGCTCGCTATGATCCATGGAGAATAGCGCAGTCCCCGATGATCTTATTATTACACACTTTCTTGTTATCACTGCAATCGTCCACAGCCATATAATACAAGATGGCAATGCTATACGGACAGTGAAGTAATGATTGGTGATAGTGAGGGTGACGATTAATGATGATGATGGGATGGAGTAGGGCAACATCTTGTGGGGATACGACATGCACTCCAGATAAATGTTTAGATGATTGATAAATGGACATTCATGAATAGACGATCTGCATATAAATCTGCTAGACTCCTTGTCAATGGACAAGTTGATTCATAAATGGATGGGGTGAGTTTGCAATTTGTCCATCAACTAGAACACATTCTTCCTTCGCGAACACGAGAACCTAAAGATGCTACGATGTAGACTCCTAGGTGTTTTGCTGATACATATACGTCCCTAATCTTCGCTTTAGCTTCTGTACAATTGCAAGACTTGTTTCTCTGCCGATAGCTGGTAACGTTCGTAAATCGGGCTCTTCTCGCTGGTGACCTTGAGCTTCTTCGTCCCGAAGAGTACTCGAATCTTGACGTAATCGCTGAATCTGCTTCTCAACTACCAAATATAACGCAAGAAGTATCGCAAGTGCAATGGCGCAAGCTCTATCGCCATCAAGTCCTGTACTCAAGCTGCTCAAAACCGCGACGAAGATTTGAGGAATGGCAAACGAAAAGACCCAGAGGCCGGACATAGATGATAAAGCTCGGCGCTCAGCCGATCGCTCTGACTCATACATTAGTGTAAGGCGTTTGTCCGCATTAAGAGACTCACTTTTACGCCTTTCAGCTCCATTCAGCCGGAACAGTACGTCACGTAGAACAAAAAGATAGCAGACGTGGCAAGAGACTAGGCATACGAAGATGTTCAACAATCCAGACCCGAACCAGTGCCGCAGATCCATTGGACCTGGATTGGAGTGTTCATGTAGCCAATAATGGACCCTCTGGGAAAATACAGAAGAGCATCCAAGGCCATGTTGCGGCTTTCGATCAATGACATGCCTTCGGTCCAAGATTGAACCGTCTCGACAGAAATTAGAATTTTGCAAATCCTGGTGAAATCAGTCTCCGATTTGTGGGACACGCCTTTGATTGACCAAGTTACCTGACGGTCATGACAATCATCCCATAATTGAAGCTTGTAAGCGTTTTCAGCTACAGCATTACCTTTCTCAGTGAGTTTGTTTGCCTCTTTACTTAATCGATTGGCTCTAAATTGGAGGATAAGGGCAGCCAAAGCAATACAAGTCCCAGCAATGATTATAACAAGCTCTGATTTCTTTGTCGTGAGCCTCCTAACAGGGCTGTGTTGAGCATCATTTAGGGAGATAGCAGGCGCCTCTGGATTGACATTTGCAGTATTTTCCTCTGTGCTTTGCGGCTCACTATACAGCAAGTGAATGATTTAGTGGACTGAAACACGTTCGATAGCTTTGATCCTGATGACTCTACTTACGACACAGCGTCTGCATCTCCATATCCTGTTCCTATGCTCGCAGCTGTCTCTCGGAAGGACGAAGAACTCTCGCTAGGCAATGCTTCCCGTGGCACATCTTCGAAGCCAGCAGGATCCACGGGTAAAGTCATCCTTCCGGAACGGAGATTTCTTAAGAAAGTAAAATGGAATGCAAGAATGCTGTATATTGCCGTGTTCTATTCAGTCAAATACCATTCCAATATCAATGGATTCCCCAAAGGATTCTCTTTTAGTTCTGCACCGGCTGAAAATTGTATGATCAAATGTACGGAGTTGAAAACATTGCGTTGGGATTTTAGTGTGCTGTGCCCTTGCACAGCCCCCACCATGCACCCCCGTCGACGCCCTGTTTGCTCGCTCTAAAGCGTCCTCCCTCCCTTTCCCCTTTCCAGTGGCCACAACTCATGGCCTCGAAAGGCGCCGCTTTAGTAGGCAGGTAGGTCAGTGATGGCTCAGTGTCGCGATAAAGTGCCTCGTGGGGGACGGAAATATTAGCATCCCTTGTAAAATACCAGTCCTTTTAGTACAGAACAGACCCGTAATAAGTAATGTAATCTAATAAGTCTTACTTTAAAAATTTTTTAAATTTGATGGTTTTTAATAAGTTTAAGTAGTAAGTTTATCTTTGTTGTGAAGGAGAAGTTATAAGGAGGTTTATAAAGACTGATTTTAAGCGGTAGGGGTGCCAATATTTTTGTCCCCCGCGAGAATCACGAAACCGCAGCCGAAGCTCGATTAGGAAAGATTCCTTGGCGCCCAATTTTCAAAACCCCCCCTCCCCCGCGTCCAAATCGCGTATAAATTCAAATATGGAGTAGAGCACTTTTCCTCACCAAATTCTTCTTAGGTTTAGTATTAGCTATTGGTCCTATATAGCTCTAAAATCACCTAAGCTGAAGAAATTTCATAAAGTTCCTTAGTTTTTTATGGATTCGAAAGCTTTGTGCACACGCCAAAAGCTCGAATGGCAAGAAGTCGCAAGAACATTTTGCACCATGTCCAGCCGCTTGCTTGGACTTCGCAAACTCCAAGGCCTTATACAAACACGATCAAGATGACTCGTCTCAAATCTTTTTAAGTCAAAGGAACTCATCTTTGTGATGCAGACAAGTCCAAGTTCTCTTCTAGGTGGGATGGCATGTGTTGTTCGCATCGTACAACGGTCGCCGCTGGATGTTAAAAATCCGGTGCGCTTCACCTTATATACCACGTGGGTGTGCGAATGTTTCTGGGCTTATATTCTGCAGTGTGATCTGAGGGCAAGAAAGTAAAGGTGTGAGGCTGATAGAGGAAGCTCCGGGTGAGCTTCTAGGTCTCAGACCTACCCGCTATCCAAGAAGGGTGTATGTCCAAGGAGAGGGTGTATCCTTCCATTTGGCCATACCCTCCGTTGAGACTTTGCTCGGCGAAGTATCTATGTATCTATGGAGTATTTTCTCCACCAATTATGAAGGCCGTGGGTGCTCAACGATATATCCCAGCCACGTAGGCCTTGTTGCATTTCCTTCTCCGTTAGCCAACTCCAATCATATCGTACAGGTAGTCTTTACGCACATTCTTTGCGCCCTATTCGGGCAAACATTGATGCAGATCTTTCCGGCAGATTGCTTTATGGATGACCGCGAATAATTGGCTGCGTTGGGGGTACCGGGGTTGTTTCACATG
This sequence comes from Cladonia squamosa, assembly GCA_947623385.2. NCBI lineage: Eukaryota > Fungi > Ascomycota > Lecanoromycetes > Lecanorales > Cladoniaceae > Cladonia > Cladonia squamosa. Next base: position 1,354,141 of record OX392382.1, read on the forward strand.
CACGTGTCCAGCATTCACTCTCTGCGCATGATCCTCGCCCAGAAGGCGACCGTTGGAGACGAAGCTGTTGCAACAAACACATTTGTGGACTTCATCATTCCTTCTCTTTGAGGGTTCTTGAATTTACGCCTCTTGTTTATGAGAGAATGGCACCAGAAGCTGATGCTGGTGGGGAGGGATACGAGCAATGCTACCAGTCAGTTGACCTTCTACGATGCCCCGAAAACATCGATGCTCCAGACTGTGATGGAAAGACACTGCTGTACCACGCAATTAATAACAACGATCTCGAGATGGTTAAGGCACTAGGACCAGACTTACTAAAGTCCGAGGACCGATTCCATCCTGCTTTGGAGTGGGCTGTGCAATCCTCTGCGCTGGATGTGCTAGTTTACCTACTGGATATATCTTCGGAATCAGTAAACAAGCCAGACAGCGACGGGCGCACGATTATTCACATGGCTGCCAAACTGAATTCGCTAGAAGTCCTCACTGCCCTGCTTGAGGTAAAGTCAAAGCTAGATATAAACCTCCCAGGCAAATTGAGAAGAAGCCCTCTGCATAGCGCAGCCAAGGCAGGGCAAGTGCAAAATATGCGATACCTCATTCAGAAGGGCGCCGAGGTCGATAAAGCCGATCACAACAAGCAGACGCCTTTGCATATGGCTGCTATGTACGGCCGGGTCAAGGCCGTGAACGTGCTACTTGAAGAAAAGGCGGACATAAACCTACAAGATAGCGAAAAGCGGACGCCGCTCTATCTCGCCGCCTATAACGGGTATGTTGATATAGTTGAAAGACTGCTCAACGAGAACGCCGACGTCAAGCTAGTCTCTGATGGAGGCTGGTCTCCACTCCACATCGCTGCCGACAGGGTGGAAATCACAAAGAAGCTCATAGCGCACGGGGCGGATGTCAATCTTCGGAACAAGGATATGTGGACACCCCTCCACGTTGCCATCACTTGGCGTAAGATGGCAGTCGCTAAGCTCCTCGTTGAGAAGGGGGCTAATCCCAATGATGGCAACGCCGATGGCAATACGGCCCTGCATCTGGCAGTAAGGGAGAATGCCACCAATCTGGTCCAGCTACTGCTGAAAAAGGGGGCCAACTTCAAGATCAGGACAAGAGATGGTCTGTCATGTCTGACCCTTGCTGTCAGTAATTACTCTGTAATAATTCTGGACGTTCTTCTCGATGCACAGAGACACTCACCGGCTGGCAAAGTCTGGGACTTAGAAGACCTGGTAGCAGCATATTGGCGGGCCATCGAAATGGACTATAGAGAGGCCCTCAAGGTCTTGGTAAAGAAAGAGGGTCAGCTGCTGGACGAATTATCTAACGAAGGCTTCACAGGCCTTGAAACCTGCCTGTACAACCGGAGGGATAACTGTGAAGAAGAACAGGTTGCTATCTGTCTCCTCAACCTCGGCGCCGACCCCTTCAAGAGACGCCAGGTGGACCAGAAATCCGCCTTTGAGCTCGGTATCATATCTCGGTTAAAACCAAAGCTGGGGTTTATAGACGCCTGTCTGAAGAGGATACCTGAGGATCTCTCCACCGCATCGTACCTCGGATTCAGGGAGCTGCGGATCGCCACCGAATTGCCGGAGTTGGATCTCTGGCTGAGGCTCGAACCACTGAGAGAGGCATTCTCGAAAGTGATAGATCATGACGGCTGGTCTCTTGACCATTTCATCCACCAGTCTGCGGATCGGCTCCCTATGCAGCCGAGAACCATACCGCCGTTAAAGCCAACCAGATCGCCGACAGGACTTGTCATACGGCCCATGTGGCGTCTGCCCGTCCCGGAGACTGAAGCCCCCATGAAAATTGCACCAAGCAGGCTCCAGGTTTCATTTGCACGTAAGTACTAGCACTCATTCCGTTTTTTTTTGTATCCCTTAGGTGGCTGAATTACATCCACCTTCCTAGAGGATGATAATATTGGCACCCTTAGAGCTTAAATCTAATTCTTATCAACCTATAACTTTTTCTTTGTAATAAAAACATAACTATAATCAACTTAAATTTATTAAGAAATGTTACATTTCAATATTTTTGAGTTAAAATTATTATTAGATTTACTTATTATGAGGTTTTTCTATACGAAAAAGACTGGCATTTTGTAAAGGGTGCCAATAATATTGTTCTCTTTAAGCTACTTAAGCGGCGTAACTCCGCGTTTTTCTCCTGAAAGGTTGACGCCAGCTACTTAAAGAATAAAGTCTTTGTAGCATCTTGCTAACAGAGAGGTACCAGAACATGCATTACCTGTCCAGGTTCAAGCAGACTTCCCCTTCCCTCCTAAAGATATAGGGCTAGTCTTCTTTGAAATTACAATATCACACACAGATCACACTATGGACTTGGAACTTCCTCCCCCTATCGTCACTCTAGGGTTCTGCGGCGAGTTCTGTGATCTAGTAGAGGCGCATCCGGGATGGAACGCGTGGTCTGTGGGCTACCATGGGGATGACGGGGCCGTCTTCGAGGAATCGCCCAGTAGTGACACGGACAGAAGCGCGTTCGGACCAGGTGACACTGTCGGCTGCGGAATTGACTATAACAGGGGAGAGTATTTCTTCACGCTTGATAAGGAGGTTGTTTGTACGTCTCTACCCCAGTAACTTAACTCGTCAATGAGAGAGGTCAGCTAACTACAAGCCATGTTCAGTCCGCTGCTCGTCAAGCAACATCATATACAGGAAGCTATACCCTACTATCGGTCATCAGGGGGGAGCATGCGAAGTTAAGGTGAATTTTGGGGAGGATGATTTTGTCTGGCAAGGCATTGAATCAATAAATCTTTGAATATCTAGTTGCCTTCTTGCAAAGCTTCCAGAATCTATCTTGGGGCGCGGTGCGCAGTGGAAATCTGAATGAGTAGGTACCGGCAGCTCCCTGAGCTAGGTGCAAGTAAGGTATCAGCGGAGTGTTGCGAAATAACACTATCTGTTGTGGTCCATCCTTGCTTATTGCAACCATGTTTCGCTTATGTCAATCTCTCGAAGCTCGAAAAATCAAGGGTTATTGCTTCGTACATCGGTGGCCTAACTAACCAACTGGTCTAGACTATGGAAACCATAGCCTGCGGGACGAGTTCTCGCCCCCATGCGAAGACCCTTCAGTCTCTTCAATTTGTAGAAACTTAACAATCTCGTACATTCCCAAACAACACTTTCAACACCAGCAACCCCTCCGCACCACTTCTCCAAACACCCAACTACCCCTCCAGCCCCGCAAACAAATTATTCAACCCCTCCGCCAACAAAGGATGTGCAAAAACCCCATCCCTCAACCCCCACCACGGCAACCGCCCCATCATGGCAATCTGAATCATACTCATCACCTCCCCGCCCTCAACCCCCAAAACCGCACAACCCAAGATCTGATCCCCGTCCGCTTCCACAATCACCTTCATCACACCCCTACTTTCGTCCATTTCTAGCGCCCTTGCTACCCACGCCATTGGCATTTTTGCGACGCGGATTTTGATGTTTTGATGGTGGGCTTCGGTTTCTGTGAGGCCGATGCGTCCTAGTTGAGGGTCTATGAAGACGGTGTAGGGGACTAGGCGGGAGACGGTAGTTAGGGGTTCAGCTTGAGGGGAGAGGAGGTTGTGTTTTAGGATGCGGAAATCGTCGTAGGAGATGTGTGTGAATGCTGGACCGTCTTTTACATCACCTAGGGCATAGATTCCATCGACAGTGGTCTCCAACTTCTCGTTCACCTGCACAAATCCTCCCTTTCCGACTTCGATGCCTGTACGCTCAAGACCAAGATCGTCTGTATTGGGTATTCTGCCAGCTGCAGCAAGGATATGGCTGCAGTGGACCTCCCTTTGTTGCTCGGCCATCTTGATGACGAGCTTGATCCGTCCATCGCCCAATTTCTCAATCCTCTCGGCTTTCGAATTCAACAATACCTCCAACCCATCTTCCTCGAGTACTCTCCGAACTTCGTCCGCAATATCCGCATCTTCCCTTCCCATCAGCTGGCTGGCTCTTTGTACGATAGTGACCCTGCTTCCAAACCGCCTGAACATCTGTGCAAACTCCAACCCCACGTAGCCCCCTCCAATAACCACTAAATGTTCCGGCACAACGTCAAGCTCCATGATGCTCGTTGAGTCCAGTACTTCCACAGTGTCTGCACCAGGTATGATCAAAGGAGCCGGTCGACAACCCACATTCACAAAAACCCAATCGGCCTTCAAACTCTCCGTCCCTCCAGCGGACAAGTTGACTTCCACCTCTTTCACCCCGACAAATTTAGCCTTACCCCTCATAACGGAGACATTCTCAGCTTTCTCCAACCTCCCCTCGCTACCTCCACGGAAGCTATCCACAATATCTCGTTTGCGTTTCCTTACCACAGCCATGTCGACGGTTACGCCGCCAGCGGAGGGACTGGAGACGCCGTATTCAGCCTGCCGGCGCGCATGGTATGCGATCTTGGCACTCGCAACCATTGTCTTCGTGGGGGTGCAGCCTTCGTTGATGCATGTGCCACCTTGATGTAGATCAGAATAACGGCTTTTGGATGGCCATTTGCAGATAAATTGAAAGGAGAGTGCCGTGTAGATAAGGAAACTAACAAAGAAAGTAAGAAATAGAAAACCTTTCTAAGAGAATAATATTTCTAGCAATGGAAATTTGCCGCAGATTAGTAAATAGGAGAGGGAAGTTCTATATACCGATATGCCTCGCCTCAATCAATGCAACTTTATGCCCAGCAGCCGCCAGGGCCATGGTGAGCGGCGTTCCTCCTTGCCCGGATCCAAGCACCAACGCCTTGAAATGCTTCACTGCAGCCATAGCTCAGCGATCTTATTGACCAGTTATGAGGTTTATGCCTCTTAATAAAAACGCCAATTTACTTGCAATAATCGAGACTGAGCATGTAAGAAACAATCAAGGAAGGAGAAGCGCAAATGTTTTGGAGTGGGAAACGTCAATTGAGAGCTTGGAAGAGATAGATACTATGAACTTTTCTAGTCTCTATATTGGATAGTTCCTGCGAACCTTGGGTGGGAGTGCTGGCTTATTCCATGTTGACAAAGCATTCCGCATGGCATGGGCGTAGTAGCACCAATGTTATGCGGGGTCCTAAACGCATGGCGTGGAAATACCCCGCTCCGCAACCTTGGAGTACAAAAGCTAGGAGACTTTGATCATAGAGAACTAAGGTACCTATGGAGTTGGACGGGTCTTATCCAACTCGGTGCGACTCTCTGAGAACGTAATCAGTTGAAGGTGGGAAGGTAGATTTATCGAAGTATTGATATGACCTCATTCAGGATTTCGATCCAGACATATAAGAGACTAGGGCAAAAGTCATGTACATAGAGCAAACACCTCCTAAATCATCGTCGATAAGCGCCTAAGAAGCTCTGAATTTAAGGGTTTCTAACCCCTAATTATAGCTTTCACCAACTTAATGAATATATGATAAAAGACATATACTGCTTTAAAGGGTCTCAAAAAAGTTATATCCAACTTCAATAGCCTTCTATATGCATGACTTATGCCTCATTCTCTTCCGTACGCATGCCAGCCTCAATCGATTGTGATCTGATTGACGACTAGACATGGACATAATGAGGGAAGCGCTCATAGGCTCCGCATGCTGGGGCCGAGTAGCAGTACGAACGCCAATGATGCGTTGTCTAATAATGCTCGAAATAGCAGATAGAGAAACTCCAAGCGTAGCCGAGGCTATCCGGACCATCATCAAAGGCGAGCTTGAGAGCGGAGGATGATACCCTTATATCAGATCTAACAAGTCATAGGGCACGCATTGTCCAGCCGCCAGTCAGCAGGTCTCGTTCCGGAGCTGGTGATTCATGAACCCCGCTCTACAGTGCCAATACGCAGTACGACAGTTTGCCATACACTGTGTTGTGTTCAATCCAAACCCATTCGGCTTCCCCTGGGCCATCTAGAGCCCAGATTCCGAAGCCTGTGCAGCCTAACAATGCCATTGGCCTCGCCTTGGAGGACAGCACAGGCCTAGACTAATTCCCGTCTCTCCCGCAAACGCCCTTTCCCAATATTGTGCATTGACAGTCGGCCGTGCCATTAGCATTCCAGAGAAAGAAAAGGCGTTCAAGGTGTCAGGGAAAGCTCACGAGTAGTTTAGCTTAGCAAAGATCAGAGGAGTTCATACCCAGTAGGAGGGGTCCGAGGCGAGAAAAAGTCCCCTAGCCGGCTATGCTGCATGCAGCAAGGTGATGTGCACCTACATGATTCGGCGCAGGAACTGCAACCACGTCAACGGCGTGGATGCAATCGTGGGTATTCAGCCGTGCCTCCTCCCGATTGATGGGCAGTTTGTTGGTTTCGAGAGTTGTTGTGCCTTGTAATCAGAATAATCCGTGTTTCGTGGCAGCAACCAGCCAAAGGGTTTGCCTCCTCCGAAAAGCGGAGGGTAGAGATTCATGTATTGCTGTGAAGCCTCATCAAGACCCGTCTGCAAACAGTGCGGTAGGGCATTGTTGTTTGTCACTTCATGTTAGCCATCATCACTGCAGAGGTACTGTGTGGCTTTGTAGCTTTGTAGGCAAGCGAAATCTATTTTAAATGAAGTCTAGGTGTACAGTGTTCATTTTTGTTTAGTTTGCGCGCTTTCGAATCTCACCCTGAACTCCTTCCGGCTTAGGCTGGAATCGGACCCGTCTTTCTTGAAACCTTCCATCTGCACACTACACAACTCCTCCTCCTGCAACTCAACTCTCTCCACCATCTGATATCACCCTCCGCTTGCTCTTGGGACATCTCTTCCTGCTTCTCAGGAAGTGAACCCTCGAGTTCTTCCCTCATCTCTCGCCTTCGTGGCACTCGGCGGGTCACGGCACGCGTCTGGATTCTCCGATCGGAAGACCCATAACAAGGCTGGCTTGATCGTTTGACCCTCCCCTCTTGTGTCAGCGACCACTGTGAAGGTGTGTGATCCCAACTCGAGACTTTCCCCCGACATCACATGTGTCAGTTGATTGCCATCTTCATTTTGTACGATCACTACATCAGCGGCTATTCATTTTGCTTTAAGCCTCTCACCGCCATGCTGACGGCTAAACATTGAACACTAATTTAGTCAACAACAACAAGTCCGGCTTCTTACCTTAATCATCATCACCCTCAACACGTCCCCCTGAATACCCTTCAAGCTTCAAGAGCTCAGCTTGATACGGTTCGGTCACCTGAACGTCCTTTCCATTTCATAATAGCCTGACAAGATTGAATCCAGTGACTGCAGCAGTCAACCATCGTCACGATGACTACAATGGTACGTGTATCTACACCTCTCACTACGTCTGAGGCAGTGTCCATGCTGTCCCCACAACACCTTCAATACTATACCCACCACATCCTTAGCATTGATGTTGTACAATGTGGCTGTCTCCGGCCTTGTAGCCTTACCTCGACAACTCATCCATCCTACCGAATCACAAAAGGCATACATACCATCGTCATTTAGTCTCCTATTTACAGTAGATCTATAGAGCCAGTACGGATGCTAATTCTTGATACAGGATCTCCGCGTGGGCAACAAATACCGTATTGGACGCAAGATAGGTAGTGGTAGCTTTGGGGATATCTATCTCGGTGAGCAAATGCCTTCCTTCTCTCGTTGTTGCTGCACCTATCCTAACATATTTGCCTAGGCACCAACATAATCTCCGGAGAAGAGATAGCCATCAAACTGGAGAGTGTCAAGGCCAAGCATCCTCAACTCGAATATGAAGCACGTGTCTACAAATCTCTTGCCGGAGGTGTTGGAATCCCATTTGTGCGCTGGTTCGGAACCGAATGTGATTACAATGCCATGGTCCTGGATCTTCTTGGACCTAGTCTGGAAGATCTGTTCAATTTTTGCAACCGCAAATTCTCCTTGAAGACGGTTCTACTACTCGCGGATCAGCTCATCTCTCGTATTGAGTATATTCATGCCAAATCCTTCATCCACCGTGATATTAAGCCGGACAATTTCCTTATGGGTATTGGAAAGCGCGGGAACCAGGTCAACGTGATTGATTTTGGATTGGCCAAGAAATACCGTGACCCGAAGACCCACTTCCATATCCCATATCGTGAGAACAAGAATTTGACCGGTACTGCTCGTTATGCAAGCATCAACACCCATCTTGGAGTTGGTACGTAGACCAGATCACTGTAGTATTCTGTGCTAACAATGCTATAGAGCAGTCCCGTCGTGACGATATGGAATCTCTTGGATACGTTATGCTATACTTCTGCCGTGGCTCTCTCCCCTGGCAAGGACTTAAGGCTGCTACCAAGAAGCAGAAGTACGACCGTATCATGGAAAAGAAGATGACTACTCCCACTGAGGTCCTTTGCCGTGGATTCCCCAATGAGTTTGCCATTTACCTGAACTACACTCGTTCTCTCCGTTTTGACGACAAGCCGGATTACTCCTACCTCCGCAAGATCTTCCGTGACCTATTCGTCCGTGAGGGATTCCAGTATGACTACGTTTTTGACTGGACTGTCTACAAGTACCAGAAAAATGCCCAAGCCATTGCGGCGAGCAATAACCAGACAGCTGTGCAGGAGGAAGAAGAGAAGCCAGCTCGTCGTCACGCTGGAGGTACGAACGCTGCTGCTACAGGCATTACCCCTCCTCAGAACACATCCTCAGCTAGCAAACCAGGTGGCATTTCAACTCAGCGTCGTAAAGTCATTGAGCGAGCTCCGGCCGACACCCCTGATACGAACCGTGCAGTAGGAGGAAGCGATAGGATGTGAGTTCGCCAATCATGGTTCCTGGGTAGGAACTCTCCTCTTCTGCCTTTGCCGTTTGATCGTTGCATCACGCTGGGCGTGGAGGATTGTAAAAACGAATTCTAACTAATGCTATAGTCTTCGACGCTAGGCTACGCTCGTCTTCTAAGGGGGTCGCTGGCAACGGCGTCTACCGTGTGAAGCGGGAGAACCAAAGGGGAAATGGCGGATGGCACTGATCAGTCTCTTAGGTAACGATTTCGTTGGTTCGTCTTTCCTGGCCAAAGAATATCGTTACCGGTCGGCCTATACCATCACCACTCACTATGGAGCTCTACCATTGGCCTCCAGGCATTCGCAATGATATACATGGATATATCCATCGAGTTTGCACTCTTCATGCACCGGACTCATCTAATTTTGTTACATCAGCTTTCCTTGTCTCGGCCCTATTCATTTCATTGGGTTCATTGTCACTCAACATTCGGAATCAGCAAACTCCAACCGAATGCTTGATCGACAACCCCCATGATCGAATTTGGCACGAACGGCACGCCGCTGGCTAGCTATGGCTGTTCTTGTAACGCTCCTTGGGTGCAAGTCCAGCCTCAGTATGGACTGATCACCGGTCTGGGCTGGTTACCCGGCATATCCCCGTACAGGAAGTCGATATCAGTTTTACCAACTTACGGCCTATTTTCCTAATCTTGCACTAATTACTGCTTCCCACGACCACACGCACCCCAACCCTACTCCAGCACCGGGCTCTTTTATTGCATTTCGATACGAACGGTTTCACACGGATTTCCTTTAGCAGGCATAGCAGCGGGGAAGTGTTAAATGCAGCGATTGAGCGAAGTTACCAGATTGTTACGTGGTGGTATGAGAAAGATCTTCATGGCTCTACCGGTGCTCACGTCAGGCCGGCAGTACAAAGACAAAGGTCTATTATCGGTACGCTAAGAATAACTTGAGGAATGGCTAGATTGGGATCTTAATCAGGGCCGCTTCTGGGGTGGTAATGCTGCTATGCTTGCGCTTCTCACGTTCCTTATGAGGATGAGCCTCTGAACTCACTAGGCTGAATCGATGCTGTAAAGTTAATTTACATAATTGCAATGAAAGCAAAGATCCAATGCCTTTGATTTGGATCTGCATGTCCTTGGTCTTCAGAGGACGGCAGCATCGGTGCCCTGATCATATATTTAGTCCAGGTCTTCATTGTTTCCACACCATGTTAGTATGCTCATACCCCTTCTTTCAATTGGACCTTCCCAGCCAGTATAGTGTGTCCATGTTAAAATAAAGATCTGACCCTAAGCCCAACTCTATGGATGTCTCAATCCCAAGATTGAAATCGTCTGGTAAAATACTTCCTTAGATTGCATCACACAGGCAAGTATACTAGTAACAATGAACCCTACTACCCTTCCTCACCCCCAAACTGACCCATCTGCTTTACACCCCTCCCTTCTCCTAAAATGCCGCCCCGCCCCCCCCTCCTCCTCCTTGACTTTGACGGCACCCTAACCCTCTCCTCCACCATCCCCCTCCTCCTCTCCCTCTCCCCCCTCCCCCCCTCCACCCTTTCCCCCTTAACTACCGCCTACACCACCTCCCTGCAAACCCACACCTCACGCTACCGCCCCAGAAAAGAATCACGGAAGACTGTAGTTAGCGAATTAGCTTACCTCGCGAGCCTGGAGCTTGTTGAGAAACAGAGTATTGAAAGGCTTGAAGATGCTGGGGTGTGGAAAGGTGTTACTAGGGAGAGAGTTGAGGATGTAGCTAGGGGGGGGAAAGTGGTGTTGAGGAGGGGGTGGAGTGGATTAGTAGGGGATGTGCAGGGGATGAGGGGAGGGAAGGTGGGGATTGTTAGTGTGGGGTGGTCGAGGGGGTTTATAGGGGCTTGTTTGAGGGAAGGTGTGAGGAAGGAGAATGGGGGCGGATGTGGTGGTGGTGATGCTGTGGGGGTAGAAGCAGAAGTAGAAGTAGGGGATATAGATATCCTCGCCAACGAGATTATCTTTAACGAAGAGGGTAGGGGGACAGGGAAATTAGACCGGTATTTCCCTTCCTCCTCCTCATCATCCGAAGAAGAAGGGTCGGGGATCTGGACCGCAGCAGGGAAGAGGCGAGTAATGCATGAACTTATTGAGAATCGGACCCATGAGATGGGCGGCGTGAGGCCGTGGGTTATTTATATCGGGGATTCGGCTACGGATTTGGGATGTTTGATGGATGCGGATGTGGGGGTTTGTGTGAGGGATGATGAGGTTGGGGAGACGGGGGAGCAGGGGACGTTGAGGGAGGGGTTGGAGAGGTGTGGGGTTGGTTGTGAGTGGATTGGGGGGTGGAAGGGGAGGGGGGAGGGGAAGGGGTTGTGGTGGGCGAGGGATTTTGAGGAGGTGAGGAGGGGGATTTTGGAATGATCCTTTGATGGTGTATGATCGGTGGGAGAATGAGGGCTATCTGTCTTGTGGCGTAGGCACGAGAATGCCTTCTTCTATGTACTTAGATTTGCAGCTTGGAAAATGTCTCCGGAATATGTTGACAGATATCGTTGTAAGTTGGGTATTTGAGAATGATAAATGTGATTTGAATATGCTATATGCTTTGCTACAATATGACCACTTCTGCCGCTACAAGGGCAGATAATATACATTAACGGCCTCACCAGAAACAGCCACGTAGATGCGTAGCAAACAAAGGCCGCCAGCGCCACGATTCGAAAATAGGAAGATAAAATAACCGCGCTCACAAGAGCCGGCTGCGCTACGTTGACTTGATGAAAACATGTCGCGCCTACAGCTCATGTCCAATATCCTTGGAGAACGCCAACATCTCACGTTATGAAAATTTAACAAATGGAAAAACTGGAGCACAAGGTACCTACACATCGTATCATTACCGTAGCCTCCACCCCTCTTATCATATCACATAGCTCTTGCTCCCCCTCTTCCCACTTTCATCCTCCTCATCTTCATCACTGCTCATGCCCACCAACCCACCAGGCATCTTCTCATGCGGTCTAATGACGTCGCTATCTCTCAACCCCTCGCCTTCGCTGTCAGTGCTGCTCCTCGGACCTCCTTTCTGCGCTTCCTCGGCATCTAGTCGCTTTCGCCAATTGGCAAGACTATCACTCATGCCACCATGACCTGAAGGGGTGGTAGGAGTAGAGCGCTCAAAATCGAACTGGTTGCTGAGGCGATAGGTGCGGTGTGTGTCTGCCCAGTGCGAGCGCAAGGTTTCGAGTTCGGATGCCAAACTGTCAAGAGCAAGAGAGTTGCGGCTGTTTTCCGGGGCATTGGAGGCTTCTGTACTTTCATGCGAATGCGTGGGTCTCAATGGGTTCGGCATATTAGTACTAGAGCTGGCACTTATGTTGCTTATGTTGCGATTGTGGCCATGACCATTGAGTTGTTGGGATTGCCGGCGGTAGTTGCCAACGGAAGTGCCCACTTGATCGAGAAGGAGTGTAACCTTTTGTTCGGCGTCTTGGGCGCGTGTCTCGAGCATGGAGTTTTCATTTTTGAGCTGATCGAGCTCAGAACGCGCTTGCTGGGTGGTTTGAGTCAATTGCTGCTGTGTATGCTCGTTCTGCTGGCGGTATTGGTCGCGCTCTTGCTGCACAGCGTGCAGCTCTGCGCGAACCTGTGCCATCTGAGCCTCTAATTGAGCTTGTCCTTGTTTGACGCTTTGCTGGATACTCTCAATCTCACGTTGCAGGGAGTGGCGCTCCTGCTCCCACTCGGCTGTCGCCTCTGGCTCAATGGATCGCTCTGATCGAGACCGTTGAGCAGTATCGAGATCATTCTGTAAACGCTCATTTTGCTTCTTGTATTTGGTGAGCTCGTCTTTCATACGCTTGAGCATCTTTTCCGTGCCTTTCACATAGTGTACTGCAGACTGGTAGTCATTCTCAAGCAGCTCCAACTTCTCACGGTAAGTTTTGTCAGCTTCCAGTTCCCTTGTTTCGATTGATGACTTTGTCTCTTGATGAGCTCGTTCACTAGCTTCTAGTTGCTGCTCAAGCTCCTTCACACGAGAATCATCTGGCGTACCAAGGCGGGACGAAGGGCTGTCCATATTCCTAGACCTTCCATGTTCTGATACTCCGCGCTCATCCAGCAACTCTTTGAGAGCCCTGTATTGCACCGACAACGCATTTGCATCCCGTTGCTGAGATTCGAGCTGTTGTTGTACTGCTGCGTGCTTGGCTTGCAGGGTTTGCGACTCTTTGACGGCATCTTGTAGCTGCTTACGGATCGCCAGACTTTCGCGGCTAGATTGCTCTTGATAAGCTTCGAGGCCTGCAACTCGTTCTTCTGCTCGGCGAAGCTTCTCTGCAGCGTCATCCGCAGCTGCTTGGTTCTGTCTAGCCAAGGCATGCGCCTTTTCAACCGACTCCTTCAATATTGGTACGCGCTCATCCTCGAGCGTGTTATTCTGGTCGATGATACCGCGATTGCTTACTTTTTCGAGGCCAGATGCGACAGCTTCGCGGTGAGTTTTAGCCTCTGCTGCGTGCATATTGGCCATTTCTTCGGCATCCCGAAGCTTGCGCGTGGCATCGTCAAGCTCTGCAGTCCGTTCCTCATGCTCAGCTCTTAGTTGGAGGAGCTTCTGGTCCACAAGCTCTCTCTGTCTCCTCTCCTCCTCCAACTTCCTTTCGAGTAGTGACGCCTTCTCGCTGGACGCTGTAACAGCTTCTCGGAGAGATGCAAAAGTAATGCTATGCTGTTTGGTGCTTTCCAAGGCTTCTCCGAGTCTTCGCTCCAGATCCTCCTTGTCAACCTCCAACAGCTGGGCTCGTGCCTGTGCCTCCGACTTAGCAGCTGCCTCTTCACGAGCCGTTCGACCAAGCTCATGCAACTCTGTCCGTAGGCTTTCAACCTCCCCAGGATTACGAGACTGATCGAACTCTACGGCTCGTTTCTGAGCCGCTTCTGCAGTACCATCAGCCAACTCCCGCGCGCGTCTTTCATTCTCGATTTCGATGCTCAGAGATGCAATAGTAGCGCGGAGCTCTTGTTGCGTTGCTAAAGATGCAGCTAGCTTGCGGCTGAAATCATTCGACCGATCCTCATTGGTCAAATCTCTAGACGCCGTTTCAGATAATGGAGTACCTATCCGGCTGCCGCCATGGGCTGCAAGTTTAGCCTTAGCGTACGCTGCTTCGCGAATTGCAGTGTCTCGTTGTGCTTCGACTTCAGCTACTTCTTGAGCTGCGGCATTCTCTCGCGCGGTGATCGACTCTTGAACCTCAGCAAGTTGAGCCCGAACAGATATCAGTGCCTCTAACAATGGCTTATCGTCATCCCCGAATGATTGAGCGGCTCTTTCGTCAAGCGTTGGGCTTTGCGATGCGTTGGGCTGGTACCCTGCCTTTCGAGCCAATGCTAGTTCCGAAGCATACCATGCGTTGCGACTTTTCGCAGCTTCAAGCTCTTTCTTAAGATCTTCTTGCTCACCTCGTAGACCCTCATGTTGATCTTGAAGGCCTTCAAGCTGGTTCTGAAGCCCTTGGTGTTGGCTCTGGAGTTGCTCGTGCTGTTGCCGTGAAACAGCATTTTCATCCTTCTGTGAGCTATTGTTCCGCATAGGACTTTCACTCGGGCTGTCGTAGCGGTTATAGAAGGATCGTGGTTGTTGGGAGCCAGCGGCGGGGAATTGATCGATCTCATCTAAGGGGGTTTCTTGCGCAGCCTGACGAGACCGTGATCTTGTGGATGAATTGTACTTTTGACCATCTTCGTCTTCCGTAACTTGATTCATGAGCCTCGAAGGCTGCTGCATTTGTTGTTGGACGGGTTGCTGCATGGGTTGTTGGGTGGGAGTACGTCGGCCATTGACCACTGGGCTCATCGCACGAGAACTGGGTCCTTGTCTTGGTCCCTCTCTGCCTACTGGTGATACAATAGGTGGTGTGTTCTCTTTTTCGAAAGATTCCCCCCTGCCTGTGTCTAAAGGCGGACCGTAGCCACGGTTGTCCCTGGTCGGCGTCCTACTTCTAGGACCGCTCATAGGTCCATTCATAGGTCCATTCATAGGTCCATTCATAGGTCCATTCATAGGTCCATTCATAGGCCCATTGGTTGGACCATTCGGTGGCGGCATGACCCCATTAGGTCTTGGCGCTTGTTGTTGCGGAGGAGGCCCTGAGGGTGCTTGCGCCATCGAAGCGCGAGGAAGTCTCGAGCCCGGGCCAGGCGGAGAAGGACCGTTACCCATGCTCATGTCTTGTCCTCGCCCCCCAGGGCCGGGGCCAGGTCCCGGTCCCGGTCCCCGAGGTGGACCAGCCATACTCTCTCGGGAGCCGCTGATATTCCTGGTTATCCCTTCTGGCCCTGGACCGTTGATCATCCTATTCTGGGGCGTCATTCCCCTCTCTTGACTAGGCCTACGATTTCCGAGTACACGTTCTCCAGATGGTGTTTGCTGTATTTGTTGATCGTTGGGATATCGTATCTTGTCCGTGTTCAAAACATAGACCAAGCTCAATTCCCCAGCATCGCGGGGTGCGGAACTAGGCTCCCCAGCGAGGACCACAATCTGCTTGCCGAAGGCAGTCATGCTGTGACCTGACCGAGGCGAGGGTGAGGGCCCCATATTTTGGAAAGTGTACCAACGCCGAGAGGTAATTCTGAACGCTGCTAAGTCTCCCAAGTCTGTCCCTTCTTCCGTGCGACCTCCGAATATGTACATGACGTCTCCTACCAAAGCGGCTGAATGCCCTTCTCTTGCAGCAGGGATGTAGCCGATGCATTCGAGTTGTTTCCAGGTGACAGATTTAGGGTCGTAAGTCCAGACGTCGTTAAACCATTGGGTACCGTTTGTTCCACCGAACCTGTAGATCAATTTAGTCCAGGCACACAAGACCTTAGCAATGTCTCTTACAAGTAAAGCTTGTCATTCCAGCTGACGATGGTATGATTGGTCCTCGCTGGAGGAACATGGCCCTCTGGGGGGCCACCTTCATTGCTATTTTGTATGAGCATTTCCCACCTGCTATTGGAGTTCTGCAGGGCATTCAGGTCGAAAGCTAGAAGATCATTGAAAAAGTAACCCTCGACCTGACCACCGAAGACGTATATTTTCGAGCCCAATATATTCAGTGTATGGCCATAGCGACCTGCTGGGCGTGGTCCTGGTGGCATTGACCTTGACCAATGGCGCGTCGCTAGAGAAATCAGACCAGCAATATAGCGGGCTGAAGCACGTCACTCACATGTATTAAGAAGGTAAAGTGTATCATCGAGTTTGTCTCGCTCGTCTAATTTTGTGTCGCCACCGAAGACGATGAAAGCGTTTCCAACAAGCAAGCTTGCATGACCGACACGCGGACCTGGACCCTCGAAGGTTGTTGCCACCGGGTAGCAAGCAAAGTTGCTTCCACCAGCCTCAATCATCCATAGATCGCCTTTGACTGTAGATCCATTGATAAGTCCTCCCATCAAATATATATCGCCTTCCTTTGATGACGTAGCATTGACTGCTGCACCGTACCTAGGGAAGGGATTTGGCTGTGAGGAGGTAAACGTAAGTCGTCGCTGGGACCATGGATAGAGCGCAGCCGGGTTGACGTTGGGCGGAGGACCACTGGGGGCAGGTCGTGGGGCGTGCTACGTAAATGAAACATTAGCTGGGGGAATTCTTAAAGCACGTACTTGAATCTCGTAGATCTTGCCTGTATGTGCAGCCAAGAACTCAATCAGTGGGTTGGATGGGACATACCGAGAGATCTGAGTCAAGTCGTCCACGTTGACTTGGGACATGCTCTGGACTCGGTGTAGTAGTATCGTCTATAGAATTTCCAGAATTGTTGACACTGCCTGCTGGCGGTGGGGAAATAACGCCGGCCCCCCTCTCTTTCGGCCGTGCGCCATTGACGGTTGGTATAGAGGTATTCGATCCAGGCGCAGCCTGCGAGTCAGCTGGCCGTTGTGGAGGCCCAACTTGCCCTTTCCCTTCTTTACCCTCTTTGCTCTTTTTGCCAAATAGGAACGACATTGTTGCGCTGCTTTGATGCAGATGGTGCTGGGAAGGACTGCAGCGTCAGCTACCGCCAGTGACCGGCCCAAGAGAGTACCGGCTAAGGATATGATGAGGCGGAACGAGATTGTTGAGTTGAGGTACGAATGCGACACCGACTGCGGGTTGTGAGTACAATGCCTCCGCCCTGTGTAATTCAGGAGTGGACAGTGCAGCCGTTGTCGCCGGAGCTAGCTCCGTGCTTGCGACATGGATATGAGAAAGAGATGAAAAGATGAAGCGAGTGTAGTAAGTACCTCTCTCACTTGTCAGTCATCCAGCTTGACATTGTGAGTGACAGGAGGTGTCGAGGTGGAGGCTGGTCGGCTGTTCACTGGTCGCCTTTTGGAAAATGTTGCAGGGCGTTTAGCGTGGTTGCATCCGCCAAGACCTTCCCCGTTCCTGGCACGAACCGACAAAAACCTGTACTTTGTACTCCTATTGCTGCTTACGAGTATGCTTCATGAATGAAAGGTCCACTGAACGGTATTTTCTGCCTACAGATCCTACACAATTTGCCAGAAAAGTGTCGTGATAAACGCCTTTCAATGCCTTGTTCAAGCGCACTACGGGCGGAGCGTTCATGATGTGTGAGAATCAGGGGTTAAGTTCTAGCGGCGTCAAGCTCACATGGCTATCAAAGTCTCAGACATCCTCCGCCCCAGGTCTCTTTTGACATCTGGCAGAGACAACGACAACCTTTTGCTTCCCTTCCACCAGCCAATACTTCGCTGATCATATAGACTTCCAAGATCAAGTCTCAACATTGTGTTAGAAGGGTTCACCCCCCTACTGTACAGCCCTGTAGGGCTGGACCTAAAGCTGGCTAAAAGGCCCGGAAGAACCCCCTAAAATTGGTCGCCTAAGCAACAGAATCAAGCCCCGGAATTGATAACTTTAGGGAGTCTTTCAGGGCCCTTTTCGCTAGCTTTAGGTCCAGCCCTACAGGGCTGCACAGTAGAATAGTGGGAATCTTGCGCGTGCTGCATTTTTGACGACGTGTGGGGAGCGCAATATCCTACAAGGAGTACATCACAAAATCAGCAGCTCATATCTCAACCTAGGCTAAGAAGTATATGCATATTGAGATGCATATTGTGAAAGTCGTATTCAGGAAGTGGCAGCTGAGGAGTGAGGAAAAGCAGATATCGTTGCTCGGTGGTGACTGTTGTGTGAACGCATCTTGATCGGTCCGCTCTGTAAATATTATAGATCCAGAATCAGGCCGCTTTGAAACGTCAAGAACCATCTATACTATGCGAACTAGCTTCTCCCCCACACCGAATGGTGATAGTATGTGGGATCTCACAAGTGACTTTGGTGGATAAGATGAGACCTAAACGATCTCGAGCCAAGTGCGGGAGGGCCGCGGATTTAATGCGGGGCTAGCAGGATGCCCGCTGCCGCAAGCTCACTGTCTCTGAGCCGACACTCTTGACTATTACAAAAGCTCACACGGGGTAGAATTGATGCCCGGAGGCTCGGAGCTATACTAATCCTCTACGTAAAACAGACGTCTGGATAAGACCTTTCAGAGGCGTGCTTTCTTTGTGAGCGAGGCTGAGGGATGATGGCACTTGACCTATCGCAGAGCTGATGTCAGTCAGCGTGGGTACCCTTCTGAAGCCAGCACCAAATGATACTATTAGACTCATCTCTGTAATAGGACCAAAAATGGCCGTTATAGCTTCTCCTCCGGCCGCACAGACCTCTGGCACAGCTTATGCGGACTTTGCCAGTCCCTCTACTACTCAAGCAGATCAACTTCAACCAGGACCTTCGAGTCGGCCAAATGGAGGCACCAACGCTATTCGAGGACTTTCAGGTATACCGAATGGTCATGGCAAGAGAGCTAATGGTCCTCAAGTGGTGGGTACTGCCACTTTGGAGTCAAATGGTAGTGTCTCTGAGCAGCAAGAGTTGGCTCGGGCCAGGACAGCGGAGAATCAACCATGGACCCATCGGTCGAAGCACCCGCTGACGAGGAGGAGAACTGACTATGAACGAGGTCGTCAACCAGCTACAGCACAAGTAGGTTCTTCCGAAGAGCTTGGAGAATTCAGACACGGCTGGGAGGACCAATACAATTCAAGCGAATTCCTGGACCAACTCACTTCCGTACGTCACAACTCTGTCATTGATTCTTTCATTTCCGTGCTGACCGTCGCCTCCGTCAGGCTTTCTATATGTACTTCACAGACAAACGACACGAGAGCGGTGGAAAACCGAGGGAGGATAGCAATCCAAAACCGCCTGAGAAATGGCGTGACAAGGATCGCCATAAAACCGTTTCAGCAGCCCTCGTTCTATGTCTCAACCTTGGGGTGGATCCACCAGATATCGTGAGGACTAGCCCTTCAGCCTCCATGGAATGCTGGACTGATCCAACCGTCTCCACCGTCTCGAACTCGAAATTGATGGAACTAATTGGCAAAAAGCTCCAAACACAATACGAGCGCATGAGTATGAAGACGAGATACAAGCAGTACTTGGATCCTTCTCAAGAAGAGACTCGGAAGTTTTGTACGTCCCTTCGCCGAAATGCCAAAGATGAGCGAGTACTGTTCCATTATAATGGCCATGGTGTGCCTTTGCCTACTCCATCTGGAGAGTTCTGGGTTTTCAACAGGGACTATACTCAGTACATTCCCGTATCAATGTACGATTTGCAGTCATGGCTTGCTGGTCCTAGTCTCTATATCTATGATGTCTCACGCGCGGGGAATATTGTAGACAACTTTGCTCGATTCATCGAAAAACACGAAGCGGAAAATGCAGAGCTCAAAGAGCGCGACCCTGATGCTCAAGTACAGAACTATGGCAACAATATCCAACTCGCTGCTTGCACCAAGTCCGAAATGCTGCCCACCAATCCGGACCTTCCAGCTGATTTATTCACATGCTGTCTGACTACACCTATCGATATCTCGGTGAGATTCTACGTCTTGGAAAATCCCTTACCTAAGACTTTGGAGCTGAAGGATGCAATGAAAGTACCCGGACAACCATCAGAACGAAGAACTCCCATGGGTGAGCTCAATTGGATATTAACTGCTATCACAGATACTATAGCATGGAATACCTTACCACCGCCTCTCTTCAGGAAGCTCTTTCGACAAGACCTTATGGTCGCAGCGCTTTTTCGAAATTTTCTGGTTGCTCAAAGGATCATGCGAGCGTACGGATGTCACCCTATATCTGTACCTGAGATTCCATGGTGCCATAACCATCCCCTTTGGGAAGCATGGGACCTTGCTATCGAGATGGTTCTATCACAGCTACCTAAATTACTAGCTGCAGAACAAGGCGGTCCTCCTTACGAATTTCAGCATTCGACCTTCTTCGCAGAGCAACTGACAGCTTTTGACGTCTATCTCGCGCAAGGCGCTCCGCAACAGCGAGCTCCCACTCAATTACCTATAGTACTCCAGGTACTTCTGAGCCAAGCTCATCGACTTCGAGCCTTGATCTTGCTAAGCAAATTTCTGGACCTGGGACCTTGGGCTGTTAGTCTTGCCCTTACTATTGGCATCTTTCCATATGTTGTCAAGCTTCTTCAATCTCCCGCATGGGAGCTAAAGCCAATCATGATCTTCATTTGGGCGCGCATAGTGGCAGTAGATGTCGAGGCGGTTCAACAAGATCTACTCAAGGACAACGGCTATCAATATTTCACCAACATGATCTTTCCACAGGTCAGTGTCGCAGTGCAGAATGCTGCTGAACACAGAGCCATGTCTGCGTTCGTCATCGCCATGTTCTGTAGGAAATTCCCCCAAGGACAGAACGTCTGCTTGTCGCCTGAGCTTATCGATGCTTGCGTCGGATACCTTCAGGATCCAAGTCCTCTTCTTCGTCAATGGTCTTGCCTCTGCATTAGTATGCTGTGGGCCGATTTTCCAGAGGCGAAATGGGTAGGCATCAGATGTTTCGCACACCATCGACTTTGTGCATTGGTGATTGATCCGGTACCAGAAGTGAGGGCGGCAGCCTTACATGCTTTGACAAACTTCCTTGGAATTCCTGACCTCACGGAGCAAGTAGCACAGAACGAAGAGACCATTGCTTCGGCACTGATAGTTATGACATCGGATGGCAATGCTATGGTCCGAAAAGAGCTCCTCGTTTTCTTTTCAGCTTTTGTCAAGCGGTACCAGAACAAGTTTTTGGTCGCTGCATATGAAACATTGGTCGAGGAGAGGGACAATCTTATGCGGACTGGGATTGACGGGCAAAGGGGCAAGTCAGCTGTCAACGGACTGCAACATGATGACTCCAAGGACATTCGGACATCGAGAATCTCGCAGAATACCGTCCAAGGCTCAATATGGTTGCACCTTCTCGTCATGTCTGTCGATGCGCATCCGGAAGTCGCCCAAGCAGCCAGTGTTATCGTTGACTACGTTCACGAGGAATTATTAGAGTCGCCTCTTTCAACACAAGCACAACATATAATTGATAATATCCTGGACCTTACACGGCAATCAACAAGTAGTTCTCGCCAGCCCTCGGCAGCTCCAACTAGCAGAACGGTTCATCCGCCAACTTCAACGACACCCCAAGGCCAGCCAAAGAATGAGGGTTCCCTGTCTGTTGGGATTAGGCGTAACGCGAGTGTGGCAGCTGCTCTCAAGTACCTTGGCCTTGGTGGCTCAAATTCATTGGATAATCTACCTTCCACACCGGACGCTGTTCAGCAGACTGCCCAACAGAAGCGATTGTCGGGTCCCATACGCCAGGGCATTCCTGCTGAGTGGAGTAGTCCACCGAATCAGAACGATCATGCTCCGTCGATGGTAAGATATCAAAAGGCCAAGTCTCCATTACCCAAAGGATACAAGAAACGCGATCATCATGAGCCCCCAACATTGCCCCTACAGAGCGTCTTCTTCGAATGGTCCATTGAGGTATCAAGTCACGGCCCGCTTCAAGTTATCTCTACCTTTGCTAATTGATATGCAGTATTTCCGAGAACCGCAAATGAAGCCCCATGAACCAGATGAGCCAGGAAGTGATGATTACAACGCACGTTTGTGGAGGAGGGGTCGTAACGAAAGAATCATGGCCGAAACGCAGCCTCTGAAAGGCTTAGCGGGCAGCAAGCCATGGACTAACTCCGCCGCTTTCTTCAATAACTTGAACCAGCCGACAAAAATGTGCTTCCATCAATTTGAGGACCATCTGGCCATCGCTGATGATCGTGATAGCATATGGTATGTGAATGGCATCTACACGAGTCTTCAAACCTCTGATAAGCTATAGTATTTGGAATTGGCAGACCAGTCAACGACTGAGCCGATTTTCGAATGACAACCCAAGAGGATCCCGCATCAACGAGACACGCTTTATTAATGAGGACGATCAAGCCTTGCTCATGACGGGTTCTTCAGATGGCGTGATCAAGATCTTCCGTAATTACGAAGAAGAAAAGAATGTGGAGCTTGTCTCTGCTTTCCGTGCACTTACCGATCTAGTACCAAGTACTAAGAATGCGGGACTGGTCCTAGACTGGCAGCAAGGGCAAGGCAAGCTCTTAGTAGCTGGGGATGTCAAAGTCATCAGGGTTTGGAACGCCGATACTGAGATCTGCACTAATGTAGTCATTCTCACCCCACGAAATCTGACAAATGCTGACCGATAACGAAGGACATTCCCGCCCGCTCCGGCTCCTGCATCACATCCCTAACCTCCGATCAAGTAGCCGGAAATGTCTTCTGTGCTGGCTACGGTGACGGCGCCATCCGGATCTTCGATATCCGTGAAAAGCCCCAAATGGCCATGGTCAAATGTTGGCGTAAGCACAAACAATGGATCACCAACGTGCATATGCAACGTGGTGGATTCAGGGAGCTCGTCTCGGGAAGTAGGAACGGGGAAGTGAAGCTGTGGGATATCAGGAAAGATGATCCTGTACGAGAAATTCCAGCAATGGACGGAACGATGCGAACGCTAAGCGTGCATGAGCATGCCCCCGTATTTGCTACGTACGTACAACCCCATCATCGGCATTCGTTTCAAAATAGATGCCGTCCATGCTAACCATTCTCATTTCAATGCAGCGGATCTGACACCCACGCTCTCACCGTCTTCAACGTCAACGGCAACAAGATAAACACCATCAACCCCTACACGCCCTTCCTAACCTCCGCTAAGGGCAGCCCAATCTCCTGCACGGCATTCCATCCACACCGCATGATGCTTGCAGTAGGGAGCCTAGGCCACGGCCACGTCAATGTTTTCACATGCATAGGCGATGGAGGTGCCAAGACATAGGAACTCGGCTAACGATATTAGGAAATATGTCATATTTGGTAAGATTGGAACTTGTACAGTACACTTGCATAAGTAAACACGGAGGAGGATCGCTTGAGTTTTCGGCTCATATCTATCTATATGACTAATGCTAACTAATGACTCGTTTGCCGCCACCAACAAACATAGCGAGGGCGTTGGATGAAATTGTGTCTTGTGAAGAAGATGGGTGGATACATTTATCAAATCATGTTCGGCAATCATCCTATAGGTAGCTTGTGATTGCGAAGCTGAGGATGGATGGGTAGATACGTATGTATCATGTTTCGGCACGTCATCCTGTAGCTAGGTATTGGCACCTAAGGTAGCTGTTCGATGGATACGCATAGGTAGCTATTATTCGCAAATCCATAGGCGCTGGTGATAGTATGAATGTTGAATATACATGGTATCTAGTCATACCTCAAATTTTGTGTATCATTCTTGACACAAACAAACACTAAACCCTATCTAAATTCAATATTGATTTTCTCACCCCCACGTTCCAATCACCCCAAAATTAGGACTGGCAAGGCTGACAAACAACCCCTCGAGACGATAGTCTAGTTTGATGTCGTTTGAGACGGTTTCAGTACCAAACACATCGTCTACCTTATGTAAGATACTGCTTTTCGAAGACTTGGAGGTAGAGAGGAAGGATGAGTGAGGTTGTGGTAGCACATTGATTAGGGTGGTATGTTTGGGGTTAGAGTAGCTATGCTGGAGTATCTATTTTGAGTGAGAGTTTGAATAGCGTCTATCATGACCTGTGTCTTATGAAACATGCAAGCCAGGTAGTTAGTTGGCCACATAGCACCATACCCACACTCCCAAAGCACCATCATACCACCATCTTCACTCGTCTCTCCGTCTCAGTATCAATGCCAGATTGCCTATGTACTGCTTACTTATGGCATACTCGTAAATCTCGGATCAAGCGAAGTTGTAACATCAGTCTAGTCGACGTGCCTCGTGCTTGAACCATCTATTTTTGATCATATCTACGTCTCGTGTCTCTTTGATCAGCATGAATCACGACATGACTGCGTGTCATAGATGAAATTATACAAGCATAGCAAGTCCTCAGCTTCATAGTCACCACACCTCAAGGAGCCAACCTCCCCGGATCCCTCGGAAAAAGCGTCGCCTCCCTAACATTATTAAGACCCAAGAAAAACTGCACAATACGATTCAACCCCAACCCACCCCCCGCATGCGGCGGACATCCATACCGAAACGCATCCGTATAATGACGAAACCCTTCCGCTAACGGATCCAAGCCTTTGTCTCGCATATTCTGACACAGGTCGGCGTAATTGTGGATACGTTGGGCGCCGCTCATGATTTCTTGGCCGCGCATGAAGAAGTCGTAGGAGTTTGTTAAGAGGGGGTTGGTGGGGTCGGGGTGCGTGTAGAAGGGGCGGAGGGCGCGAGGGTATTTGTCTATGGTGTAGAAGTCTGTGTGGTGTTTGGAGAGCATTAGGGCGCCGAGGGCTTTTTCTTGGGGGGTACTGGGAGGGAGGAGAAGGGTTAGTTGATTGGTGCATGGTTGGAATGTAGAGGGATGGGAAGAGGCGTGGGAGGGGGGATGTACTCAATGTCTTCCATTTCATCTTCGCCGATGTCGTAGCCTGATTCTTTCAGCATCTTTTTGGCTTCGGCGAATGTGATTCGGACGGCTTCGTCACCTGGCGGAAGTTGGAAGTCGCCAGCTTCTGGGTAGCCGGCTTTTTTGATGATGTTGACGAGGTGTTGGCACTCAGGTCGGGTTTGGAGGGCGCGGATGATGAAGATCATGAGCTCTTCGCCAAAGGAGAGGACTTCGTGGTAGTGGTTTTGAATGGTCATTTCGAAATCAAGGCCGGTAAACTAGGATATTGGTTAGTCGGTTTAAAGGATATATGAAGAGCACGCTTGCGTACTTCTGTTAGGTGTCTCTTTGTGTTTGAGTTCTCCGCCCTGAATACCGGCCCATTGATGCATACCCTCTTCATATCACCAGCTATAGCCATTTGCTTGAAGAATTGCGGACTCTGCGTAAGATATGCCTTGGTCTCAAAGTACTTGATCTCAAAGACTCCAGCGCCACCCTCTGTTGCAGCGCCGGCCAGATATGATGGCTGTATCCATTTGAACTTATGCTTCCTCATATACTCCGTGAACAGGAATGATACCTCGCTCTGTAGTTCGATAATTGCCTGCTGTGCGGAAGCACGTAGAGAAATAACACGATGGTCAAGCCGTCCTTTAAGGCTCACGTTGATAAGGCCCTCCTTTTCAGCAGTGCCTTCTTCCTCGGTTGGTGGAGGTTGATTGCAATCTTTCCGCTGTATAGGCAATTGCTCTGGCGCTTCAGAGACCATGAAGACCTCCTGAACATGTAACTCATATTTCGTTATGCTGGTGGACTTGATTTCCTCAATCGGTTTCTTAACGAGCCCTGTGATCCGTACAATTGACTCTGTGTTGATGCCGCCGCACCACTTTATCATCTGCCTAGAAATCTTTTGTTCGCCCCCCTCCGCAACAACAGCTTGGATGGTGTGGTCACCCTCTCCAATGACCAGAAAACCGAGTTTCGCTGACTGTTTTCGCGTGCTGTACACCCTGGCTTCTATGGTGACTTTTGTGTTCTCTTCAACGGCATTGAGATCACCTAGATCCTCAATGTACTGGCCCGCTGGAACCGAAGAAGGCGTATAGGATATTGGACCGTATAAATGCGAGGCTGTGTCATTTTGCGCAGCTTTCTCCCTCTCTTGCTGCTCCTGCTGCTGTCGTTTTGCAGCCTTTTCTGCCTTCTCTTTTTCTTTTGCAGCTTTTTTCATAGCGCTTTTGCTGGGCGCTGCTCCTTCGGCACCTTGCTCGTCCTTTGATCTTTCGGGCAGGCTTGATTCTGGTTGGGAGGCCATCTTTGAGTCGAAAGTTACGAAGGTGCGAGTGTTCGGAAATATTTGTTTACGCGGTGATTCACAAGCGAGTCATAGTTATCGCCCTCGGCAACACCTCGTCATCACATGAGCTCAGAAAGAACGAAAATCATATTTGAAAATTCCTCTGGCATGTTATATATCATAAATATAGTACACTTAAATGTTATAGATAGAAGTCCAGAATTCTTTAACGGATGAGACCTTATAGTTGCCTTTCAAATCAATTCATCGCCAGCAGCGCCTACGCTGTCTTCAATCGCACGTCTCACATCTGCCTCTGCAAAAGTAGGTCCAATACCATCGCAACAAATCCTCTCCTTTAATTTATCCGCAACCTCCGCAATATCCACCAAGCCAGTTCTGTAAAGCTCATTATTCTGTATTAAATCCCACGCCGCCCCTGTTGAAAGCAGGCGTTCGCCTGTTGTGGCAGATATGGCAATACGATGTGACATTATGTTGGGATCAACTCCAGGTGCATGATGGTCGGCGAAGGTGGCGTTAAAAGTAGAAGGTGAATAGTTCATTCGTCCAGGAACTAGGATGTCCGGGCTGTGTGATGCGCGTTCAATTCCTGTAGGTTGTGAAGGTTCTTGATGTTGTAGCCTTAGGGGTGTGGTTGTTGCACGGAGTATCTCATTCTGCGTGGCGACTCTGTCGAGCTCGCGCTTCAGCCGCTCGTTGTCCGACATAAGGTCTGTGGAGCGGGATTCCATGGACTTGAGCTTGAGCTCGAGGTCTTTGACATGCCGTTCTTTTCGCTCTCGGAATGCTCGTTGTCTGGATTTTTTTAGCACAACAGGTTGATGACATGGTCACGATTCTCATACGCTGCTCTATTTTGCGCCTTCCGCCGGCTCTGAGCAGGCGTCAGGTTATCTTTGTCGTCATCACTGCTGCCGCGACCTGGAGCTTGATCATATTCCGGATCAACAACCACTTCATTTGCCAGCGAGCTTGAGCTCTCATAAGGTAATGCGTGTGAAATGGATGCCCGATGTATGGAGTGAGGAGGCGAGGCTGGGGGAGGCACTATATTATTGGTATTGTATTGCAGGGGCTGTTCGAAGTAATGGTTAAAGGCATTAGGGTCGTTAAAGGCGTCCTGCACCATGGTAAGCATTGATCGAGCACGCGGAAATGGCGTTCTTCTGCGTTGGTGCTTACGAGAGGATCATGCTGGGGTTCTTCTTGCGGGGTGTATGGATGTTCTGGCTTCCCTGGTAGGCTAAAGAAGGGATAAGGTTGGGTCGGAGGAGCGTAGTATGACGAATAATCCATGATTGACGATATAGTATGCTACAACGGAAGAAACGAGTGACGCGAAGGGAAAAGGATTGCAAAAGCTGTGCCTGGCGGTAAGGGCGATTTATCAGGCAAGGTTTGTCTACAAGTACCTTCGCATGGAGGGGTAAATTTGATAAAAGATCGCCCTACTCCGTACAGTAGTAATTTTCAGCCGCGGCGTGTAGCAGAATTATTTGGCCTGCAGCAGTGGCGATTGGTCTCTTCTTTATCTGTCTTACGTCGACCTCCCGTTACACAGGGATCAAAAAGGGTCCGTGAGACATGAATGCAGGGTGGGTACTTGTCACGTTTGGTGGGGGATGCAGCTACTGAATGAAGTGACTTTTAGTGAGGTTCTTTAAGGATTTGATCTATTTAAGGTGAATATTCTGGATTGAATGAAACACGTTACGCTACCAACGGATTACTGTGTACTGCATGCGAACTTGCGTTCCGGCGGCGGATCTAGAGGTAGTAGTGATGGGGTAGAGCGATGGGAGGATCCTTTGGTGGCAACGAGTATTGGCCTCGAACACTCCAACACACGGAACACGATACGGTCAAAATCGCCCTGCCAGAATGAACAAATGGGACAGCAGGAACAAGCGAATGCTAACGTATGTCCACCCTCCTTGTAATGCCTGTTCCTTGTATTAGCACGTGCGTTGGCCGTCATGTCATTGGTGGTTGCGAAGCTTGAACAACCTTAAACAATGACAGGCGCTGGTCATAGAGGCGGTCAAGGTCAAAGATCCAAGCAAATCAATTGAAATGCTTTCCTCAATTGGTGGCTTTTCAATTCAGCATCATCCCGTTCCCTCTTCCCTCCCTGATCCGGGAACGCCTATCTACCCAGCCCTGACTATTGGTCGTCTGTGGTTGCAGTGCTTGCAGTGAGCATTGTCTTTATGCCGTGTCAAGGCTTCTGGCACTACACCACGACGACAACGATCCGGAATCCACCTCTCTTTCGCGTTTAGACTTGCCCTCGGCCTATCTCAAGCATTGAGAACCGAAAACCAAATGCTACTTCTATTTTGGGAGGTGATTCAGTCACTGCTCCAAATCCAACGTCACCCTCGCCTCTAGAGACCGCCACCATGACTCGTTTCGGCTCAGTAAGCGGGTCAGGACTCTGTCTTAGGCATTGGCTCCGAACTCTCGACTAGATAACCCCACACCGTGGACCTGGGTAGACTCGCCACGAGCTTCGAGTAGTCATGTCACCCTGCAGATATATCCGTAACTTCGGCAAGCAATGTTGGTGGGGGGAGTCTCACGATATGCATCGTCACAAAGCGAAAGGTCTGCCTGCAGCAACGGCCCACATGGCATAGTTGGCATTGAGATTGTCCTCACTCCCAATCATCATTATCATCGTCGATTGCGGGGTGAGATGCGCCAGAGCGAATGGAGCTGTATACCTCCTCGCGGTCATTCTGCGCTGACCTGACAACACGATGGTCATTCGCCTTAATAGCACCTAAGCCAATCAGTAGATCCTGCAAATCTGCACCAAGACTTTGTTAGTCATCAAGCCAGCGAGCAAAGGCAACCTGTCACTGCAATGCATACCTCTAATTGTAGTATGTTGCCCTTTGAGCTCTCGCAACGTTACAATCTGCTTTTTGATGTCTCCATCTCGGTACGCTAGAATTGTAGGTGTGTTGCGTTCCGGGTAGCCATCAATACACAGATCCGCCCTCATCTCACAGAACTTAATGTCTCCAAACTTCCGTGCCATCTCCCGCCACAACTCCGTCAACAGTCGAGACTCGATGTTCGTGCCGAGTGAGGAAGTCAAATGGACTAAAACAAAAGCCTTGTTGGAAGCTTCTGTAACGTCCCTTGCATAGTCCGGTTTTTGTAGGGGATAGACCTGGTTGAAAACACTTGCTGTGGTTATCATAGATAGCTCTGCCATACGCTGTTTCCTGTATGCCATCTGCTTAGAAATAACTTCGTAGAATCATGCAACCTGTCGGGCCTAACCGGTACTTCTCCAAGAAAGCCTCGTCCTCCTCATCTTCCAATTCGTTCAACTCGTCGAGGTCTTTATCTTCCAGTCTATTCTCATGGGCTTTTTTCCGGGCTTCCAGTAGTGCTTCTTGAATGATAGGCGTTGGAGACGGAGGTTTCTCCGGGATCACCCCGTGCTTGCGGAGGATGTCGTTCCTGAGCGAGACATTGTTAGCAGTTGCAACTTAGCAGGATCAATGAGAGTTGATACCATTCAGTATCAGCATTTGGGTCGTCCACGGGAACATTTACAGGCGCATCCATTGGAGAATGATGAATAGAGAAACATGGGAGCAATTATTGAGGGTAGGTGAGCATTTTGGCGGGCATTTGATTAGTCATCACAGAAGTGCTACTAAAACGACCACAGGAGATCTAGCGCTGTGTGCAAGCCATACTCCAGACAGACTATAACAGTCTATTCGGTCATTTCGATGAGGCATTGAAAGGAACAGCTATTCATGAGCACAGCAGGCGCACATTGCTTCAGCGGTCAGAATGTGGTAGCTCTCAGTCGGTCATAAAACCAGCATCACGAGCTTCAAAGACATCTCATTGTGGGACAGCAATACAAAGTTGTAACCCCGGTACTGGCGGGCACCCACGATGAGTTACAGCAAGAAGGATGAGGATGCCGACCAGGCGATTGTCAAAGTAGACAGGACCGCCGTTTTCCAAGAAGGTGGGAACACTCGACCCTTTAACAGCCACGTAAGACTTACAGTATACCATCAGCCCGACTTTTCAATAGTTCACCCATATCGCCTCGAAAATGTCGCATACTCCTCACCAAGATCGCTCTTTTGATATTTACGGGCGAGTCCTTCCCTCCCAACGAAGCTACAAGCCTCTTCTTTGGTATTTCGAAACTCTTCCAGAACAAAGACCCCTCGCTCCGGCAGATGATGTACCTTGTATTTAAAGAGCTGGCGAGCTCCGCGTCAGATGTTATCATGATGACGCAGAGTATTATGAAGGACACGGGCGTGGGAAGTGACGTTTTATATAAGGCGAACGCAATCCGAGCGCTTTGCCGAATCATCGATGTAGGATACACAGATAATGCGAGAGCGAGGTTACTGACAGACAGTAGACTTCGATTGTCCATGCCATTGAGCGGCC
Source organism: Cladonia squamosa (assembly GCA_947623385.2). Lineage (NCBI taxonomy): Eukaryota > Fungi > Ascomycota > Lecanoromycetes > Lecanorales > Cladoniaceae > Cladonia > Cladonia squamosa. The sequence continues at coordinate 1,384,577 of OX392382.1, forward strand.
GATCAAAAACTGTATTGTCGACAAAAATCCCTCCGTCTCGTCCGCAGCTCTGGTTTCATCCTACCATCTCCTCCCTATAGCTCGAGATGTAGTCAAACGATGGCAAAGTGAAACACAGGAAGCTGCATCCTCTTCCAAATCGTCTAGTGGTTTCTCTCTTGGCTTCTCTACCTCAGGAAGCCAGCATGCACTGCAACCGAGCACCCATTTCATGAATCAATATCACGCCATTGGCTTGTTATACCAGATGAGGTCACATGATCGTATGGCACTGGTCAAGATGGTGCAGCAACTTGGATCTCCAGGGGTCGTGAAGAGCCCTGCAGGTATAGTCATGCTGGTCAGGCTGGCAGCGAAGCTCATTGAAGACGACGCCAGTCTACGGAAACCGATGTTACAGCTCCTTGATGGTTGGCTTCGACATAAAGCCGAAATGGTCAACTTTGAAGCTGCAAAGGCTATATGTAGTCTTCACGATGTCACCGACGCTGAAATGACCCAAGCCATACACACTCTACAACTTTTCCTTACTTCTCCACGCGCTGTTACGAAATTCGCTGCAATACGGATCCTACATAGTGTTGCTTCTTTCAAGCCGCAGTCTGTCCAAAGCTGCAACCCCGATATCGAGACCCTAATTTCGAACTCCAACAGATCAATAGCTACGTTCGCCATCACGACTCTCCTCAAAACCGGCAATGAAGGCAGTGTAGACCGATTAATGAAGCAAATTTCTGGCTTTATGGCAGATATCACTGATGAGTTCAAGATCACCATTGTTGAGGCGATCAGGACATTGTGTCTAAAGTTCCCCAGTAAGCAAGCTGGTATGCTGACGTTCTTGAGCGGCATCCTACGTGACGAGGGAGGTTATGAATTCAAGAGAAGCGTGGTCGAGAGTATGTTTGACTTGATCAAATTTGTACCTGGTAGTAAGGAGGAGGGTGAGTCTCCTGAATGCCTCGGCTATCGCTTTGCTAATGATGGCAGCTCTTGCTCATCTTTGCGAGTTCATCGAGGATTGCGAATTTACTAAGCTAGCTGTGCGCATATTGCATCTGCTCGGCGTCGAGGGTCCGAAAACGCCACATCCCACAAAATACATTCGTTACATCTACAACCGTGTAGTCCTCGAGAACGCGGTAGTCAGAGCTGCCGCTGTCACGGCGCTGGCGAAGTTCGGTGTTGGGCAGAAGGATCCAGAAGTGAAGCGCAGTGTTAATGTGCTTCTTACCAGGTGCCTGGATGATACAGATGACGAAGTTAGAGATCGTGCCGCTCTAAACTTGAGGTTAATGAACGAAGAGGACGAGATGGCTGATCGTTTCATCAAGAATGGTATGTTCGCCAGAAGTCTAGGGAATGGCACTTACTATGAGGCCAGACTCGATGTTCTCGTTATCGACTTTCGAACATCAACTCGTCATGTATGTGACAGCTGACGACAAGGCTACCTTTGCTACCGCATTCGACATCTCAACAATTCCAGTAGTCAGCCAAGAGCAAGCTCTTGCAGAGGAAAGAACAAAGAAATTGACGTCAGCAACACCAACACTAAAGGCGCCAAGCACAGGGCCCAAGAAAACGCAGACTAATGGCACTGCGGATAGCGCTGCTGCCGCTGTCGCGGCCGCACAGAAGCACACAGAACGACTAATGCAAATCCCAGAGCTGAAAGCATACGGCAACGTACTCAACTCGTCAGCCCCAGTCGAGCTTACCGAGTCCGAAACCGAATATGTTGTCAGTGTCATCAAGCACATCTACAAAGAACACCTCGTATTACAGTACGAGATCAAGAATACCATGCCGGAGGTTGTGCTCGAAGAAGTCTCCGTTGTCGCTACACCCGCGGAAGAAGAAGACCAAGCGTTAGAGGAGGACTTCACTATTCCAGTACCCAAGCTTACCCCAGACGTCCCGGGAACCGTCTTCGTCAGTTTTAAGAAAACTGCCGATGTGGCTTACCCCGTCACTTCATTCACAAATGTACTCAAATTCACGAGCAAAGAGATAGATCCTACCACAGGCGAACCAGATGAGAGTGGCTACGAGGATGAGTATCAGGTCGAGGACTTGGAACTTTCAGGTAGCGATTATGTCCTTCCTGCTTTTGCCGGAAGCTTCGACCATGCTTGGGAGCAGACTGGTGCGAATGGTGAGGAGGCTTCTGAGACGCTGCAATTGAGCAGCACGAAGAGCATAGCAGGTAAGTTCTTCTATTTCCTCGGCACTGTCTGTTTTTCCAGGCTTACAATATCTTCAACAGATGCAACCGAGCAGATTACTAAGGCTCTATCACTTCAACCGCTTGATGGGACGGATGTTACCCTTTCCACCAGTACTCATACATTAAAGCTATATGGGAAGACGCTGGGTGGAGGCAAGGTTGCCGCGTTGGTGAAGATGGCCTATTCGGCAAAAAGTGGTGTTACTACGAAAATCACAGTGCGAAGCGAAGAGGAAGGTGTTGCGGCTTTACTTGTTGGAAGCGTATCTTAGACTCAGCCATGCCTGTTCGGAGTTTTCTCTGGCCACTTAGTCGTTGCAGCATTGTTGCAAAAGCTGGAGCGTTCCATAGAAATGGCCCACTGTGTGGGCGGTTCAATTAATCCATGAGAAGTTGGGAAGAATACTAGTAATGTGCTCCGCCAACGCGTTATATCTACACGGTCAGGAGCGAGGTTTCTCAAGATATTGGATGCGGCCAATTGCTGGGCTGATTGCACTAGATTACTATAACGTATCGCTTGTTATTATGGGTTGCCCTTCTTTTTTCCATTTCACTTGCAATCCAATCTCATTGCAACGGTACGCACCCTTCGGCAATATTGGTATCTATACTATTTTACGCATTCAATCAACATATACGGCCACAGACTGAAGAAAACACGGCATCCCGTCCGCTCTGCCAACGTCAAGCTCCAGATCGACTTGTTAGTAGTTGGGTGGGTGACCACCAGCGAATCCAGGTTGCTGTATATTTTATTTATTTTTTAGCATTTATTTTCGTGTGGTGTGGGGAAAGTCTGCTCTGTGGAGAGGAAGCTGCTGGGTCGGTGACGACTAGCAAGAATTCTCTTACACAATGTATGTTCAGCATTAAGGTAAGCATGAACGCTCCCAACATGCTTTGCTCATCATCATTTGTGGCCTGCTCCTTTAGTAGAAGAATAGAGCATAAGTTATACATATAGAGCTAACACTTGATAATTTAAATCCTAATAATATTCTAAAAAATTATTTTCTAGGGGTTTCAACCCCTTAATTATAACTTTCTTATACTTAATAAGTATGTATTGAAAGATATCTACTGCTTTAAATAAACTTAATAAGTGTTAGACCTAACTTAAACCCAACTTCAACCACCCCTTTCTTTATATGACTTATGCCCCATTCTCTTACAATACCAGCTAAAAGACGGACGTGGGTTTTGATTCCCTTCGGGCAATTTGTTACATCTTCCTTCTCTCACTTCTGGGTGCCATTATCCGCTTCTAGGCAGCTTTCACTAGTGATGACTTCCTACGCTCTTATTCTCTCTATCCAGTTACGTATCCGCAAGCCATCGTCGGCCGGCGAAAGAGACTCCGCTGTCACTGCTTGCAGTAATAGCGATGCCCCCCTCGCTGCCCAGATGTGACAACGAGAAGGGGGAGACTTCCCCTTTTTGGGCCTGTCTCCTAACGTACTTGTTCCTTTTCCAGTCTACCTACTGGATATTTGTTAGCAAAAATGCGAGGTCCTGTTCACCAACGCACGGGCTCTACTCACTGCTGTCTAGACCTTTTTCTCAAATATTGCGGTTAGGTCTATTGCACATTGCTGCCTTGTGGTAGGGACTTTGTTCATCCTGTTATGGTCTCCTAGTCAGCTACTGCCTCGCTGCTTCTACTTCGTTCACGCTCAATCGGCGCCCTCCACGTCCGCGCTTTCCCTACCTCTCGAGCTTCGGTCCACATCCCGCCCCTGCGACTTCCCCAATCTTGCTCCTTCCCCTTCTTCAAGTACTGTTGCCTCGTCAGCAAGATTTCTAGGCCCTTGGCAGCTTTATTTAATCCCCTGCGATGCCCAATCTCTTCCTCTTTTCTTTTCCCCCCATAAGCGGCAATGCCGCCAAGGTGCGTCCCCCTCCACCAGTTTGCTAACTGTTGGTGTTAGGATCCGTGAAGGAGACTTTAGCTTTAATTTTTGGAACCGTTTGATTGGCCTTGTGCCTTTCTTCTCTCTGCCTTCGGGTAGAAGGTGGTACATAGTACCCAATTTTTTGTTCACCCTTCGGGGTTGTGCGGCTGGCCTTACACTACTGCTGGTTTGTGCGCATTTTTTTTCCCCAACACGAACTTGGCCTTGTCGTGGCGTTGGGGCTTAAATCATCCCTCGAGGGGTAACCAACAAGTTCATCTCCTTATGTCTGCTCCGTCTGGGTGTTTCGATGTTGTATGTAGCTGTACTGTAGACCAATCAGATAGTGAGACTCTTTCTAGATAGCCGTAGACTTCTTACCTGGGCACATTATGTTTGTAGCTGAGTGTGGTTCGCAGTATCGTGCTTTTGTTCGGCGTGATGGCTCATATTAATACGGTATGTCTCAGCGTTTGTCTGTATGGACAGGCCAAAGTATGTTAGCGCACCATCAAGTGCACAAACCATTCCAAACAAGAGTAGATATTTCACGAGACGTACAAATGTAGTATTGTATAAATTGACCGCAGGGATGGAGAAGTCATCCACAGTATGAACCGATGTCTAAATACTTAAGTGTTCGACGTCAAAAGATCAATGAGTAACATTTCATTTCGGCTGCATTATTCAAGAGAACAAGTGAAAGAGGTCTTTAAGTAACAATTCTACATAACATTTTTGTGGGTCACGTGCAGAAATTGAGTGAGGTGGCGTTTTTGCAAGATATGGCTTGGGTCCACTTCACGGCCAGGCGCGGATTTTCTCGACATACTTGGGCACAAGTCTATGTTCTCATGGCCTTTGCAAGGACGTCCGAGGAATACATAGGCTCGCGGGGATAGAATATATAGTGTTGCAATATGCGTAGTCCATTTTCCAAATTCCATCCTCGCTTAGGATCTCGCTTAGCTGCCTCTATTGAAGCATGCTCATTTCCACATAGCCTTGGTATTCTAGCGTCTTCTACCCCCATTACTGCCCATCTTAGCTGCTTAGCATCATAGCAGCGTCCTTCCATAGATCCTAGGTCCTCAGGCAATGCAGTGTTTCCCATCAGATCTACGTCTTCCTAGATTGCAACACATAGATACCGAACAAACATCCCTAAGACTTCGCTAGTACCACACATCCTTACAGAATCTTACCAAGCCTAGGGCACTACAGCGCTAAGAACGACTGCTAGGCTGGAACCGTTAGGGGAAAACTGAAGAGAGAGGTTACGGAAACCATGTCCCTACTCCCCAAGCGATATTCTATGCCAAGACCTGGACCTTTCTTAGAGATTAGGTCACCCAAGCTGGGGGCAAATTGCTGACTTCTTTCCCTGCCAAGCTTCCAGCAAGGCGAGAGTACAAGCTCCAGTCCATTCAATGGGCCTGGCAGCAGTCAAGGTGAGCCCCTTATGCAGCCCCTTATCAGGCGTTTCTCTTCAATATGTTGCCCTCTCGCGGTCGAGGACAACAACGGACAGGCCAGCAGTACCGCCAGTTCTATGAGGGTTACGAGCGTGGGATCTGCTATCGGCTCTGCCAACCCTCCTGCTCTCACCCCAGCGAAAAGGTAAAGACGAAAATATACTTGAATTCTTACAGCACCAAACACACAAGGTGTGCTTGCGTTTTGGCGCGGAAACAATAACTCTAAAAGACAAGAAGCGCTTTAAACATACTATGAGCCACCACCCCCACCACCACCCCCAGGTGGCTGCGGATTAGGCATGGAGCCAGAGGTGTTCGGTGGTAAAGTCATACCGGCGATCTCGTCCAACATCTCCTCCAACGCGCCAACGACCTGTCGATATATCTGCAAGGGCTGCCCATTTTGATGCGCCTGCGTAAACGGCGCTGCAGCAGCGGTGATGGCATTGTGCGCCCACTGCTGTGCGCGTTGCTCAACAAGCCCGAAGAAGTCGGTGGTGAAGGCGTCCCACCAGGCTGTCAGATTGGGGACGTTAACGTCGGCTTCAATGTAAGCAAGCTGAGTGCGGACTTGTTGGCGGACTTGGTTCCAGCGAGCCACGGCTTCCGGAGTACGGAGGTAATCGAACGTTGCGATTCCCTTCAAGAAATACTGTCAGTGGGGATGGCCTTGATCTGCGATTGAGATGTTGGGGGTTATGTGAGTACTTACAACACGAATTGCCTGCAACAGCTCGTCGGCTGCACCCTGGCTATCTTGCTGCACCGCAGCATTAGCCAGTCGGGTTATGGTGTCGATCGCTGTGGCGTCGCGGAGATTCATAATACGGCCTTTTGCGCCATTGATCTGGGCGTCGACCGCCATGAAAGGATCGGGGTAGTTAGTAGATCCGAAGGCTTCCATAGCACGATCATTGGGCGTCAAGGGTTGGATGCCATTGGGTCCCCCGACTGCCGGCCGTGCGTGTAGTTGAGCGTTTGGAATATCCCAGTCATGGGTGTAGAAATCTTGACGAATGGGGGGTAGGGTAGAACCTGCCCCCGATGGGAGACTGCCGCTAGCACTCGATTGTACGAAACGTGCCATTACTTGTCGCTGGTTATGGGTCAGCTTACTATCAGCCGGTGCTCAAGGCTCAATAATTGCACCTACATCAATGGGATGCTCTGTCTGCATACCCCCCAATCCGGACGGCTTTTTCCCCTTTCCAATATTCCCTGTCTGGATGGAGGTCCCTGTGCAGTAGCCAGGTATCAGTCGAAAGAATTCCCGAAGTATATTCGCAGCGTTTGGACCGCCAAAGAGCGATCCTATGGCTGGATATGCGATTGCTATGACATGCATGATTACGCCATTACCAAGGTCTACCCGGTAAGTGTCGCTGCCGCCTCGTTCTTCAAGCACATTTACATTTTCAGAATTGGTCGTTGTGGAAAGCGCGAGATCTCGCTTTGTATAGCCGTTGGCACTTTCGTCATCATCGTCATCGTTGCAAAAGCCGGGCAATGCATTGCACAGATTGGTACTGCAACTAGCTGGCGGGGGCGGTGCCATCTGTACGGTACAGCAAGCAGCTTTTTGTCTTCCGTCTAGTAGATAGAACTGTCAGCTAGCTTGCGCAATATTGTTGCTGAGGTAGAGGAGGTTTTCTCCCAGGTCCTAAGCCAGATGAGCTGTCTGAACTTACAACTACATCCTCCAAGCTGGGAACCCCCAAATTGGGCTCTATCGATTTCGAGCTCGGTCGAGTTACAGACAGCGTTGACGCAATCAAAACCGCGGGTCCCGCCAACCCAATGGCAACCTGTCAATTCCACGGGATCGGGGCAACAGTATTTTTGGTGGCTGACGAAGCAATTGTCTGCCTTCTCGAAGATCGATGTCGTACCTGTCGGACAGCCTTTTCCGCTATATCTTGCATCAGATCATTCTGTACTCAGAAATGTTGTCCGCTTGGAGGGTGCATACCATCCCGCGTAAGAGCATCCTTGGGTCACTTGTTTGAAGTCTGGACTGGGACAACAGAACACCTTTCGACCTCTACCGCACTTGTTGGTGTTGCCATCATTGAGATAGCCGCCGCCCCATGAGGATCCGATCCCTTGAATGTTCACCTCACCGGGGGCGCACTGGGCGCTGCAGTCTGAACCGGTGCCTTGTCCGTTGTTATCGCCACGCCACATGCAATTCTTGGGCGCGGTATTCGTTGGACAACAGATTGGCTTGCCACAGTGCTAGCATACTATCGTTAGAATGGCGTTTGAGTATTAGGAGCGGATGGATGAGGGGTCCACTTGGGCGAGCTTACACAACTCTTCTTTCCGCATCCAGCGTCGTCCCATCCAACTGAGGTATTGCCAGCTCCGCAGGCAGCGCTCACGGCGTCGTTGTCGTTCAGATTCACACACTTCCCCGTATAAATGAAACAATTTTGTCCGTTGGAACCGGCCAGGTCTTGTATGACAGCCTGCGGAGCAGAAAGCGCTTTGTCTATATTCTGCAATGACGGAGTCGATTGAATGCTTCTCCCGAGTAGCCCAGCGTGAGCTGTGTACTTACCATCGTCTAGCCATGGCGCCAGCGGTTAGCCGATTTCCGGAAAGGGTTGCAGCATGCTTGATTCTACCACAGGTCTTCTGGACATTGGCGGCGATGTGCACTCACCAAGATCTGACGCCCATATCAGCGCGCCACCGAGCCCAACGCCATTCGCCCAATCTACTTTCTGCCTAAATGTCGTTGCATCATCATATGACACCCACTGATCGTTGTCAAAGGTAAAGTAGTTGACAGCATCTACCGAGTCATGAGTGGGTGAAATCGTTCCTCGTTTTTTCCCTGTTTTCGCGCCGTTCAAGATATCCATGATCTCGTAGTAGGCGAGGATTCCAGCTGTGGCCGAGCATGGCCCAGGATTAGAGGCGCCACTGAAAGGGCATCCGGGCTTTGAGCAACTCGGATCGGCAAGAGTGAACGAGCGACCATAAAAACCGAACCCCATCACAATCTTCTCAGGTGGAATGTGGACGCGCCAGAATAGCTCGGTTGCCAGTTTGATTTCCGTAAGATTGGTGTGGCCTTGTACAATGCTGCCGATAGGGTCTGTCGCATCCCACACCCCGTGAAGGTCATAACTCATAAGGTTGGTCCAGTCCGCGTATTTCATCATATTAGGTAAATCAAACCAGCGGAGATACCAATAGGAGGATGGTGTAGTGAAAGAGAGACCAAATTTATTTCCACTCCTATCAAAGGTTTGTCGCAGAACCTGAAGCAGAGAAACGTAATTCTTGGTGTCTTCTTCTTGACCACCCCTGTCGGGAGCTCCTGGATATTCCCAGTCGATGTCGAGACCGTCGAATCCTATTGAAAGTTAGTCTGGACTGAGCTTGGGGCTTCCTGCTACAAGGCAACGGTGCAAGGAATGTCTTTCCAGGTGTTGTACTCTTCTAGCTCGATGACGTACCGTATTGTTTTATAAAATGCACAACGTTGTCTGCAAATGTCTGCCTCTTTCCCGCATCTGCAGCGATCTCCCCATACAATGGTTGTGTAGCAGTACCATTATCTGAGAATGACCTGGTCTTGCGTCAGCCGATTCACTTATCGCTTATCTAGAAAGACTTTCTCACCAGCCGCCGATGCTGACAAAGATACTGAGATCTCCTTTAATAGATTTTACATTCGTTATGTCCGAGAAAAGACTTGAAGGAGTCGATCCATCCATGGTCACCACTTGCAAGCTACCTGGATCGATGTATGCAAAGGCGAAATTGATACTAATTATCAAAATTAATGATCGCCGAGTCTCTTCCATCAATGGTGGCGACTTACTGGGTAAGCGCATCTAAAGGGAGATCCGTCGGAGCAACCTTGTGGCAATTTAATCGAGCACTCCATGATTCATAGTACCCGATGACTTTGTTCTGGAGGATGCTCGACGAAGAACCACTGCCTGAGGGTGTAGGGTTCAAAATACAATTGCTTTGGCACCCCTCTACTTCGAATTAGCATGCTCTAGTGAGTAGGCCAATGACCATCAAAAGGGAGACGGACTCCCGCAAAAGTCTGTCGTGGTACCACACTAAAGTAGCTCATTATCAGTCTCAAGAAGAATGCTGTCAAGGGTCGAAGGACTCACAAATCCAAATTCGCTGCAGCAGGTATTCAGGGGACACTGCGTATTCGCAATCTTGGCGTACTGCCCACATTCGGCCACCGCATTGCAGTCCGAGACGCATCCAGAGCCACAGTAGGTGGGACCATAACCACAGTAGCCACTCTTTCCGCAGCATGCTCCATTGCTACAAGGCTTGCTGGCGCTGCACTGATAGGTATCTCGTGGCAACAGAGTCGCATTAGATTGAGAAAGAGATCTGCTCTCATGAGCATCAAGTTCTGCTGTCTGATAGCTAAGGTGGTGCAGTGTCGATAATCCTCTATGGTCAGGCCGGAAATAGATGCAAAGAGTCAGTAGTACGCCTAATGAGATGCCATAAGAACTTCTGGTCAGAAACCGCATTGGTGACTGCTGGGTATTCATGGCGAGTGTGCTTCTATTGAGGAGCGGTAGTGCATCGAGCTGGTATGTCACTGACCTGATGATTAAAAGAAAAATATGGGCTCCCACGGAAAGATGAGGAAGCTGCTCTGCATTGGCAACCCTGAGAAGGAATCGTAGAATCACAACCTTTGATTGATATCCGAGGGATTACTGTTCCCCAATTATATCCATGCGCCCCTTCGCTGCCTGTTGAAACGCCTCGGTTATCTGGTAGCATAATTGGGAGATTTTCTTATTGGTCGGATTGAAGATTTAGGGTGGTAGAATGAGATGCGTGCACCTTCAGCCTCAAGGCTCCCAATACAACTCTTGACTTGAATATGCAGACGGATTTAGGTCATCCCACACCAACACAAGCGCTGACCGCAAGGCATCCAATTGGATGCGAGATTGCGCAAACTTCAATGGCAGGCCTCTTGGCGAAGGAATACCTGAAACGGTTGCGGCTGAAATGATGCTCAGCCTCAGCGCTTACCGAAACATATGGGATCTGAAGGTTTACAATATGAGATCTGAAGGTTTAAGATATGGAATCTGAAGGATTGCGAGATGGAATCTGAAGGATTGCGAGATGGCAGGGACTCGGCTAACCCATATGCAGTTACTTGGTCAGCAATATCGGAATTGGATGTGACCGTGGTTCATTCCTTCGTGGTTATTTTGGCAACACGTCTAAGGGACAGCATATTTACCTTTACGCCAGAGGCGAATGTTCATGGCAGTGTTCCCTACGCAGTTTACTCTCATTTGCGACAAAAAATGATACGCTTGTGTTGAATTCTTGATTTCTTCCTCTCTTCTCTGCATTCTCCCAACTATGGGTGCCATACCTGATGGGCGGTGCCATCATCCCCAGGGTGATAAAAGTATAGAGCGTTCGCTATATGGCTTCTTCATGGCAGACTTGAAAATGATGTATGCTGTGATTCTCACTCTTCTGTTAGGCTCAACATGCGCGCAACAACTTTCCGGCGCACAGATGTATATGGGATATCCAGGGCTTAGCCCATCATGTGAGCAGGCCTTGAACACAAATGTGTCTTGTTCCATATACCTGAGCTCATTGTCAGCGAAGTGAGTCTAGACCATCCTTTCCATTCGCGACTGACGAATTTGACAGTGGAGCAATTCTGGACGCTGACGATGTTAACGGCCTCTGCGTGGACTCTTGCTATACTTCTCTAGAAAGCGCTAGGACGACCATCCAGGCAGCGTGCACTGCTGAAACTGACGTGATTGTATACGACGACGTAGGATATCCAGGTAATTCGTCTTGATCATCAAAGTACAGCTTAATGTCTTATGATTCTGATGATTCTTACAGCAACTTTCATTGTCGACAATTTCCTTTTCACCTACAATGTCTCCTGTAGAAAGGACAGGTTCGTATACCTTCAGGTCCCTCATTAATGGAATCCTGACCTAATATTCTGACGTTAGCAAAACTGGCGAGTTCTGCGATCCACAAATCCTAGCGTGGTCGAACCAAACATACCTCAACTCAGTTCAGGCCTGCTCGGACTGCTGGCTAGGGGGCCAGGCAATCCAGTTGAGCAATCCACTTGGCTACGATGCTGATCTCGCCAGTAGCTTCGCTTCGTTGACTTCTAGCTGTAGCGCCAATGGCTATGTGGTGACCTCTCCGACGGCCTACGCTCTCAACTCGACTGCGACTAGTCTACCTGCGAGTGCGACAGTAACATCTCCAGCATCCTGTACTAGCACTTATACCGTGCAGGATGAAGATGACTGCAATTCGGTGGCAAAGGCCTTCAACGTGTCGACGTACAATTTGCTTTATCAGAACAACTTTGACCTCTACTGCCAAAACTTTGACGCTGCCGTTGGCGCAAAGGTTTGCATACCCGCACAATGCGAGACGTACACTTGGCAGGCATTGGATTCGTGCAACAGCGTCGTCAGGAGCCTTACCGGTGTCACTGTCCCGCAATTTCTTTCGTGGAATCCAAACTTCAACTCGCTGTGCCAGAATAACCTTAACTACGTTGGGTACGAAGTCTGCATAAGGTGAGTAGCCATGATCGATTTGACATTATATCGCTGCTCCCTTTCCCATCAAATGGTCTTCACAGTTGCTAATTTGCATTCTTCTCAGTCCTCCAGGTGGTACAATCGACTATGCGACCCACGATAACTCCAGCATAACCACGGCCGCGACAGTTGCAGCTCCGGAGCCCACGAATGCCATGAAGGGATCTCTCGAGAATTGTGGCAATTGGTATACAGTAAGTCTAAAGTTTCGACTTCAACCACTTCATGCGCCCAGCCCCAGGCATCCCATAGATACTGACAGTGATGCTCAGATCATTGAGGGTGACACCTGCGGTCTCGTATCCGTCGCCAACTACCTCTCCCTCTCAGACTTCTACTTCCTGAATCCAGAAATCAACGAGAACTGCACTAATCTGGAGCTTGGTGTTGCCTATTGCGTAGAGCCTGTAGGCAACCTCGCAACTTATTCAGGCTACACGAAAACCGGAGATCCCACCATTACTAACCCGCCTGTTACTTTCTCCTCAGTTAACACAGCCATCCCTCCCGCGAGCGGTGACTCTGAGTACTCTGCCACGACTTCTCTGCTACCACAAGCTTCGGGTACAGGCAAAAGGTAGATAGCGGAGACAAGTGTGCGAAGATTGAGAGCCTGTATGGTAGTGCGTTTGCGTAGCTAAATGAGAGGAACCCGGCTCTTGGTTCCATTTCCGAGGATCTGCGGGTTCATTGTGCGGTGGGTTACTGCCTGCTCTTGAGAGTTGGTGCTGTGTGTGCTGAGAATCTTTGTTGGGATGGCAAAGGTCGATGTAAACCATGCTTGGTTGGCGAATTTGAGTACAGAGAGCAGATGGGTTACCACTAGGCTAAAAGGGTGATCACCAGTGGTAGAATAAGATACTCAACTGTATCTTAAGCCGCTACCAATGTAACCCAAGAACACCTCCTTGTAGTGACTCCTTAGCACCACCCTGGAGCACTCCCCCAGAACACCCCCGGCAGCTGGTAAGAGCACCCCCTATAGAGAATCCCAAGTCATGCGCAAAGCTGGTCCTAGTGAGCTACGTAGGTTTGCGAAATTATAGTGGTTGTGGCTAAGAATTTGGTGTTGGATCGATTTCCGCAGGACGGTTAACGCTGCCTCTATCCCTCAATCGCACGCTACTGCTGGGGGACGGCGATACTCGATGTACCAACTGTTCCAATCTCTTAAGAGCGCATAAATGCCCACTATCACGCTCTGATATGCAACCCGCATCCAACCCCCCACGTTATCTTCCAGTGGCTCCTCCCCCTCCCCATCCTCGTCTGTTGGAACCCAATCTTTCCACACCAGATTGACCCACCCTTTCCTACTCACATCCAACGCCGGCGGAGCAGGCGCATCCCGCACAACAGCCTCCAACGAGCTTTGGTCGACCTTTATGCAGTAGCGATATCGCTGCGAAAGGCCTGCACTTGCATTCTGGCTCTGTTCTTCTTGCGGGGCAGATGTGACCCAACGCTTGAAGTGATCGCGGACGGTAGCAGTGGTGGCGTTATCAAAGGCCTGGCGGTCTTCGATGACGGTGAAGGGAAGGAGGCTATCCAGCATGTCCAGCCCGTTGTAGATCTCCAAGACGGAGTGGGTGCGAAAACGCAGGCGATCCATGAACTCCGCCCAGTCGGCATCGCTGGCGTAGGTGCAGCGGTAAATGATGAAGCCCCATTTGGTGTGGCTGTCCTCGTGGAGGTAGCGCTCGATGTTATCGGCGTTGTTGCTATGCGTGGAGTATTGCGGGGTTCGCGGCGAGGGAGAAGAGGGAGGCGGGAGGGATTGGAGGCGGGCGGTGAAGCGGGCATGGAGAGCGTCGTCTCCCATTCTGAATGCTATTGAGAGAGGACAGGTGTTTAGAGACAGGTAGGTTGGAAGTGGTGGGACGCGAGTCCGCAAGTCTTGGCATAGGAAGTTGCTGACCCGCGTCCCGCTATTTAACACTATGCAGTGTGATAGGTAACCAATTCTGCAAGTTCGGGTCATTGAATCTACAATGATCAATTCTTTAGCAAGGCATCGCATTTGCCATTCATGTTCGTACCGACTCCTCTCCCTCTTCACGAACGGCTTTTCAACTACAGCTACTTTCCGCGGGCATGGTGGCAAGCTCCCTCGCCAGAACGGGCGCCATCAAAGATTGCAGCCCCACACACGCGTATTCAGTTGTGGAAATCCCCCTAGAGCCTCCGTTGAACACGAAGAACCCCATGAGGTTGAATCGCCAGGAACGCTGAAGCAGATGGAGGCGATAGTACGCCAGGCACGCCAGACTTTCGGAGAGACCTTGCCACAGGACTTCCTCCTCCCTGAGGAATACGCAATATATGAAAGACTTTATGGCCCGCCATCAGCTACAACACTACCCGAAGATGTCGCCCTACTCCAAGGTGTCGAGGAAGAGGGCGCTGATTCGACTGGAAATGTACTTATGAGAGAAAATGCAGATGGCGACTTGGAAGAGGTCGTATATGATTCAGAGGATATATTGAATGCTGAAGATCTCGATGAAGCTGCAGAAGTACAATTACAAACGCAGGAAGATTTCAGAATGCGTATGGCAGTGCTTAGAGATATTGCTGCGGCAAAATCGGCAGACTTGGTTCAGGAGGCTGCAGCCTCGACAGAGGAAGAACTCGACAGGGAAGTAGAGCAGGAGGAAGGCGTGGTCCTCGAAGATCAACATTATGAGGATGAGGATGCTCAGGTTTACGATGAAGAGGACTTCGTACACAGAACAGGTGATTCGGCGAGGACACATCCATTGACAGCTGCTGGTCGTTTTGGAACATGGCCAACTACGATTCAGATATCCAAGGAAACTGTGACGGATCCAATCACAGGCCTTCTCTCCGATGCATCCAACAAGCATCTTAAAGAGGTCGCTTTGAAAACGTTTGGTGGTCCAGGACTACCGAATTCTACAGCAACTATAACAAGGCCTAACCTCAAACAACAACCAATAGCCTTGGAGGCAAAGCAAGCTTATATGGGTGACATGGAATGCAATGCATATATGGCTGCCATTATGCCTGGCGCATACGCTACTGTGATGAGTACGCTCGTGGAAGTCCGCAAGCGCCTTGGACCTGGTTGGCTACGTAGTCTCATGCAGAAGGAGGGCGGCCCTCGGGTATTGGATGCAGGTTCTGGAGGAGCTGGTGTACTTGCCTGGCGAGAAATCCTTCGAGCCGAGTGGGAGCTTATGCACCCCGGCGGTGTACCTCATGCCAAAGCCATTCCGTACGGAAAATCGACTGTTGTGACCGGGTCTACTACACTACGGCATCGTGCTAGCCATTTGTTGGATAACACTACGTTCATTCCACGTCTACCCGATTATGATCCGTCAAGAGATCATCCCTCACTTGAGTCTCGCAACCCTCAACCCAGGAAGCAATACGATCTTATCTTAGCTCCACATACCCTATGGACGCTGAAAGAAGACTACATGCGCAAAAGCCAGGTCCAAAACTTCTGGTCACTTCTGGATCCAACGGGCGGGGTGTTGATCCTAGCAGAGAAAGGGGTACCACGTGGCTTTGAGCTAATAGGTGGAGCCCGAGAAACCCTTCTGAAATATCACGTTGCATCTCCAGGTGCTGAGCAAGTCGAGTATGGTATCGAAGACGCGTCTGAGAACCGTTTCGGTCCAAAAGAAAAGGGCATGATCATTGCTCCGTGTACAAATCATGGGAAGTGTCCTATGTACATCAGCGCCGGCACCAGTCAAGGGCGGAAAGATTTCTGTCATTTTTCCCAGCGCTACTTACGGCCTCAGTATCTACAACGCATTCTTGATGCGAAAGATCGCAATTCTGAAGATATAACGTTCAGCTACGTTGCTCTGCAGCGTGGGGTCGATCAGCGGGAGAAACATAATTTCGTACATGGACAGTCAGCCACAGAAGCTGCATTTGAAGGCTACGAAGAAGCGGGCACGCAATCGCATTCATCTGAGCGCCATGCCTGGGATTCTGAATCCGACTTTTCACACGTCAGCACTCTCAGCTTGCCTCGTTCCATCCTTCCGCCAATCAAGAGACGCGGTCATGTGGTTCTCGATCTGTGTACCCCTGCAGGGAAGATCGAACGCTGGACAGTGCCCAGGTCATTCAGCAAGCAAGCCTACAGAGACGCCCGAAAATCCAGGTGGGGAGATCTATGGGCTTTAGGCGCCAAGACTCGGGTTCAGCGCAATATTCGGGTTGGGTTGAAGAAAGGAAATAGTCAAATGGAGGATCCAGCTGAGGCTGAAGCCGCCCAGATGGATGATGACGGTCTTCCTAAAAAGCCTCGTGCTCTTAAGTCTAAGTTTAAGAAACCGCCTAAGAGGGAGAAGTCGAAACTGCGCCATTAATGGTAAACCACCATGACCTTTAGAAACGTCTAGTTACTAGTAATCTGTATAATACTATAGGTGAGTATCAGAACTTATAAAAATAACAATTCCAGCTGTTCAAATTATAAAGCCAGATTCTACTCCTATCCTACAATTTTTCTCAAGCCAGGGTTTGAAATTAGGACATTCATAGCTTTGCCGTTATTCAAATGTACAGTATGTCAAGCCAATTTTGGGTATGGAATGCCGTAACTAGCTAATACGAGTGGAGACCTGGGACAGTGGCTCCACCAGGATACTATCTGAATCCTCCCTGCAGTCCTGAGGAAAGTCTCGGATCCGCCCGCCCCGTTCCCAATTCCCAAGCACATTCAGCTCCGCGACCAGCAGGCTCTGACCTTGGAGGCACTCTGCCTATCAGCAACCTATCCACTACTCATACGCCCAAGAGTGAGTCATCCTTGAGTTCCAATATGGGTTACCCCTACTTATCTACATGTCAGCATTTACATACTGGCCCTCAACAAACAGCCAAGGCCTTACATTCACGCCTAGTCAGGCAACACCGTGGAGCATAGCACCTCAGCCCGATCTCCCCATCAATCATCCATTTCCAGCTTTGATTCCCAGTGAGGCAGCACCGTTGAATGAGGTTCACCAAGCTGGCACGCAGACCGAGCGATCATCATCCCCAGCATCCCCTAGCACACTTCCGCCACCATCACCACCATTTGTTCCAGCACATTCTATAACAGTACCATCGCAGCCGTTTGATATGTTCCTGCCTCCTCCATCGCCACCGGCAAATTTCGCACATCTCACACGTGCATCGAGTAAAACCACACTCGTTGAGACAAGATTACCTAATCCTACAGAACAGAGCAAGCACGATGCATCTTCTTCGAGACTTGCACGATGTCACTGCTGTCTTCGAAATCCGGTCAGCTTCCGTGAACTTGGCGTCAATTGGTGCAACGAATGCTTTGAAATAGTGCAAAGCCGGAGACAGCGTTGATCTGACAAGACGAGAGCAAAGTGTATCCAAGTGAGATATTTGCGACCGCGTTTTACGGCGCGCCATTAATGGCAACTGGCCATAACCCTACAACCCCCAAGCTGGACATTTCAATGTCAATTGTCCTAACATCATGGCCATATACAACGAAAATTAGAAACAAAAAGGCTAACTTTACAAGCTACAAAGCTGGACCTCACAGTTCTAGATTCATTCTTAAGTTAAGATTCAGGTTTGAAATTAGGAAATTAAGTATATTCCGTTTATATCTCGACCAAGACTATTTTAGAATCTTCGAATCCCAGCTCTATAGCTTGTACATCTCGCATGTTTCTTTCTACGTATAGCTGTGTACGGTCGTATTGTTAGGCAAATATTCCATGAAAATACATGGTTTCTGGAGCCTTTTAGGGTAATGGCGCGGCGTATTTTCGATCATTCTTGGAAAACTCACCATCCTGTGAATTTTTTTTAAGTCAGGATTCTGGTATAGAGTTAGGAAACAAGGATTTTGATTCAAAAGTTAACTTAATATGTCCTAATATCTACGAAACCTAGCTCTATAGCTTGCAAATCTAGCATGTATATTTCTATTTGTAGTTGTACATGGTCATAGTGTCAGGTGGATTGCCGTCGAAATGCCTAGTTTTTCGAGTTTTTTTAGGGCAATGGCGTATAGTATGTTTGATCTTTTTGGGGGGATTTTGCCATACTGTCAACCGATGGGATTCAAAACCGGTCGTCTATAGGAGTGGCGCCATGGGGCTTATGGTAATTAGAACATTATGGGGGCGCAAATCTACGGTAAAACATACCCAAAGTCATATCAGAGATCGTCATGCCGAATGTGAGTCAGCGGCTCTCCAGACAGGTTTCGTGCGTATCCCGACATCATTTCCCCGCGCTACGTGTTTAATGATTGTTATTCGCCATTCCATTACACGGAGAGCACGCCATTGTAGGTGATGTTTGGTGACTCCCCCTCACTCATATTATATGCTATGCCCCCTCCTACCGTTTCGTTATTTATACCTTCTTCTAATCCACCGGTGCGAGAACTTCTTTCGAGAAACAATCAAAGTCTACACTGATAATCACGAGAGCTGGGGACATATTCTATCGCCTATCCCGACAATACCCTCTGATCACGCCACGTACCACAGCCATGACCACCAGGACCATATCAGCCTATCTCCTCTCCCTTACACTCCCACCTCTCGGCCTCGACGATCCTACTAAGCCACAGCCCGACCCCAAGCCTGATCCACCACCTCTCTCAATCTCCTCGATAAAGAGTGCTGAGCCGCTTCCGAGTCCGACTGCTCCGGTTGCGGGCCTACCCGCGCCGTATGAGACGTTCGATGATGTAGACGACTAAGGTTGAAGGGAGGAGTGCGAAGAATTGAGAGTGTGCTTCGAGGTTTTCAATAGGGCATGCGTGCGAGGGTCTTACACCCCTTATTGGTTCTTCGAATTGGTAAGAGAATGGGGCACAAGTCATGCATATAAAGGGGTGGTTCAAGCTGGGTTTATGTTGGGTTCGACACTTATTAATCTTTTAACACATACTTATTAAGTATTAAAAAAGCTATAATTAAGAGGTTGGAACCTCAGAGCAACAAATTTTCAGAATATCATTAGGATTGACTTGTCAAGTGTTAGCTCTATGCATGACTTATGCTCCATTCTCTTACAAGACCATTGAGACATGCTTAAAAAATTGATCATTCTACGACAATTTTCTGCCTGCATTAGTATGTGTATAAGCACGGAGCCTCTTCTGCTATATCTGTTTAAAGGTGGAATCGAATGATCTGAGGGGTGTTATTAGTAAGAACTTGTTAGGTGTTAGCTTAATGTATATACTTTAAACTCCATTCTCGTCACAGGATTCGAACATTATGATGGCAACCTTGTCTTTCACAGAAAGAAGTCCGGTCAGAGTAACTCGCGGGGGATAAAAAAACTGGCACCTTCAGGCTAATGCCTAATTATATAAACCTATAGTTACTTTAATAAAATAGAGATAACTTATTGATTAACTTAAACATATTAAATATTATCAAATTATGAAAGCTTTTAAGTAAGAATAAAGTAAAAATTTATTTATTACGATTATATTGTCTGTTGGAAGGGCCAACATTTTGTGCAAAAGAGTGCCGAGGATTGTTTGTTTACCCAAAATTGGGCTATATATCAGTTTAAGTCCGTAGCTAGTACTAACAAAACACAGGCTCCGTGGCGCAACCGTTAAATGTCCCGTCTCAGAAGGCAGCTACACCGGGTAGTGCAGGTCAAACTGAGGCCGACAGCCGACCGTTCGAATCCGACCCTCCGCAAAAGATTTCCGCCAAAAATTCCAACAACACTCGACAAAGTTCGCCAAACAAACTGTCCCAACTCAGAAGGCGGCCACAGCGGGTGGTTCAGGTCAAACTGAGTTCGACAGACGATCCTTTTGCCTTTTTGATGCTCTGATTTTCAAGACAATTTCTATTCAAGTTCAAATGCTCGTCCTGCATGGATGTTCTTGCGGTTTATAGCCACATTTTCATGTTGTAGCGATGGGATTTGATTTCCATCCCAGACTTGCTAATCCAATCCCAGTCTGGTGTTCTTGATAGGTCCTTTCTGGCTTGATCATCATTCCCTCGGACAAGTGTGTATCAATTTGAGTTAGGATTATATACGTGGACCCTTTGAAATGCAAACAGGATCATCACTAGAGCTTTGCAGCATCTTGCGTGGGAAAATTGATTTATTTTAGCAATGAATCACTTTGACCAACCAAAGTATATTAATGATCTCAGTGCTTACAGAAAATTGACTATGCTCTACTCCGTACCAGTCCAGTCTCAGCAATCAACTGCAGCGCCAAAGATTGAATGGCCTAAGAATCAATACCAGCGCTTCTATTCATCTCTTTCTTAAATCAACAGCCATCTCATTCACAATCGTCCCTCCTAAACCTGGTCATGCTTCTCCTACATTCCTCTTGTAGATATTGGTTGGGTTACTTTGAGCTGAAGGAGACCATAGGGCTGCTCGCTCAAGCCGATTGCAACACAATACAGTGAATATATTGAAGATTCTAAGGGTCATGGATATGTGTCAAAAATGTATTCTGCAAGCTAGGTGTAGTGCAAGGCATCGGATAGTAAGAATGCCAAGGCGCGCTTACTCCCGAGGAATTACACGCGTCTGGAAAGCCTAGTGAGCTTGGGAAAGTCCGAAGACAAACACATTCAATCAAGGGTCCATCTCACCGAAAAGAAGGCTTACCATCTCTTGCAACTCATCGATTATAATAAACAGTCTTCATTATGGCAGACGGTCAACTTTTCAAACCCGAAAAAGATTATACAAAAGAAGCCGACAAGCAAATACCGGAGGCAGAAGAGCTGGCTAAGGTATTGATGGCTCTATACTTTACCGAGGGTTCCTCGCTGACGCACCGCGCAACAGAGCAATGTCCAAGCGGCGATAGAGAAGCTATCAGTGCTTGAAAAGCAGACACGGCAGGTAAGACTCTCCTGTTTCCCATCTCCGTCCACGGCACTGACTCTGAAAACAGGCCTCAGATCTGGCATCGACCTCAAGACTCCTCGTCGCCATAATCACAATATCTAAAAACTCAGGCGATTGGGGTCTGCTCAACGAGCAGATTCTGTTGCTATCTAAAAAGCATGGCCAGCTCAAGCAGGCCACCACCAAAATGGTGCAAGTGGCGATGTCGTTTATAAATGAAGCGCCGACTCAGGAAAAGAAGTTTTCGCTAATTGAGACGTTACGGACAGTTACGGAGGGCAAGGTAAAGTCTATTTAGGGAGTTTCAAATAATTCGAGCTGACTCCATGGTGTAGATCTTTGTCGAGGTTGAGCGAGCACGAGTTACTCGCATACTATCAGACATGAAGAAAGAGCAGGGCGACTTGAATGCGGCAGCTGATATTTTGTGCGAGCTACAAGTGGAGACATTCGGATCTATGCATCGAAGAGAGAAAACCGAATTCATCCTCGAACAAGTGGCTCTGTGCATTGAAAAGGGGGACTGGACGCAAGCTGGCATCTTGAGTCGCAAGATTGGCATTAAATATTTCGCGCGGAAGCCAAAGAGGACGCCGGAGCAGATAGAGAAGGACAAGAAAGAGCGGGAAGAGAAGGAAAAGAACCGTAGCATTGACGATCCACCCCTAGAACCAGAAGATGATGTTACAGATCTCAAATTGCGATACTACGAACAGCAGATCACGTTAGCTAAGCATGAGGACAAATACCTGGATGTATGCAAGCATTATCGCCAAGTACTGGACACAGAGTCAGTCGAAGAAAACCCGGTCCAGCTGCACGCAGTAAGTCGTTTTAGGTACACTATTCTCGATGATCCAGGACCTAACAGCCATCAGGTTCTCCAAAGAGTGATCTACTACATCCTCCTCGCCCCTCATGACAACGAACAATCAGACCTCCTCCACCGCATCAACGCTGATACCCGCAATTCTCTTGTGCCCGAAGAGAAAGAACTCCTCAAGACCTTCACCATCCCCGAGCTCATGCGCTGGCCCATGGTCTCCGAGCGCTTCGGGCCCCATCTCTGCTCCACCGATGTATTCTCAGCCACTCCAGTGACCTCAGATCAAGAAGATCCCAAAGCGCATGATCGCTGGCAGGACCTCCGGAAGCGCGTTATCGAACACAACGTGCGTGTAATTGCGAAATATTACACGCGGATACAAATGCATCGGCTCACCCAGTTACTGGACTTGGATGAAGAAGAGACAGAGAGTTACATCAGCTCGCTTGTTACTGCAAAGACGGTATACGCCAAAATAGACCGGCCGGCGCGTGTAGTAACATTCGCCAAGACGAGAGATGCTGACGAGGTGCTCAACGAGTGGAGTGCGAGCATGAAGAGCCTTTTGGGATTATTGGAGAGGATTGATCATTTGATCACTAAGGAAGAGATGATGGCGAGGATTCAACCTACGGGAGACAACGCGATCAAGGCGCATTAGGCTGTGCCTGGTAGCCTTGATGAAGGAATAATGTATTTTTTGCGAGCAGTTGAGCGCTGTGCCTGCATCGGGGACAATTGTAAATTATAGCCTAGAAGGACTGACCAATACTACTTGTTAATTCTGGTATTTGAGCATTAACTGCCACAAGATTCGTTGAAAATTGAATGACAGAGGTCTTTGGCGGTGTTTCGGCGTACCAGCTCTACTTTGCTGGGTTTGAATCGAATGTGAATGCGCAATGGTATATTAGATATGGAAGGATGTCGTGTGCTTGCAAGGTTCAAGTTGCCATACATAAATCAATCGGCATCGCTTGGTTAAGGGGGGTAAGTGTGGGGAAGTTTGCCGCTAACAGGGGTGTCTTTTTGCGCCTTAGAAGAGTCTTTGTTGGCCACCCTTGGCCGCATCTTCTGACACGCGCCCCAAGCTACACCATCCACCATCCAAAGCTAACTGACTAACTACCTGACTGCCCACCAAGGCCACTTACTTACCCCACACTCTCAAGCTTGCTCTAGGCACACTCCTGTGTAGCCCACCCCGCACTGTCCAATCGAGCCCCCTAAAGGCCACTCCCAAAACAACTAGAACTAAACTGTCTTGCTTAATTCCACCATCAACAACGACACACATATACACACAGTTTCAACAGAAGCTGTAGACAGCTCTGCTTCTGCCGCTGTCACAACAATTGAATTCGCCAAATCACATCCAACCATGTTTACCCGACGGCTCCTCCTCTCCCACCACCCCACTCCCACTCCCTCGCCCTCCACCTTCATCCGCACCCTCACTACAACACCTACCCACCAACGTGCCCCTGCCATCGGCGACATCCAGCCCAATGGGGCTGGCGCCTTCGACGCCAAACAAGCTAGATTCAGAGAACAAGTGCGCGAGGCCGAAAAGGCCAAGAAAGAACAAGATAGTCAGTGGACTTCATCTGCTACAGCTGCTTCTTCTTCGTCTTCTTCAGCATCATCATCATCTCGCTCCGCTTCCACAGGGAGCAGTGGTAGTGATGCTTCTAATTCTGGCAATTCCGAAGCTTTAGGCTCACTAGCTACGCATTCTACAGGGCGAGCACGGGAAGAACAGGAAGCGCAGGAGACGTCGAAGCGGAAAGGGAAGCTCAGTTCGTTGATATATGGGACGCATGAGGGTAGGGAGATGGATCGGGAGATTGAGAAGAGTTTTAGTCAGGTGCTGGCGAGGGGGAAGTATGTGCATAGTATTGTGTTTCATAGCGTGAAGCCGAAAAAGGTGGATGAGTATGTTGAGTTGGTGGGGAAGTGGTATCCCAAGATGGCGGGGCTGCCGGAGAATCATGTGCATTTGGTTGGGAGCTGGAGGACGGAGGTGGGAGATTGTGATACTTTTGGTACGTCTCCCCTCTTCTACCGATTCTTTTCACCCATCCAGAAATGATATGCTAACCCATTGATACCATTTCAGTCCACATATGGGAATACCAACGCTACCACGGCTACCACGCCTCCCTCCACTCCATTCAACACCACCCCGAATTCGCAGCCTTCGACAAACACCTAAAGCAGCTAATCACCCACAAAAAAACATCCCTAATGCAAGAATTTTCCTTTTGGCCCACCTCTCCTCCCCGCCAACTAGGCGGCCTCTTCGAACTCCGCTCCTACACCCTCCACCCGGGCAATCTCCTTGAATGGGAAACTCATTGGCGACGAGGGTTGAAAGCAAGGAGAGAAGTAATGGAGGGAGTTGGGGCATGGTTCGTGCAGATTGGGGAACTGAATACCGTGCATCATCTGTGGCAGTTTGCGGATCTGGAGGAACGGAAGGCGAGGAGGGAGATGTCATGGGGAGTCGAGGGGTGGGGTGATACGGTGCATAAGACTGTACCGCTTATTCAGACGATGAAGAGTAGGATTCTGATTCCAATGCCTTGGAGTCCCGTGGCTTGAGGATTGGCAGTAGCTACCCCCCCTTTTTCTTAAGATTGGAGTGTGAGCGGCGAGTGGGAATGGTCTTTGAGACGCGGAGCAATTAAAGCGAGCGAACTAGCGAGGCGGCTTTACCAGAGATAGTCGCCGTCACAATTTTTGTGTATTGATATCGTGCGTGGGTTGTCACTGTGGACAAGAAGCTCAGCGAGCAGCGAGTGTGTGTATGTTTCTACCGTTATAGCTGGTCCACAACTACAGATAAGGCAAGAGCGCAAGCCCATCCACGAAGAAGATTATAGATCATCACTGCTCATTGAGGTGGCATCTGTCTGATTTCTATTTATTGAAAGCCGATTTGTGCGCTGATTCTACCATAGGTTTAGATCACTGCTGAACATCTAGGTAAGAGGATAGAGCATATGTTGTGCATATAACAAGAATATTTGAGTTGGGTTCACCACTTATTAAGCTCCTTTAAAGTAGTAAATGTCTTTATCACATACTTATTAAGCACGCAAGAGATGTAATATAGGGTTACACATCATTAATCAGAGCGAGCGACCTAGCGAGGCGGCTTTGCCTAAGGTAAAGTAGTCGCTATCATGTACATTGGATGTGTATTGATACATACAGTGCATGCGGATCGCCACCTGATGAAAGAAAGGAAGGATCAAGCGAGAATCGGTCTTGGTGGTGTAGTTCTTCAGGCAGAGTTGATTAATCCATAGCTTGCTAGCTAGAGATAAGGGAAGAACGCAAGCAATAAATATGAGGATTATGTATCATCTGTTGTTCTGGTAAGTTGAAGAATAGGGTAAAAGTCATGCATGTGTGTAGAGTAAATACCTTTTAAGCCGTCCTGCATACATAAGCACCTAAGGAGTTGTGGTCTAGAGGGGTTTAAGCCGTAAGCATAGCCTGAGCTGAATTGATGGATGTGATAAGAGGTATAGGCTGCTTTAGAGGGCCTTAGAAAGGATTATATCTAAATTTGATAAGCTTTTATATGTATGACTTGTGCCTCATTCTCTTCTGTTGAGTATTCATTTGGTAGATCCTGTCTAAGGACTTGCTAACGCTGTAGAATTGGTGGGTGGGATCTTGGACCTAGGTGTCGGATATGGAGGTGGTATTTTCATAGGTGCTATGGTTGGAGGCGTGGCGGAGAATACGTAGCTACGCTTTTGCGTGGAATATTGTGTTCCTCCATAAGCTTCCATTTCTTCAGTCGTCCCTCTCAATCCGCATTCCTTCTCTTCGTCACTGCTTTATGCTTAGGTAGTACAAAAAATTTGATATCATCCTTCGTCTTGGCTTTCTCTGTGGTGCTCGATGGATCTTGTGTGTCCTCCACCGCAACTGGAGCGGCATGAGAAGGCACGGTGCTGTGTCTGCTCTTACCTCCATCCTCATGTCCCTCACGTTCGGCTCTCTTAGGAGGTAATGGCCATTCTGTAATTCTCCATTTTCCAGGGTGGGCATCGATCCAATCAATACCATAGTGCAGGAGATTACTGATTATGGTGTCTGGACGTCCCTTTTGGATAACAAGAGACAAGCTGTCCCAAGCATCCCGCTCAAATGCATCGAACACGTCGAACAGCGGAGACAATCTCAGCCAAGACTTTCCGTCTGATTTTGAGCCTCGTTTCCGCAGGCGAGTTCTAAGTTCTGCTACTTTCAGAAAACCTTTTGCTTCTATTTGAAACTCCAGAGTCTCGCCCCGAGCTACCAGCGGATTGGATAGAGCCTCAAAAGCTTCATGATGTAACGTTGAATTGAAATGAAAGCTCACCCAAACTCCCCCAGTATCATTATAACTATAACTAGAATAATTGGAAGCCTCGAAGCTCTTCCCGCCTAAGAACCAAGTGTCTTCTTTTGCAAGCTCAGTAGAACTTTGAGCTAATGAACTCGGAGCTGAGAAACGGGGCCTGTTCTTCCCGTCCTCTACCTTCTCTCCTTCTCTTGAGTCACTCTCCACAACGCTATCGATCTCGGCATCAGCTTGAGTGGTATAGGGAAGTGTATCTGATATATCGTTCATCGTCAAGGGTGTGAGTGCTGTTTGCGTTTGTTGTGGAAGTGTTTGGTCTTCTTTTGCGTCTCGATTAACGATTCCAGATGTACCGTCAACGTGTCCAGTCTTGCCGGTAGGTGGACTTAAACCGTCTCTCGCAGCGCCTGTTTTATGTTCAAACGGGCCCATCGCTTCGTCACGAGTTTGTGGCGTCGCTTGAGCCGGTGCAGTATCTTCGATGTCTTCCGAAAAATTTCCAGAGTCTTTCAAATCCTCGTCGTCCAAGATACCCCTGCTTCCTAGCTCATTCACATATGCCTGGATGGTATCCCTATGGTCCCGGATCACATCGCTCGAGAAGCCTCCTTTTATAAGGTCTCTTCGGAGTGCCCTCCAGACCTCTTTGTCGTCACCAGCATAATCCGTCAACACCGAGCCTTCCCTGTTAGCGCCACTCATAAGATGTGCAGTGATACCATTCACAGCGCGCCGAATGTCCTTCAGATCGCCTCCATTCTCGTACATTTGCTTCTCCACAACTCCCATTGAGCCCACAGAAACCATGTTCAGGAACAGCGAGATGTTCGAGGTGTAGTAAGTCAGCTTCAATCGGAGATCTTTGACGTTGGCCAGTTCCCCATTGCCAAAGCGGACTGCCTTCCATAGCTTTCCTTTACTTCTTTCTTCATCACTCAAACCATTATATTTCTCCAGTATCCTATCCAGCACATCCAACACTTTCCTACATCCATCCACAATTGGCGCCAAATCCTGTCTACAGTTATCATTAGGCCTATTGATAGGACTCTCCGGTTTCGCAATTTCTTGTTCCAGCCGCCGCAGATTAATATGTAGGCTCGTTGTTTCACGCGTGAGCTCGGCATGCTCTCCACACGCTTTGCGGGAATTTCGTACCGTCGTCCAGGCTAGTTGGACGAGCAGCACAACATCGCTAGCAGAAAAGCCAAAGGACATATCGACTTGTTTGACGTTGCACCTCGGCAGCGTATCGCCTTAGACACTGTTGGTTTCAATAGATGTGGTGAAGTGTGAGCCTTATCATTATGCGCCTTCATCGGACGCTGAGCCAAAGACTCCATCGGGCCAACCCGTCTAAGTGATGAGGCTGAGCGCGAAGCTGTGTTTGGTTACTGGCAGACGATTAGTCATACGAATAACCACCAGTGATATTGAAGAGAGAATATGCAGGTAAGGAAGGCGTTCTACAGTCTTTCATTTTCTCCATTATGAGTCTCATCTCATTCTTTAATTCCGTCACACCCTCCGCCTAGTCAAAATGTATGTAAATTCTAGCGTGACCACGCTTGCGGGGGCCAAAAATATTGGCACCCTACAGCTTAAAGTCAATCTTTTTAAACCCTTAGTTCTCCCTCACAACAGCGATGAATTTATTGATTGACTTAAGCTTACTAAGCCTTAACAAATCTAAAAGCTTTTTGAGTGAAAATTATTAAGTAAAATCATTTATCACTGGTCTACTCTATGCTGAAAGGACTAGCGTTTTGCAAGGGGTGCCAATAATTTTTGTGCCCCGCGAGCCATGGTGATCATATATAACCGTTCGTTAGAGCTAAATAAAGCCCAAACACCCATCAAGAAACCAAGATTACGCTCTGAGTGGCTTTTAATGTATACTGCAGGCGATCGAAAGCGTAAACCAAGTGCCTACAGTTCAAGCTATTCGTCCTCCACGAATGAGAAGCCAATATTCTACGCTCTTCACCAGGATCCCCACTGCTAGCGACAGGTTGCTTTGGCCTGGCACCAGCTTCAAGTCCTTCAGAGTCCTGCCTGTGAAGTTGCCTTGCTGCGTGGGATTTTTGCTTGTCTTCATTTATCTTCCGTGAAGTTGTCTGGTTGGAAACAACTTCTGTGCCCATTCCAGTGTGCTTATCGTCCCTCGCACATCAAACCTCACGGATTGAACGCTTTTGCAAACAGCTACCATGATCACTCTTGCAAGTTGAGGTTTGAGGATGGCCATCAAGGAAAGGCAAATTGCCATTGAAGGTAGGGTCTGTAAATATGCCACACATAAGAAGCTGAGCCATGATTCCTCCAAACACCGCCTATGCAATTGCATTTATATGTTCATTGTTCCTTCCTATCATCATCCCGCCTTCTTGTATACCGCCTAGGCAACACAATTGGTTGCCGCCTGGCTTGCGCATATCTCTCAGTTATCAATGCTGAATTGCTCTCGGTACGAATAATGCTTCCTATAGACATAAAAAAGCTGAATCGTTGGTTCTTGTCAGTATCTGCGTATACGATAAAGCTTCATTTATGGTCAAAGATGTTGAGAGGCTAGCTTCGTACCCAAATGTTGCTCCTGAACCCAGCATGTATTGGCCTAACGTTCTCATGGGACCGTTGGGTCCCGCGCCATATCTTATGATGTTAAAACCACCTATAGAAAGGCTCAGCAACGCCACATCGTCCTAGAGTGTAACACATGTGCAAATTGTACCGAAGATAAATCCCATGATCAGTCCCACGGCTGGAGTGCGTTACGAAGCATCAGTGACAGACTCGTCAACGCAACAGCATCAGAGGGCAATCATACATCCTCCAAGCATTGCACCCATTTTCCCTGTACTAATCCATCAGCTCTTGTGGCCAATAAGTAGGAGATACACCCTCAATCACCTACATTTATCGAAGGTGGAAGGACCTTGCATCCGTCCACCCCCTGTTGAACTCGATGGCATTGGCGGCATCTTGGGAAGAGTGATGGGTTCGTACAAAATAAGCAGGCAGAGACGTGGTCAAAGTGTAACGCCGAATCACAAAGCAACACAATATACTTTAAGGAAGAGTCTTGCTTAAGGAGCTACCCCGTCCGGAGTCGCTTCGGGCCGATGTTTGCCAAGTTCTATCCCAAAGGTCACGTGCGGGCATTAACTCACCGTTGCTTCAGTTTCAGAATAATTTAGCGGACTACCCTGAAGAGTCTATAGGATTGCGGATTAATGACTGTGACTTAACTCTCTGCTACACAAGACTCTAGTCTTGGAAAGGTGGTCTTGTGGCTTTGGTGCCGCATGCCTTTGTCGAATGCGGCGTCTATCGCTCGCGTTTGCGACTACCGAAAAATCAACGTCTCCTAATGGTACCCCTCAGGTGAACCATCGAAAAGTTCAACCCTGAGCCACTCAATATCACCTTGCTTGCTTCCAAACCATTGCCTTCACTCTTTTACCACTCGATATCCACCATTCGTCTGGTCCTATCATCAGCTGGCGAGAGGCACCACGATAGAAACCTTCTTGCGGTCGCCCGACATCAATCGTCACTTCTCCAAAAAGTCAGAGACACTGGCTCAGCCACTAAATACAGCCCTTTGGGAAACATCATTCACATGAGGGAACTCATCACTGATCAGAGTCGCCTCTACCCACGTTTGAGGCTTGCAGCGGCGCCTGTTTCACCACAGTGGGATTTGAGGTCGAGGTTCGCGAGGAAGTGGGTTGGGAACATCAAGAGCGAGGAATTATATTGAATAAAACAGACTCCCAAAATACCATACCGATGACTGCCGTTGCGTCTCCTCCAAGCTTGCAGCCATTACCAAGATGGAGCTCGAGCAATAGTGGAGAAGGAATCGACTCCATGAGCGCAGAAGAAGTCACTCGAATGTTTATGCCGCGCAAAAGCGCACAGCGGACAAACTCCTCAACATCTACTACTTCGTCTTCTTCTTCATCTTCCTCCATTGCTGCTGTTCCCAATCCTCAAACCAACGGTGGCGATACCCCTACTACAAATGGTGAGGGGGGGTGGGGACCACGAAAAAAGGCTGCTCGAGGCCTCTGGCCATCATCAAAAGCCGAGCCTGTATCAGGCATATCAACAGCACGGCCACAAGCTCTTCCTACTCCTTCGTCCGGTCAATCTGCTGCGTCAACCATGAACAATGCAATGCATCAGCCCTCCCAGACACTGACTTCGCAGAATAGACCTCAGGGTCAACCAAATGGCGCAAGATTGGATCAATCGCCAATTCCATCCGACTCTCCAGCCATATTAGCGTTGCACCCAATGACGGGCACTTTCGAGCGCAAACAGATAGTTGTCCCATTCCATCCCGAAGTTCTAAGGATTGGGCGACAGACCAATGTGAAGACCCAACCAACAGCAGTCAACGGCTTCTTCGACTCTAAAGTCCTCTCGAGGCAGCATGCTGAAGTATGGGCGGATAGGAGTGGCAAGATCTGGATTCGAGATGTGAAGTCTTCCAATGGTACATTCGTCAACGGAACCAGGCTATCTCCTGAAAACAGAGATTCGGAGCCTCATGAGCTTCGTGAGCAAGACATCTTGGAACTGGGCATCGACATCGTCAGCGAAGATCAAAAGAGCATTGTTCATCATAAAGTCTCGGCCAAGGTTGAACTTGCTGGGATTTATCCCAATCCTCCAAGTCTGCTGGAGATAGACTTCAACCACAACAATTCAGGCCCAGGTAATGCTATGATGGGAGAGCCAATGAGCCAGCAACTATCACAGATGCGAGGCCGAGGCGGGAGTCAAGGCTCGATGGGAAGCAATGGTCGCATGATTGGTTCGTCTGGTATGCCCGGTAGTAACACAAACATGTTAGGACCACAGAGGCAAGTCAATCTCTGGATGGGTCCCATTACTATCGAACAAGTAGTGAAAAGGCTTGCAGTAAGTTGACGGCCGGGTTCATCTATACTCTCAGTTGCTGACAAAGTTACTAGACGGAATTCAAACAAGCCAAGCAGCAGACACAGGAACTACACCACACCAAAGACTTCTTCAACGCTTTATTAACATTAGAGCCCGGTCAAGAGCCACCAAAGTCACCGCACAAACTTGCCTCGGAGGACAAGCAGCAGATTAATGGAGTCCCGCCGCCTCCTCAACGCGATCCCATATCGCCCTTTTCGCAACCTCCAGCACCTCCACCACAGCAACCACTACCCGAAAAACCGGACGCGGCCCTTTTTCGCATGCCTGAGTCAATGCTACAGCCATCATTGAAACGGACAGAAACAGAGAGACCAAGGTCAGCACTCGACTCCCCTACTCGAACTGAGCCTCCGAGCGGCCAGACTGCTGCTTTACTGGAGACTCTGAAATCCCAAAAACAGGAGATAGAAGCTCAAGGTGATCGGGTGAAGTATCTCGAAGTTGCCTTGATACGTGAGCGTCGGGCACGTGAGAACGCTGAGAGGCGCGCACGTAACTTGTCAAGTGGCTCTCTTCCTCAGGAGGACGTTGATACGAATAGTGGTCTCGAAGAGGAAGCTTTTGAGCCTCCACTGGACTCTCTCGGACTCATGGAGAAGGCAATGCACAAGGGCCATCTCGAGGATGATGAAGACAAAGATGCTTTATCGAGATCTGCATCCATGGCGACAATGAGGAACCCCGATGACATGCATCGGGAAACAGAAGACATCGATGCCTCAACTTCAAGGTTACAAGCGAGACTCGATCTTATGGTAAAGGAGATGGACGACATGAAGATGGCAATGGAATCTTACAAACGGCGAGCAGAAGACGCAGAAGCAGGCCGCAGAAGCTTGGCTGAAATGGTGGAGAATCTTCGAGCTGGCCGCAATGCTGACAGTGTAATGCCCGCTACCAACGCTGACGATTCCACCCTTCGTGTCGATAGGGAAACTGAGGATGCTTCAAGCTCCAATGACCGTCCTCGCTCCAGGCACGGCGACAACCGCGTTGCATCTTTGGCCCATGTACCTCAGATGAATGGCAGCGCTGTGGCAGGAAACATACAACGAGAGCTAGAGAAAACTGTTTCCAATGTTCTGCAGCAACAACAGCGGCAATGGAGTGGTCCGGGTGACGGAGGGCGTATGGCGCAAAGTGCGCCTTACGTATCCATGGTCGGCGTTGTACTTATTGGAATTGGCATCATGACATGGCTTAACGGATGGCAGCCAGGCGGTGAGAAATGATCATCGGCACTTTTCAATGTATGCATCGTAGGACGTCTTTTTGCTAGGTTTGGAGGGGAACAACTACAGCATGGATGGCAACAATGGTGTTTCTTTGCATTCACACGGCGTTCAGGATTCTTGATGCCTTCTATGACGGTCGGCGCTGCGGCTTTTTGATGAGATACACCTGCTAGGTCTAGCAATACATATTTTTCCTTTGTGCAATGATATAGAGTGCCTTGAAAATGCCCCATCTACCTACCGCCCAATGCCATCCTACACCTTCCCCTACCTTAGGCCCACCATCACTCTTGTAGCACACTTGCCCGCAGAACATAGTCGCTTCGCGCTTGCAATGGCCGAAAGGTTGCAAGAACGGATATTTGTCTCCATGCCTCGCTCCTCTAGCGCTATTGTCGCCTATCATCCTCCACGACCTCCCATCTGAGCTTATTGTAGAACGATGTATGGGCTCAAGCTTTCCCAAGCCTCCGCCTTGCCTCTGACGAAGCCGCTCGCGCACCGCATGACAATGCTCCTCATCAATGTCTCTATAGCTCAATCAGGTCCCTCCTCTTGCATTCCCTCACTTCAGCGTGACAGCAACCTCAACCACACTAATCTTCCTAACCCTCGACTCCGGCAACTCCTCCCCCTCCCCCTCCCCCTGTTCCTCTCCACCCTGCTCCTCTTCTTGCACGATGTCATCCACAACACTTACACTACCCGTCCGCAACCTAACCATACAATCATCCTGTCTTTGAAAATACAACCCCAACCCTAGCACCTTCTCAATGGCCCGATTCGTACCCTTCAACACCACAGCTTCCGGTTCCTTTCCCTTTCTCACTGAATTCGTCTTCTCACGAAGTGCTATGAGTTTCTGCTTGTCGTTCCCCTTCCCATTCAGAAGGTCTATCTTGCCAGTGGAGCGGCGATCTATTTCGGAAAGAAGCTTGCGGACGCGTTTTACGGCGGAGATGAAGGGTGTTTTGGCGGAGACGTAGATTACCTTTTGTTGGGAGGCGCCGGTGTAGGGGGATGGAGTCGAGGGGCGGAGGATGGGGCGTTTTTGGACGCGGGCATCTGGTGCGGAGTATTAGTCCTGGGGTCTTGGTGAAGCTGGCCGGAGTATATATTACTTTTGGGTAGGCGGGGCAGCTTCGAGGATGTGTTCCTGTTGCCGGTCCCTGAGCCTGTAGTCGCTGAAGGAGCCATTGTGGCTCAGCACTTCTATTGGCAAGCTCGAATCTCTGATATTTAAAGGCGTTTACAGCGCTAGATGCGCTTCCTTACCTTAATCGACCGAGAAACCTGGTCGATAGCCCATCAGACCTGCATTTCGTAGATTTGGCCAGTTATGGGTGTGCATTCTAAATCCGGTCGCTAAATGATTGACGAGTAGCTCTTGCATAGAATTACTATGCCACAAGGAATCCATCTCACCATGCCCCTTACTGTACATTCTCTATGTTAGCTTAGGTGAGTGTCCGTATTGTCCAGGCCACTACAGATAGATTTATAAAGGCCAACGGCTCATATTAATAAATGATCAGGTCCATGAAGCTTCGACACCTTCATCTCCCTGGCTTAACATCCTACCTCCGCACTTCCGCTATCCAGGAACACCTAGTCCGATTGCAGCTTGACCGCAAAGCTGCCGAACCGCCTCTTCCTGCCTTAGACCCCGTCCTACTGACCTTCCAAACCACTCCAACCTACACTACTGGACGCCGGGAGACCCAATTCACCAGCCCGAATCAGATTGTCTATCTCCAAGCCAATGGCAAAGCCGAACACCAACCTGCCCTGCGGGGCGGCGCAACTACATTCCATGGCCCTGGCCAAGTGACTGCATACCTTGTCTTGGATCTCAAAGCCCATCGACTTGGTGTAGAGAGCTATGTCAGACTATTGGAGGACTCAGCGATGGGCACATGTGCGCACTATGGGCTTGAGACGTTCACAACTCGAAACCCTGGTTTGTGGATCGGACCGCGGCCGAGGGAAAGGAAGCTCGTTAGCTTAGGAGTGCATGTGAGACGATATATCACGAGCCATGGATTGGGTGTCAATGTGAATGTGGACTTGTGGTGGTTTGATAGGATCGTGATGTGCGGGTTGAAGGGCATGAGGGCTACAAATATCGAGCGGGAGCTTGAGGCTCTACAGGCTTTGGGATATTTGCCGACTCCCAATTTCTGTCTCCCTGGACAAACTGGAGTCCGTCGAAAATCCAGTGAGCCTCGCAAGTCTATCGAAAGACTTCGCGAGTTCGCATTCCCTCTATCTATACCGGAGGCGGCCGATGTGCTGGCGGATAACCTTGCAAAGCGACTGGCTCGTGTCAATAATCGGGTCGAGAAAGTTGCTGAAGAAGACATTTGGCCTGAGGAAAATTTGGCATCAGCAGATCATCTCACCAATGATGCAACCTGACGAGCCTTTCGCAGATAAGGCTGTGACCAGCCATCAATTTGATTTGGACCGCAACCTCCGAAGCACTCCTTTTGAGCCCATCTTGGATTTCCGCCGACTTCGTCTTCTACAAGTTGTTCGAGCTTGGCCATTTGGACCCTTCAAACACGAGTCACACTTGGTCTGGAATTCATTCCTTTGACTAGGACCGGAACAGAGGAACTGATGTCCTGATATATCGCAGTACTGAATACTTTAGAAACAACTGGCATAGGACCTAGGCTCGCGGGGGCAAAAACATTGGCACCTTCAGCTCAAAGCCAATTTTCATAAACCTAAAACCTCTTTAATCTAACAGAGATAACTCGTCAATCGACTTAAACGTCCTAAAAATTATTAAACTATAAAAGCTTTTGAGTAAAAATTATCTGAAAATTTCCTTATTACGAGTATATTTTCTCTCTTCTATACTAAATGGACTGATATTTTATAAGGGGTATTAATATTCCCAGACCATCCTAAGCTGGGAGTCATCGTTGGAAATTGACCAGGTGTTGCGACTCCAGAATTCAGAATCGTGAAATCTAGCGTTGTAGCTTACACACCTGCTATTTTCTGTTTGTATATGTTGTTGTAGATGGCCATGGTGTTAGGTGGATTAACATTGAAATGGACGGGTTTTTGGGCGATTAGAACACCTCATTGTTGTTTGAAACTTGCAACGACTTCTGTTTGGAGGTTTATATATAGGAAATAACCGAGCTTTGACAAATTAGCGTAGACTTTGGCGTGAATGTCCAAATCCCAACTCAAAGATGGATTCCCAGTTGTTGAGTTTAGCGTTATGATTTGTATAGCTGGCATTTTCCGTTTGTGTTTTTTGTTGTATATAGCTATGGTGTAAGCGGATTACCATTGAAATGGACGGTTTTTTGGGCGACTGAACCTCGTACCTAGTAATTCTTTGGAACCTGTAACGACTCTTTGGAGACTTGAGGTAAGAATTGAGCAGGCTTTGATCT
Source organism: Cladonia squamosa (assembly GCA_947623385.2). Taxonomy (NCBI): domain Eukaryota; kingdom Fungi; phylum Ascomycota; class Lecanoromycetes; order Lecanorales; family Cladoniaceae; genus Cladonia; species Cladonia squamosa. Next base: position 1,420,500 of record OX392382.1, read on the forward strand.
AACCTGCCAAATTGTTAAGTCTCCAGATGTCTACCGCCCGACTAATAAACATGTTTAATGGTCCGGATACTTATGTCGAGAACAGTAAAAGGGTTAAAGTCAACGGACGATGAGCGAATTCTGTGATTTTTAGTAAGTGAGTTGAGTTACTGGTGACGAACTTGAGTATACCCTTAAGTGGGTGGACCCAGGTAAGCCACTCAATGGATAGGGAGATAGCACTCCATGTTGATATCTTAAGGGGGGTTGTAAGCGAATTCACGAGGCTCTAGATCTTGAACTGCTTGTCTGAAAAGGGTCTGACATCCTAAGATTGAAGCGTCCTTATTATACAAGATCTGCTCATGGTCTCCTCTTGTCAGCTTTTCAAGAAGAGCTGAACATCCTCGTCAAAGATGGAGCTTGCCTTGCCTGCTTCCTACCTTCAACGGCCTCCATTCCAGCCTCATGCGTGACATACTCCAGTAAGCTCTTCGCTTCATCCATGATCCATACACCATTACTGGTCCCAATCCGTTCAGCACCAGCTTCTATCATCATCACGCAATCCTTAACCGTCTTCACCCCTCCGCTCGCTTTAACTTTCATGCCATCCCCTACCACGCCCTTCATCAACCTCACATTCTCCTGAGTCGCACCTTTACCGTTGAAGCCAGTACTGGTCTTCACGAAGTCTGCTTTTGCTGCCTCGGCGATCTTGCATCCGGCTATGATCCCGCGGCGGGAGAGCTGGGATGTTTCAAGTATCACTTTGAGGATAATTGGATGTGGAGCGAGATTTCGCACAGCAGCTACGTCATTGTAAACCGCTGAGTATTTCTTTTCTTTGAGCAGCTCGTAATTGATGACCATATCTAGCTCGGTGGCACCGGCATCAACAGCCTTCTTCGCTTCCCTGGTTGTGCGTCAGGATGGTATCCTGAAGGGTAGAGAATACAGAGAATGCCTACATAGCTTTCTCAGCTAGGTCTTGAGTTCCTTCGTGGAATCCTACCACACAAGCTACATCCACGGAGCTGCCCTGTAGATTATGCACGACGCGATTTACCCATTTCAGACGTACACAGACTGACTGTCAAGAAGCAATTAGCACCCTGAGCCAATGTACTTCTGTGTAATTCAACCACCCAAGGCTGAGCTACTAAGTTCGTAGAAGTAGCAACTAAAACTATTTGTCTGTAGAGTCCTCGACTGGTAGAGACGATGTACCTTGAATTGAAATCTCCTAGCTTCTTCGCAGATAGCATCGACCTGTTCCTTGGTTGCATCAAGCTTCAGTATAGTATGATCTATGGTCTTCGCAAATTCTTCGCTTCCCACATTCGGGGCTTTGTACTCTACAGGTGTTTTTGGCAAGTTCTCTTCCGCCTTGTCGATGATAGTCTCCCACTCATCATCCGTATATCTTGTCGTCATGATGGACGGCGTTGGAAACTCTGCATTTTGAATCCACGAGCCATTTGTGTTGATATTAATACTGTTTTGCATTTGAAATCAGAAAGATACGTGTGACACCGCTTCCTGCGGATTGTCATCATGATCGTCGCTCGTGTTTCAAAATGTTTGGACGATCCGTGAGTTTCAGCCCTATGAAGGGAAATGGCGGCTTCTTGACTCGACCATGTTTTTCTTCGATGCATTGGTGACGTGTCACGGTTTCTTCTATAGCTATCATTCTTTGAGGCGACGGTTACTATGTCTTTGGCCGTCCTGGCTCAGGGATCGACACCATGGCTCACTTGTCTACGTTCCCAAAGATCCTGAGATTCCAGCCCTAGGAAGAATAATGTGCGTTCTGACCAGGCCATCTCAGGCGTTTGATGCATTCGTGACAGTCTCAAGCCGGTCTATCGTAACTGTCGCTCTCTTCGGGATATAATCAACATTTCTGAGCGTTCTGACTCAAGCCTGGATTTTGCATGCCACCAGGAAGAGACAAAACTGCAGCATTGCAAGCATAGGCATGCTGCTGGACAGAGGTGCTATATCACAACACCAGCACTGATTGCTAACCAATCTGGTATATGCGCTTATTGGCCAGAAGCTGAAGGATGTACGGTGAGGAAGACTTTGGCGCGACTATGATCGAGTATGATATTAGCTTGAACGTCGAGGGTCTGGAACGAATTCATGTGGGAAGAGTTCACTTCGGCAGCTAAGTAGAGACAAAGCACAATGACGGAAAATACCGTGCCATGACAGAATATACGCACTAACAACCGAAACTAACCGGGGATTTTCTCCATTATCAGTGGCGATCAATGGCGTTATCAGTGCCAATGTATAAAAACTTTCGCCCCAGAAAATATGTTTCATAGGTAAGCAGCATGGCAATCTATACTACTAGAATATGCTTCTGCTTGGAGCAAAACCTCTATCTGCTGTTAGACTTTGGATATAAGGTCCCTTAAATCCGTCAAGCCCAGCATCGCTCTCCTACACTATCTTTCCACGACCTAAACCTAAGCCGAACAGCCTACTAAATCCGAAAGCTTTATGCCATCTCTGCTTACAGCCCTTGATTGTGAAAGGCACATTCACTTGATCATCGGGTCAAATCCCCTGGCTAGTGCAAGATGCGCGAAGAGTATTGAAGTGGGCGCAAAACCGAAGATCATCGCCCATGCGGACGCGGATGTTCATTATGTTCTCGCAAAGCGAATTGAGGATGGGGAAGTGGAGTGGATACAGGAAGGCTTCAAAGATGATCATCTGACGACTTTGGGAAGGGAGGAAGTGGACAATGTCGTGGACGCAGTTTTCGTAACCTCTGACGGGAAGAGTGCCCTCAGTATGCAAGGCTCCAATGAGTAAATAGATATCTCTCGGCTGATCCTCTGTCACAGGTACCCATATCTCCACACTCTGCAGACGCAAGCGGATACCGGTCAATGTAGTTGACGCTCCGAACCTCTGCACCTTTACACTGCTTTCTACACACTCGGATGGACCATTACAGATAGGCATTACTACATCCGGCAAAGGCTGCAAGCTTGCGTCAAGAATACGGCGAGAGATTGCATCGTATCTTCCGACCAATCTTGGGGCTGCAATTGAACGTCTGGGTACGGTCAGGCGTCGCATATGGGAGGAAGATCACAAGACCTATCAGGCAGAAGAATCTACAGCAGAGGTAGAAGACGAAGATTTCCCGGCTCAGAGACCTACATTCAACAGGTTGGTATCTGAATACGATCACGACGCAGCGAGAACGCGCCGCATGCGCTGGCTGTCTCAAGTTTGCGAATATTGGCCGTTAAAGCGTCTTGCATCTATAACGGATGCCGACATTGACACCATACTGCGATCTTATACCTCTTCTAGCGATGTAGTACCGAGTTTGGGCACAAGTAGGCGACCAGAAGCGCAGATTATCCTCGCCGGCTCCGGTCCTGGTTCTCCATCTCTCTTGACCGTGGCAACGCACCGCGCGATCCAAACGGCATCCGTCATTCTAGCTGACAAACTTGTGCCTGCTCCCGTTCTGGATCTTATTCCGCGCCGAACCCCTGTTCACATCGCTAGAAAATTTCCCGGAAATGCAGAAGCAGCTCAAGAAGAGCTTCTCAGTCTAGGTCTAGAGGCCTTACGGAAAGGCCATACAGTCCTCAGACTTAAACAGGGTGACCCATATGTCTATGGCCGCGGAGCAGAAGAGTATGCGTTCTTCCGTGAGAAAGGGTACATACCAATAGTGCTCCCTGGCATTACAAGCGCCCTTTCTGCTCCTCTGTTCGCCGGCATTCCCGCAACTCACCGAAGTGTAGCGGACCAAGTCCTCATTTGCACAGGCACTGGACGAAAGGGATCGGCCCCTGATCCACCACCATATATATCCACACAAACGGTTGTGTTTCTCATGGCACTACATCGGTTGTCATCGCTTGTTGATGCATTGACTGGAGCTGGAGCTCGTGCTGAAGCGACGAAATCAGACCGTGAAGCTAGGCACTGGCCACAAGAGACTCCATGTGCAGTCATTGAGCGAGCCTCCTGCCCAGATCAACGGGTCATACGCAGTACATTACAGCATGTCTGTGCTGCTGTAGAGGAAGAAGGCAGTAGGCCCCCTGGTCTGCTGGTTGTCGGCTGGAGCTGTGAGGTTTTGACAGACTTGAAGGGCAAAGGGAAGTGGGTAGTCGAGGATGGTTTTACTGGCTTTGATGGTATAGACCCTGGGCTTGATGATTTAAGACAGCTGGTGAAGGGTATAGACTTGGATGCAGCTTCGAGCCAGGAGCCATCCAATGATTTGCTCGCTCTAAAGCCGGTGCCAATGCACGTCCAATGAAATATAATTCACCTTATATGACTTGAGGCTGACTGTTAAAATGTGAAAAATTGTAGTTGTGCTATGCCATTGCAATTGGAAAGAGGTGTACCAAGCTCAACATGATGCAATATTCTGGTAATTGGAGTAAATACTGTCACCTTTAAAGGTAGCTTAGTCATCTTCCAGGCAAAGGCTACAGCACTTCGAACTCAATGTGCCCTGGTTTTCCGTTAAACAATTGGCTCCTACCTTGCAAGCAAAAGCCTCAACAAGAGACTGGGGCGAGTGTTATGCATATGGAGTCTACGTTTGCTAATCCCCTACTTCATCACCCTCAAAGCATACTATTCTGAAGACCATGGCCTACAGAAACAGTTGTGGATGCTCGATAGATGCTCCAAAAGCGAATCTTCTCTAGTCTTCAGAACCTGCCAATGCCGAAAAAACCCTTCCCATTCAACGCCTAACCTATGTATACAATCCCAACTCCCCCCCCTCTCCCCAAAAACATTCACCATGAAACCCTCCCAACCCTCCTAATTCACCTGCTCCTCCCTCCCATCCACCCAACTCGTACAATTCACACATCGTTGCGCCTGTAAAGCAAAAACAGCCACAGTCAGCACGCCTCCCCCCCCCCACTGCTCCAAATAATGGTAAATTGATACAAAACATAACATACCTTCTCACTAATCCTCTTCCTACAAAACTTGCATTTCACCGTGTTCTTAATAACAGCATCATTAGACACCCACGTGTATACATTCGCAATGATATACAGTGCTATGCCGATTCCGAAGAAATTGAATACTTTGTTGATGAACGTCCTAATAAACCGCCATCGTATCAGCACCATCTCCCCTTCCTCTCTTCCTCCCCTCCTCTCTCTCTCTATCTCTCTCACATATGCCTCGGGCTTTCTCTGTTTACATGCACAGACGACAGTAGAAGAGAAGGGAAGTAGATAGACTTGAATCGACTTACCCATAACTCATAATCACCGCGCCATCGTCCAACGCCATCTTCACAGTCGTATACCCCCCCTCCTTATAACCCGGTCCGCTCCTCAACACCGCAAATTTCTCATCGAAATTGCGGTCTATGAACGGTAGTAAGGCTAGGATTGGCATGACGATATCAGAGACGAAGGATGTTACTACGGAGGTGAATGCGGAAGCTAGTCTGTATACATATATCGGCTTAGTCCTGTATATGATCTATTTGAGGTATAGAAAAGAGTGAAGGGAGGTGTTTATGGGGACTGAGCCGGTGTTTGGGGGGGGGAACTGAAGAGGAAAAGGGGAAGGCAAGGGGGGTGATTTACATTAATCCAACAGCTACCTCCAGCACGTTATCTTGGAGGGCGAAGTTGGAGAAGCCGGACCAGGCGCTGGAGGCGCGGTGGGAGGCTTTTTGAGAGGCGGAGAGGAGGTGGGTGCGGGTTTCGTCGAGGGCGGGCATTTTTGTTGTGGGGGGGGGTGGTTGTGGATTTTGGGTGATGGTGAGGTGGGGACGGGAGGAGGGTTAAGGGAGGTTGATGGGGAGGAGAGAAGTTGGTAAGTGGTAGGTTGAGGGAGGTTCTGGTGGTGGTGATGAGGAGGAATGTGGCACGGTGTCATGATCGGCGGTTGCTGCCTAACAGATGGGAGGGTGTTTCAGAGGGATTGATGGAGCTACGTTTGCCTTGAAGCAGAGGAAGGTAGAGGGCTTAGTATGTATATATTCACGCTATTTTGGGATCTAGGTGTATGTAATGAAAGGCACGGCGAGATGGCAACAAGCTATTTATATTCGAAATAGATATTGATTCAGCTATCTAGCACTTGATAGGGAGAAAGTCTGAGATCCTTCTCGCTCTTCTCCAACCTAAGACAAATATCCGAACATGCCAAGCTTTATATACATCATGTTGTCACTTTTCCGCACCTGTCCCACGCATATATACTGGCTAGATCACGTATGTGAGAAAGTTGGTCACGCCTTTTTGCTTGAGAGACTGTTCACGGCTGGTCGGCAGGCGGGCGGTGCTGATAGGCTGGAGCTGGGCGCAGGGGTGTCTTAATGGTTGGAGAGAGGCGCCGGAGAGGCGCCGTGTATGTGTGTGGGTGTACAATGTGCACTGAGCGCTGGCGTAGACGATTGAGGCTTCGACCTTGTAGCTTGTGGGACCCAATTGATCCTACCCAGGGGAGATGTCGAATTTCCGAGCGCAGATACTCTCTCTCCTGTCACCTTCCAGTGGATAGCGCGTAGTGTTCCAAGCTTGCGGTAGTATGATTGGTGTCTTCGCCAGCCTCATCACATGAGATCGTCGTCTTCCACGAAGCTCTCGGTCCCACCGAGGGTAGCTTTGATAGGCGCGGGCATTTTCTTCGTGTATTGTGCGCTTAGGGATTTGAGGCCGACTCCTGCGACGGATACAGCAGCGCCGAGGATGAGGACATCGGAGGCGAGAGTGACGAGGGAGGCAGGTGAAGCCATCGTGAGAATTGGTTTTAGGTTGTGGTGTGGCGTTGGGGTTATCAGGTTGGTGGGGTAATGAAGGCGGGATTTTGCTCGAATGATTTGGCTGCTGGACTGTGTAATTGTGGAGAATGAGTGACTTCTGAGAGGGTATTGTGGGAATGAAGCCTTCTTATGAAAAATAGATGTTGGGTGCCTTGGAAGTTGTGTGTGGAGGTTCTAGGCTGCAGAGGACTTTCTTTTTCCGCTGGGAGACAGGGTTCCTCCTCTGCAGGCCGTGTACTATCGAGGTAGTATCAAGTAGTGGGACGCGGGCCCGAAGGTCTTGCCGTAGAACATCAGACCAATAACTTGGTAACAAATGATTATGAAGAACGGGTTTCTACTACAAGTTTGTAGATATTTCTTCAATCTGTTACTTTGGTCATACAAACTTTTCGCTCAGACCCTTCCATGAAAATCCAGATCAGATCTCTCCGGTATCATGCGTCTCATTGTATAATACTAACCTGATGGTAGATGTACGCGCAAGTGGACGCGAGGCAAGCCACAGATAGTCAGAATGCATATAACAAAGTAGTACTGTCTTCTACCGTTGGAGCCGGTTCCGTTCTTGGCCAGTACCTTTGATCGACAGTCGATATACTGCATTCGACGTAGACACTGCAGGAGAAGGAAGCTTGGTGCTGAGTCTATCCCCACGTGTATGGAGGGCCTGGAACTCCATGCCTGCAGTAGCGCTTGTAGGCCCCCGGAGATGCCCACGCAATACATAGACATTTTCCCGACCGTCTGGCTTCTAGGCTCTCTACAGATTCAATCTCGCGTGCACAACCTACCTTATATTTCAGATATGTGCTCGTACAGCATAGGCAAGCCACTCGTATGAATCTTCTGCCAGTATTCATCTAATGGTCGAAAAGCAATTTGACGACCCCTAGACGACGCAACTATGCCTGATATGTGAAGGTCGTACATCCAGGATGCTGCCAGCCAGTTGCGCTCTCAGCTTCCAGATGTCGGTACAAACCGGCTGGTGAACCGTTCAAGCGAGGTCGCCGTACGATAGATTACAGCTATGGACCCAATTCTAACCGGACAGTGGCTTGACACTTGCCCCAAATCCATCGTCCTATTGAGAGACATGCATTGGCGTAGCACTTGCTGGGAAGAATTGGCGAGATCTCCCGGATGTCGTAGTGAAGCAGCGCAGGGCAAGAGATCCGTGCGTCCAGTTCTGTCGACAAGCAGTTCGAACATCCTTGATTGACTGGACGAAGAAGGCACAGCTCCTTCTGCATTTCGGCATCCGGCTGCCAAGTCACAGTCTGTTCCTCCATGTCCAGGACCCTGGACATATGCGTTGCCAACGGTGATATAGAAAGATTTAGCGAAGCGATTGAGTTCTGCGAGCAATCTCACCCACAATCGCTTGGTAAGATGGCATTGGATGTGCCCGTAAAGGTACACTAGCCTTTACTAAGCCTCACCAGAACATAGTTAATTTTTCACTGCAGTCTTCCTCATGGAGTCCTGGCCCATTCTTTCTGATGCATCGCTCTCGCCCACTTCTGTTCTCGCCCCAGCATTGCCGCCAAACCATAAATCAGAGTGCTATCCGGAAACCTGGGCCTAATCCTCCCTTAACCCTACCATCCGTACGGCCAGTCTTCAACCACCCCGTTTCACCAAATCGAGGCTGCGCGGAGCAGGGTTGCGCGGCACTCGCTTCTTCATTTTACCACCGTTCATAGAGCGTCCAGGGCCATCGCAGATCGATCCGTACACACCAGACCGAAACAGACCTTCAGGGTGTACGCCAAAAGTATCTTAGACTGGACGCCGAACATGCAGCCGAATAAGATTTCACAACACATATTGTGGAGTTTGGCCTATTGGTCCGGCCAGCTGCAGATTCTCAAGGCGCTCTATTTGGTATACACATATGCCTCTTAGCCCATATATCATCAACGAAATTGTCTGCTACACGATACGGGACATGCATCCACTTCAGTGGCTTGTGCAAGCTATGTGGGATTTGCCTGAGAGCAACTAGCGCAAATCTATAATCTCACTGACTTTCATCATCAATCTTAGTCCCACGAGTGTCCTCGATTTCAAAGCGGACATCTCATGCTCATGTATCTTTAATTTTTGACGCGCCATTCAGAAAATTGGAGCACGAGCTCAAAAAGTTTCTCGCAACGCCACCTCACCACACTTCGATGCTACAACATTTGTCCATGATTACCGAGAATCGTCGATTTGGCAGCAATGTTGGCGTGCGTGGCTTCAGAGTCGAGGATCAATTCCAATGGATACTACAAACCACGACAACGCTGCTGCACGTCAATTTCTCGCCTATGGCTTAGTACCCAGACTTTAAGCCTGGCAGTAAGCTTCTATCCGCCTGTGAATGCCCTCTCATTGGGTTTTCGACCTGCGTGTGCAACCAAATGGAAACTCCGATGGGACACTCGGTCGAAAACTTCCATGAATCATTCCTCTAGGCCAAGCCTGGAAGGGCAACAGAAGCCGCAGCATCAGCTGCAAAACGCAAGCAGTTCGCTCGAGGGTGGCTAGAAGCAGGAGCGTGCGGACACAACGTCCACCAGGCTGAGCTAAGCCAAGTCCTTTCTAAACCTTTAACAAACCCAGTGGCCCACAATAAAACAACATCCTACTAAATTCTGATGTTAACTACAGAAAGCACTTACAGATAAGGTAGCAATGAATGCACCATACCAGATGTAGAAGCAAAGCAAGGCAAGGCAAACAAACGAAAAGTCGGAGATAAAACTTCCCAGTTAGCCAGCCTGGTAGGTAGGAAAGGTCTACGTACTTGTCAATCAGGTAGGAAACTTTTGAGGACCGACTACTAAGGCTTATTATTTACGACAAGTACTCTGGCTCAATCAAAGGGAAGAATGAAAAGGGACCACATATCGGATTCTGATGTAATTCTGCTATTCATGTATATATATATATATTATATACACTCCGAACTTAGGATTAGGGATTACTTATTTCGTTCGGGAAAGGGAGCAGGGCCGCTTTAAAGGGAGTAGTGAGGGAGTACTAAGGGAGTACAGGAGAGCATCGAGGGAGCAAGGGGAGTACCGAGGGAGCACCGGAGGGAGCAAAGGGGCGCAGCATAGGGGAGCCTAAATTGGCTGCATTCAGCCCGGCTGAAATTACCAATATGATTATATAATAAGCCGGTCCTACTTGGTTTAACGTGCTTTAAATTATGTATTTACCCCCGCTTCTTAGAGCCTTAACCTACTTTTCCTCTTGACCTTAGAACTCATAGTTAGACCTATGATTACACTTACACATCCAAATCCACTTTGCTCTAAGTGAAAATATACTGGCCCTAGTACTCAGCTCCGTTTATCTGAACTTCAATTTTCTCTAAAATCACTTGTCACTTCGCTCTGCCGTCGTTGCCCTATAACATGGAAAACTGATAATAGATATCTGCAAGTCATAGAGGAACCAGCGATGGATCCTCTATCCGCCTTCTCGCTTGCTTGCGGAGTATTACAAGTGGTCGATTTTAGTTGTAGGCTAATATCAGCGACAAATAGCCTTTATCAAAAAGGATCTCTTTAGTAAAATGACGACTTAGAAACGCAAATCTCGCATCTCAGTGCTCTACGCAGCTTTGAATTCAAAACGAGCATTGAATTGTGCTAGATATCAAGACCACCAGGAACTTTTGAAGCTGGCTGGGGCATGCGACGCGACAGCTCAGGAGCTGCTGGGAGAACTCGACAATCTGGAAGTGTCAAATTCGCACAGGATGTGGAAATCATTCGATAAGTCCTTTGCGATGAGGCGCCGAAAGGGGACGATTGAACGATTGAAGAATAAATTAGACTCCTTTCGCAAAGATTTAGATACAAGCATTCTTGTTAGCTTAAGGTAAGTCTTCCATATGTCTCCAGCTTCTTGAATACATGATCTCTGTAAGGCTTCACCTTATGCTCGCTTAACCACGTGATTATAGGGTAGAGTTGAGTAACCTCTCCCTTGAACAGAACGAAAGCTTCCAAAAGCAAGATCTGTCGCTACAGGCCTTGGTGGCTTCATTCACCGAGGACACAAGCCTCGTCAATCATCTAGCTAGAATCATGATCAATAAGTCCTATTCGACCAGAGAACATATCACCCAGTCTCTCAAGCGGCAGGAGGAGAAACAAAAAGAGAAGAAATTCCATCGGAGCTTCCTGGAGAGCCTCTATTTCCCTAACATTTATTGCCGGCAGGAGGAAATTAAAGATGCTCATAAAGAGACTTTCAAGTGGATTTTTGACGAATCAGGAGAGAAGCTTCGACCTTGATCTAATTCGTCCGCTGGCTCGAAAAAGGCTCTGGAACGTACTGGATTAATGACAAAGCCGGCTCGGGAAAATCGACATTGATGAATTACATCTTGGACAAACGTCAGCCAGTACGAGGCCTAAACGAGCCTCGTGGGAGGTGGTGGCCACAATAATGTTAAAACATCGATGTTCAATAAATCCGTCGTTAAGCCGGAGCCAGGATATCTTCTATTTATGTCGTGCTCACGCCTCATGCAGGCGTCTGCGCCTTGCACTTTTTCATGCTTAGGCTTCCAGATAGGGAAATCAAGTTTATACCTTACTAGACATGATCACGAAATATTTCTGCACCCATTCACACACTTCTATATATATATATTCTATGTGCAATACGGTGGAGGGGGTATCATTTAGAAAGTGTTATTGCCATTAGAAGGATCGATAACTAATTACATGTCTCCGCTCTTCCTCTGTCCTTCACTGACAGCTATTCCAACTCACTGATGCCAATGGCAATTTCCTCACCGTCGTCTTTTCGAATAGATTACAGTCTTCTCACTTCTTCAATTGCCAGACCTGAAATGTTCCGTTCCCAGTGCCGAAGCCATAGCCGGTCCCGAACATCACATACCTATCCACGATCGCAATGTTTGCATAGTAGATAGCATCAAGCGTGTAATCATGTAATATGGTCCCAGTCCTCTTGTCCATGGCGACAAGTCCTCCAAGTCCAGTCGGAGGCCCCCCAGCCGCAGCAGGAACTCCTCCACTCCTCCCATTGAACACGACGTCATTCACAACACTGGGCACGCTCTCTGAGAACTCGTTCCCCGGCACAGGCGTCTGCCAGAGGCTCTTGCCATCAGCTAGGTTCGCAGCTCCAAAAACGCTGTTCGTGATGTTGACACTCGCGCCTGTGGGAAGAAAGGATACTTGACCAGCATTGACGCCGGTGTAGTAGACAGCTGTGTCATCGACTGCAAGACCCCAGATCAGCCCGCCTACGACGCCATCGGGCGAAGTCGGGTTGACCCATAAGAGAGCACCGCTTTTCGCGTTGAAAGCGTAAAGATTGCCGTTCTTCTGGCCGACTACTACGATGTCTTTGCCTTGAGGCGTACCTTTACCACCGGGGATGAAGGATGGGGCCATTCCAAAATCTGCGTCAGGGCCAGGACTTGGGGGACAGTTGCTTGGATTCGCGGCGCCGGCCGTGCACGCTACATTCCATGCATCCAAAGGACCCAGCGCTTTCACCCAATTGATATGGCCAGAAGTCAAATCGAAGGCGAGGATGGCTTCTGCATACACGTTGGATGGGACACATGGATCGTGCTTCAAACCCGGGTTATTTTGCGTCTCGTTCTCGCATTTGGAAGCAGACTCGGGCAAGGAGTAGATGTTGCCTGTTGCGATGAAGACCTGGTGTCGTCCAGGATCGATACTGGGTTGGCCGCCCCAAACGCCGATGCCTGTGAAGTTGCTGTTTACGGGAGCCATGGTCTGGCTCCACAAAATATTGAATTTGTGAGATTCCTTGTCAAAATTGACGGCCGCAAAATTACCAATGAAAGAGCAGCAACGGTAATTGGGAATTAAGCCGGCCGCCGCTTCTTCTTGGCTCGAGCACCCGACATATATGATGCCATTCCATAAAGTTGGAGATTGCGTGATGATGGCAAGAGGATGGGAGTTGAGTTGGATGTGGTCAAGAACATTGCCAGTGTCGCGGTCGACAGCAACGAGCAGCGCATGAGACTGAGTACCAAAATATAGTACGTCGCCGTCAAGCACTGCACTGGTCCGTGACACGGCATCAATGTACTCGAATGGTGGTGGGCCACCATTCGCGATCGTGAGAGCCGTGACGTTGACCGTCCAGATTTCCTTGCACGTTTTGTAATCTAATGCGACGTACAGTCCGCTCCAGGTCGTGTAATATACGACACCGTTCTGAATGACAGGCGTGGCAGAGACTCCCAGCCGATAGCTCTTGGAACAAGTCTCGACGAGAGATGCAGCGTTCGAAGAATCGATGGAGGACCCTGGCACTGCGAGCCGATTATTGAAGACATCGGCCCCCCATCCGAGCCAGGAGCCACGCTGCTGAGCGAAGCCTGAATCTTGACCTGCTGCGCTGCCGATCAAACATGCGAGCAGACAAGAAAAAGCGTCCGTCTGAAAACGCATGTTAACTTGCGATAGAAGTAAGAGTTGGAAAACTGCGGTCAAGAGGGATTGCTAGGCAATCTTGACCTACCTTTCACGAGCTGTTCGAAGGCTTATATAAACTAGCCGTTGGAAAAAGTTTTGTGATCTATTTACCGTCCTCATGACACCCATCTACTTGAGCATGCGGGCTTTCATCGAGATGCCGAGTGGATTGGACAGCAGAGACTCGTTGATGCTGACTGCAGGGATGACCTCTTTCATGCGAAATCACAGACGCTTTAGATCTCGGGACTAACGTATGCAGGCGAATACATGCAACCGGCTGTGGACTCATTTTGATGCAAGACGGGCCGTTTGTCATCCAAGTAGTCGGAACAATGTGCAGTAGCACAGAACGATTCCCCTGTCAACGTCCCACCCTGCAGTCATACTACTTGTCACAATAGTAGATCAATGATCTGATGGATAATACTGCATAGCCTGATGCTCTAGGATCTATCTAATGGAGCTCTTATATACATAAAGCTTTGCAAGCAATAAGGGTCTGAATAAGGGGTGGGATGCGCTAGAAACACCAATCCTTAGCAACATGTTGGTGGAGGCCACTAAGCGAGAATGAGAGCTAAGAAATGGAGTAGAATGAGTAGCGGTATTGCAACACTACGATAGTACTGCAGTCAGCGCGCGGCTAGCAGAGTCCGGCATAAATAACCGAAAGTGTCTGTATGGCGGCCCAATACGACTCTCATCCAGTTGTCATCTGGCGATAACTGTGCGTGGACCACCTGAATGCAAATAAATTGTTTGCTTCCGGGTTTGGACTTTTCATATTAATCACAACGCTAAATCGCACTATCTGAGCCTGCTTAGTATGAGGCTGCAGTAGGCAACAGTCACCCCATTTCTGAGGAGCAGTAAAGGCGAGTAGCTCTGGCCGCTTACGAAGCCGTCAATTCAGGCTCTTCTGTTCTGCAAATCTCCCAATAGAAGGAAGATGAATGGTTAACTATTTCTGCATTCTCCTTTATCCTTTCCCACACTCCCCCTACTCACTCAGTACGCCCTCACTATTTCCCCGAGGTCTCAACCTGCTCCCTGATGCACTTTCTAAAAGCTTCCCCTGATGAAAGCGTCCTCTCTCCTTTTCCTATATCCAGAGTTCGGGGTGCATGCATGATGTGGATATTAACATAGTATATAGACCCCGAACTTAGGATTGGAAATTGCTGTTCCGGGAAGGGAAAGGGAGCAAAGCTGTTTTAGAGCGAGTATCGAGGGAGTAAGGGGGAGTACCGAGGGAGCAAAGAGGAGCAAAAGGGAGTACCGAGGGAGCAAAAAAAAGTGAAAGGAGAGCACATCACCGAAACGGGCGTGAACGGGGGAGCAAAGCGGCGGCACCTTAATCAACGGGCAGTCACGTATTGGCTTAGGTTCGGGGATGCTATATATTCATATATACATAACTGAAATATGCTAAGACATTGGCGAAAAAGACGTGTAAAGTGGAAGATATTATATCTCGGCGTCAAAAGTCTACGAGAACAGAGCAGAGCAGACGCATTGCATAAAGCATAACACCCACTACACTATTTTACTGTTTCAAAATCTTTCCTTTCTCAGAGCTTGGTATCTGGCAAGATCGTGCTCGAAGAGGACATACATGACTTCACTGCTTAATGTAAAGGCCCGGATTTCCCGGCCTCTATATATACATGAAACTTTTTTCCAAGACTGTTGTACAGTTGACTTCAGGGGATATATGGCAATCAACGTCCATTCCGTGGAGCTATGGTCTTCGTAAGATCTGCGCGTCAAGTTCCTTGATTGATTTTTGAGAGCTGCGGGGAGCTTTGGGGGAGGCGTGAGGGAGGGGTCGAGACGGTTTCTTCGACTCTATGTTAGTTTGAGAACGCACGATCATAACCTAGGTACCTTTAAGAGATTACGAGTTGTACTCACTTACTAGGCTTGTAGTATTCCCCATGTGTTTAACGTGCACCTTTTGCAACTGATGCGGACTAGTTCCCCCAACCCTCAATCACTTTCCAGCATCTCATCAGTGCTACTGCTCAAGTCCCCTTCCTCCCCTCCACTCGCATCTATCTCAATATCTCCCTCTTCCACCGCTTCACCCATCTCCTTCTTCCTAGCAACTTCAGCAAGTTGCATTCTCCTCAATCTCCTGCGCTTCTTTTTCACAGCCTTGATTTCCGCATTCTTTTGCCGCTTCCATTCCTCTTTATCACGCTTTTGGATTTCGGCGGTTGCATTGCGTTCGCGATCAATAGCACTTGCGAGTTGAGACGAAAGTGCTGCGTTCTGTGCTCGGAGCTCCGCAACGTCGGCTGAGTCTTCACCTTTTGTCTTTCCATTCCGCGAGGCAGAGAACTCGGAAAGAGTTTCTTCGAGAAGGGGGGTAGGAAAGGAAGGGTGGGTGAGGGCTTCATGGAATAATGAAGTGCCGCTGGAGCCGGGAAGTGGCAAATTGGTCGTGAATTGCGCAGTGAGTGTGTAATTCGGCGGTATGGTGGTGCCCCTACTGGAATGGCCATTGGTGAAGCTCTCGTAGCGAGGTTTGACAACGTTTTGTAATCTCAGTGCTGGTTTCGGGACGTTGGCGAATCCAGTGGGCTTGAGCATTTGCAAATTGGTAACTGGAGCCGAGAAGTCCACGAGATGCTTTTCAAATCTGCCTGTACCTACATCCCAGGCGTGCACTTTTCCATCTCGGTGTCCAGAAAGTAGGCTAGTGCCATCGTAGCTAACTTGTAGACAGAGGGTTGCTGTAGATGGACGGTCTTGAGCCGCCCAGATGGTGGATACTGAAGGTTGTGTGGGTGCCGATTGTGTAATAGGGTCGTGCAAGGTTTGATATAGACCGCCTTGACTGTAGAAGTCCAGGAATTGTATTGTTCCGTTCTCATAACCCGCATACGCCGCACGATCTGCCGGGTCTAGAGCAAGGCAAAGTGGACTGTGTGATAACAAGAAAGTATGCAAAGCTTCTCCACTATGGTGGTCCCATACCACGCACGTGTTATCTTTGGAGGCTGAAACAGCAATGTTGTTCGCGCTGGAGCTGTGGCCAAATACAACAGCGGTAATCGCAGCCCGATGTTGTGAAAGCGAGCGCAGAGGACCTAGAATCGGTCCCTCGCTATAGTCATTGACTGACGAGGACGAGAATGAGAGCAGGCCAGGGATAGACCACAAATTGATAGTCGAATCTGGGGAACCAGATAATAGGAAGTTGGCGGTTGGGTCGATAGCAAGGCATGTTGTTGCTTGCAAATGATTTTGTGGCGTCGATACATGTCGGCCAGTGCCCAGCTACTTGTAAAGGTCAGCATAACCGCGGAAAGCCAGTGATAGACATTTTGGAATCATGCCTCCCATAGTATCACTCTGCCGCCCTCCGTTCCTAGAACCAATGTTCCTGCTCCATCGGACTCTCCAGCCAGCGCTATACTGTGTATCTTTTCTGGGAATGGTACCACAGCTTCCTGGTTGTTATTCTCCCTGCTATAGACATGGACGACGGCTTTATCTGCTTGTGCGGCGAAGATGTGAGTGGGGCTAATGGCCAGGCAGTTGGCGTTCGTCGTACTCTTTTTGAATGAGGATTTCAAGGCTGGTAGGGGTTGAAAGTCGTGGAGATGGATGCCAGTGGCGGCAATATTACTTGGCCGCTCCGGGTTCAAGGTGGAGGCCACGAAGCTTTCGGTAAGCATCGTGCCGTTGAGTGATTTGCATTACGACTAGATATAAGAGGAAGTTGCTGTTGGAGAGAGGGATTTGGAGTACTTTTCGAGCGCTAAGGGCTGCAGCCCTTATCGATACCGCGGTAGATCTTTGCAGGTTACAGGTCCCCAAGCGTGGGTGCCAGGTTACCTATGGTACAAGCAGAACAGACATCACAGAATTTGAGTTTCTACTTTCTACAGTTGATGAGGGCAATACATTCTTTGCAGTTGCTTTGATACTATAGCTCTAAGCTCTTATGTATTACAATACTTAGACACGATCTCCCTTGCGATGTATTTATTTTATTCATTTAATGTTGTGGTATATACGATATCACTCCTCACAAGCAGCATGTACATATCTCCAGATCTAAAGTCTTCGCTCGTACTCCTTTCAGTCTTATTTTGAACTCGTAGCCTGCCCATCAGTGGTCGACTTCTGCCCATAGGCATACCCAACTACCGGCTTATCGATCTTCCTCGGAGGCGGATGTACATTATGTGGACATTCAGCTCGCTTCTCGAGTCCCGTTGCACTAGTAGCCTGGCTTTTGTTCTGGTGTCGTTGCTTCTTAAGCTCTGCGACCATATCAGCGGAGGCTTTGGCACTCTGCTCCAGCGCCCCTTGAAGGTTCTTTGTACTCGCGGCCTGCCCATCTGTCAATGTCTTGAGCTGTTTTTGGTTTTGCTTTAAGAGCTCTTTCATTTGGTTTTGGTTATCCGACTGCCCTTGCGATAGTATCTTGATTCGTCCAGCATTCTCTTCCACCGACTGCTCCAACCGTGCAAATCGCTCGTTGTTCTCAGATTGGATGTCAATGAGCGTTCTGATTTGCGAATTGTTCCCTTCCATCAATGATTGTATTGCCTGTAACACGTCCTGGAAGGCTGCTCCAGGCCCGGAGCCGGAGCCGGTGGAGCCACCAGTCAGGACCGTACCATCCCAGTCTTGCAAGGGTATAATATCTTGTAGTCGTCCTCCTGTCCCATCTGAGTCCCCAATCTGGCTGTAAAACCATTTTGTAGTCAGGTGTTCGAACTTCTTGTCATTTGCAGTCTTTTGGGGGAACTTGTCGCCCTCGAAGGAGAAGAGCTGGGGACTGGACCGTATCCCGACTTTAGGGTACTCTTGCTGAATGAGAGACCACCATTCATCAGCGACGGCGGCAGAAGCGAAGGTTAGCAGGTAACGAGAGGCCCAAGAAGAGTCGGTCTATCAGTGTGAGTGGCTGCTGTATAGTGATGTTGGGGTCGGGGTAGTATTACCCGGCGAGCGTAGGCGTAGAAGAGTGGACCGTTGTCGGAGTAGCCAGAACGCTTCTCTTCGTTCGAACATTGTGAACAGGTATCTTCGTCTTCTGGTGCCATATTTCAATCATAAACAGTGGTCGAGATTAACAACGCTTTGCCTCTCCTCAATATAGAGGTCGAGACACTGTCTTTTTTAATTGAGATGCTTATCATAGCATCTCTCCACCGAGCATCTCCAGAGCAGTGACGTTTGTAGTCTGGCAACTATGATGCGCTAGACCGCTAGGTCAGGTCTCCAGCCTTAGAATACCCATAATTGGGCATGGGTATTAGAGATGGCGTCTATCTTTGCACATGAGTGGTGACTCCTCTTCGAATGCCATTGTCTTGCGAGGGGCCCCGACCAGGATCGACCGACGATCGTCGATATCTGGTTCGAAACAAAGACATGCAAGGCCTGACGTGTGCTTGCAGCTGTCAGATGTCTTTTAGGAAAAGGCTCTGAACCTCACTTCGGTAAGCACTCTTAGCCAGAATGACACATGGCAGACGAACGTCGATATTCGGAGGATTTAGATATATAACTCAAGGTTAGTGTCACAAGCTAGCTCTTTCGGCAGGAGTCGCATTAAAGGTGCGAAATACGACAACATACGTCTCCCGCAACCCATGAAATACTGACTCTATAATACTGGGAATCATAAGAAGTATATTTTTATAACCCTTCGTTGTATGTACAAGAAAGCTAACTTCAGGGGTGCATATATTCAAGCCCGTTTTCCGACCGCTTTTGGTTGCCCTCTTTTCCCATGTCCACATTATTACATCACTTTTCGCTCTTGTTTAGCCTTACTCGGCTTTTTACGACAGTGTTGCTGACAACAGCAACTTCCTAGAAGAGCTCCCAACATATACCGTTTTGGGATAGCTGGAGATGGCCCAATTTTGAGCCGTAGTATCCCAGTTGGAGACATCACGCCGAGTAATGTCAGCAGTGAATGTTGCATTCATCCCAGGCTGGATTGACAGCCTTTCAAAGTTTCGAAGAACCACTTTCGGGTCATACGGGCCACCAAGGGAGATGTACAGCTGTGGCACTTCCTCACCCGTCACGTTACCAGTGTTGGTGATTGTGGCGGTAACACTATATAGAACGTCGTAGAGTTGCGGATTACCCCCTGGCCCACCGCCTGCGGGCAGTAGAGGCTGTGGTGAGCCACTTTGGGAATTGGGGGGCACGTCGCTGTTGTCTCCGTAGTCGCTGGAGTTCGCAGCAATTGAAAGGGTGGTGCTGTTCAGGTACGGGTAAATGTAGTAGGGGACGTATGTCAAGTTCGACGGGAATTGATAATCTGCAGTGTTATTGGAGATAGTGCCATACGTCGGCGCTGCAGGTGTAGATCCAGTGGTGGGAGTGTATGTTGAGTTCAACCCTAATAGCCTGGTGACTTGCAAATTTGAGTATGAAAATGTTGTGTAGCTCAATCCGAAACCGAATTCATAGATTGGCGTGATGTTCGCTCGGTCCAGAATACGATAGTCAATGAACACACCTTCTGTGAAATTGACTTGAGGAGCACCTGTTCCTTCGTTGGGAATATACAAAAGATCAGTCCCATAATCTTCGCGCGATTCTGCCAACGTGAAAGGAAGCTTAGCTCCCGGGTTGACACGTCCGTAGAGAACATCTGCGATGGAATTGCCAGATTGTTCGCCCGGAATACCCGCCCACAAGATAGCAGTAATGTTGGGATTATTGGAGTAGTTGCCCAACAACACGGGTCCGGTAGAATGTATCACGACTATAGTGTTGTTGCAAAGAGCAGACACGTTTGTGATTAGCACATCACCATTCTGCCAAACAGTGAGGTTGTTACGATCGCCTATGTTGCCATCTACGTCAATGTATCCTTCACCACTGTCAGCATTGACGAAGACAATTGAAACGGTGGCTTGTCCGGCCAAGGCCTGTATCTGCATGCCTGCAGAGTTGTCCGTAATGGACTGAATCATTCCCCCGTTAGCGGAGAGGACCTCGTTCTGGATAGCAGTTTCAGGCGTCACTAGGTATGGAAAATTGGCTGATCCAGAGCCCCACGCCATACCAAGGGTGCCATTATCGCAGCCACGATCAGAGCAGCCATTAGGGCCATAGGGATTATCGCCAGCATCCTCTCCAAAAACAGCAGTGAATTTTTCACTGCCAGTCAAAGGCAGTGTATTGTTGGTGTTCTTGAGAAGCACAGTACTTGCCGAACCGATTTGACGAATGAGGGTTGCGTGCTCCTGACGTACATTAACGTGCTCATTGATCAGAGTGTACCCCTCCATGGCAAAGAAGTGCTCGTATCCATATGTATCAAGAGTCCAGGAGTCAAAGTTGATGGGAACGGCAATAGAGCTGTTGTCACGGCCAACGTAGTACCAAGCGGCGAGGATTCGAATACACATGTCGTCGAGTCGCCATTGTGGCACAGTTCCATTGAGTATGGCAACTGTAAGATTTGCTCCCCAGTATGACTGTCCCGAATCGAAGAGTGTGTCACCAGGCATTGTCATGTCTAAGCCTGCTAATGCACTACCGACACCAGAGTGTTGTCCTTGCCAATCAGTCATGACGAAACCTTGGTAGCCCAGTTCCCCCTTCAATAGGTAATTTAGCGCGTAGCTGTTTTGACAAGCATAGCTATTGTTGATCTGATTGTATGAACACATGACTGAGCCAACACCAGCTCTGACTGCGTCTGCAAATGGCCTGGTCTGTGTTAGCGGAGTTTTGTGGATGCTATCGAAATCAGTCTCACCAGAGGTAAAGCTCATGCATGGTAACATCGTCAAGGTTTGAGCTGATGCTGTCGTTAATGTTAAAGCCAAAGCCTGCAGCCTCGGTGGCTTGACGGAAATGCTCTTGTTCATATGCAATATAATGCTTAGCACATGCGATGACACCAGCACTCTGGATACCCTGGATCGTCTGGGCGAATTGGATACCAGTCAAGACCGGGTCAGGACTGTATGGAGTTGTCAGCGCCGTGAGAATTTGCTGCATCGCAACTATAGGCAGCGTTACCTGAAGCCTTCCCAGTTCCTTCCGCCTTCGGGCGAGC
Source organism: Cladonia squamosa (assembly GCA_947623385.2). NCBI lineage: Eukaryota > Fungi > Ascomycota > Lecanoromycetes > Lecanorales > Cladoniaceae > Cladonia > Cladonia squamosa. Next base: position 1,441,837 of record OX392382.1, read on the forward strand.
GGCCAAGCGGGCCTGCGACTGGACCCAGTTGTACGTCTGTTCCCTTCATTTGGTGCTCGGAGCCCATGGCCTGCCCTCGAGCATATGCAAGGCCTCGATCGAATGTCGCAGCGACATTGACACCAGCAGGAAAGACGGAGTTGAAGTCGGCTGTTGAAAGATTAGCTTACACGAAGCGTCTCTATAGAATTGTAATACGCACTGTCTCTGACACCAACGGGGGAATCTTGCATGCACATGCTTCGGAATCCCAGTCGAGGTATGGCACCATTTTGACCAACGCAGCGTTCACCCTCCCATCTGCGTGCTCATTAGAATCCGTTGATCTTATTCAAAAGGGAGCAGACCGTTGGACTTACCCAACACCAGTCGTGAGATTGACCTTCTCGGTCAATGTGAGCTGGCTAACAAATGCTTGCGCTTTTGCATAGGCGTCTGCCCAATCCCCTGCTCCTGTTGCCCATGGAGCAGGGTAATAGGGTGGCGAAAATTCTGCATTTACGGAAGCCGCTGGGTCTGGTGAGGTGGCATTGGGATATGTCGCGTAAGGAAAAGGAGCTGTGTAGTTGCCATCCTGTTGCGCTGAAGGATGGATAAGGCTGGTCGCTAGCAGAAGCAGCGAGGCGAGCCACATCATTAAGTGTCGCTGTTTTGGGCGGCAGCTAATGCAGTTTCAACGGCAATACCCAGCAAGCAAGAACGACAGTTGCAACAATTGAATGAGCAGCCGTCAGAAGACTTGATGGGTTATGAAGCAATTTAAAAAGGATGTTTTCCTCTCCCCATGCTCCATAAATAAACCTTTCTGCGGACCTTGCATGTACCTTGCTGGTTGGTGGACCTTTGGAGCTCAGGCGGCCCTGCTGACGTCGTTTGCCGATGATCGCCCCCCAATGACATTTTTACTCTACTCTAGGCACTTCCCCCGGGCAACAGCACCTCCCTAAGCAACCATTGTGCATCACCCGTCCCACCAGCTCGAACAGGGACACTGATGACCCCGCAACCTACCCCATCCTGGTTCCTTTACTTAGACAGTGGCGGCGAAGAAATCAAGCTACAATCCATTTACTTTCACTGGCATGCTTGCTTTCCGCGGTGGGTGCTTGCGGCCGGAGGTTGCTACGGCACCCACCCTTCTACAAGGCTGTGCCTGCACTGTCAGCAGCTTTGTCAAGGGCGTGCAGCGCTGAATACGAGGAGACGCTCAATACGAAGAGAAGAAAGCCGAAATATCCAAAGATCGTGGTTCACCGCCACATTACACCCGTCGGATTCAGCAACAGGCACAATGAAAAGTCATAACGTCGAAATACCTTGTGTCATCTATGAAGTAGCCAATGCCTCTTTCACTAGGATCTGGCATTTGGCACGGCTAAAAAGGAACCCGGTGGCCAAAGCCCGTCCTAAAGACATTTACCCGGGAGGGTGCTAAGGATAAGCTGCAGGCTCTAAAGATGCACCCCGCACTTGCAGCCGCAATCTGTGCTTCGAACTCCATCAATGTGACCAGCTCTCACCCGGGGTGATCCTTCCCTGTTCAATCATATGCTCCAGAATATCATGCAGGGCGCCAGCGGTTGATGAACATATCCTCGGCTGATAGAAAGAAGCTCAACCTCACGCACGTGTGATACTTCGCAATGGTGAATGCTACCCCACTCCTCTAACGACAGGCATCCGTGCACAAGACCTGAACTTCGCAGCTGCCTCTTTAGGCAATATATGATGACATAATGTGATGGTATTGACAGAGTTTTCAAGGATAGAGGAAATAATTACACCGAGCAACTGCCGCCAATGGCAAATGGCCGTTGAAAATTGCTGAAGGTTCTCATCATATGACAGCAAAAGCAAGACAAACTAGACAATACAAGGGCAAAGGCTTCCTGACCAACCTGGTAAATTGCCATATCCTGGGTCATCACGAGCCTTCGTCTTCTAGCGTGGGATTCTTGTGTTGTCGCAGACCTAGACCGCCTCGAGGTAAGTCGTTACGGCATTTAATCGTGACATTGGTCCATGTTCTGGTCTCAGAGAGAAGGGAATTGACTTTCGCGACTGCAAGCGACCGTCACATGGCGGCACCACGAAGTGATATCAAGATCATACAGAACTGTCAAGAAGAAGGAGCTGAATTGTTCGTTATTTTTAGAAAGTATGCACTGTTACACTTTTCTTGTGGAGCAGAGGCCAAGCCTCCGCTCTTCAGGCATTAGCTGTTGCTTATAATGTGCGAGAGCACATGGAAACAGTAGTAATTCTGATCAACATCAAAACAGAAGGACCCATATCAACCTCCAAAGGGTCATCACAACCAACGTCGCGTAAGAAGCTTTGGCCATAGGCACGCAGTCCTGGGGTTCACTGAGTTCCACATTTTCAAAATCACTTGTACGAGATCCAAAACACTCTTTATCGCCAAAAATGCCAGATGTCCATGACATCCAACGGCAACACAACAGAAGTCTGGATGCTATTAGCCAGTATTGAACAAGGGGACGCATGAAATCGAATTGCTAAGCCAAAACTTGCAGGCCCGCCCCCAATGTTATGATAGTAAACCAATAGTATTATACTCGTGCTTTAACGGCTGAAAGTTCATTTCCTGGCAGCAAACTTGGTTCCGAGGGCGTCACAGAAGAAAGAATCAGCATATTTTTGCCGCAAGCGACGAGACCATGAGCCGCCTTGAAAGCCATGATTTCCATACGCCATCGCGACCTAAGCTATAAGCCCCATCTTATCGAAATCAGATATCGACTTCCCTAGAATTATCTAACAACCTAGCATGATCTGTACTCACACCGTCTCTGGGAGTGATACTCGAGCTGTTCACACAACTGCAATTTCCCTCTTCATCTCTCGGCAAAACACTTGACCCAGATATGGAGCAAATAGTGCACGTCCCTCCCGTAAGCGGAAACGAGACAACATCAGCAAATGGATTTGGCCCGATACCCTGCACATTCCATGGTGCATCGCTCAGATCAAGACTGTCGTATACCCCTGGAATAATATCTCGGGCCTTCGTGTTGGCACCACAATCGCAGTTCGAAAAACAATAAGTCCGAAGTGGGGCGAGCCAACCTGGATTATTGCTGACGGTGGGGCAGTATAATACTTCATTGGCGCAAAAGCAACCCATGTTGCCGCTAGAGATCACACTGTCTCTTGCGCAGACATTGCGTAGGTTGTGGTACCTTGATTGGAGACCCCGAGGGAAAGGGGGAAGGTCGGCGTCACAATCTATCGGGTTGAATATCGGTCTACCTCTGGGTGAGAGGTCTGGTGAAGATATGGTTGGCAGGGCGATGGCGATGGTGCTGTTGCAGAGGGCAAATAATGTAAGTATGAGGCCGTTCGAAGCGTGATAATTCGATGGCATCATCAATTGTGGTACTCTTATTTCTGAATTGCTTTGCTTGCCATGTACTTTACTTACTCTCTAGGTAAGACCCACAGTACGTCAATAGAAACAACACACAACAGCATTCCCATAAGGTATATATAAACCATTACATATCACACAGCACCCAAGCCATGTACAGCAGCGCCTATATCCACGGTGCCTGAACTCCATAACGTCCGAGTGTTCCCATGTCTCACCACGCCTCCTCTCTGCACTTCGCCTACCCATCTCATCACAAAACATCAATGCCAAACTCTAGCGCACTAAAAGCAACATCATCGCCAATCATGCAATCACCGGCGCAAGCCTGCCGCAGGACCTTTGCGTTAGGTCGAATTATCGCATTCGCGCGCATATAGTCGAGAGGCGGGTGATGTTCCCGTCCGGCAACTTATCACCTCTGACAGAAAGCTTGGACTACTTAAAATGCAGGGCTTGGGGACGGTAGTCGGGCGAGGTAGTTTCTAAATGTTGAATTCGTGATAGGGAATCATCATGGTAAGACATTGGCTAAGGTCTAATGGAGGTGGGTCGGATAAGGTAGGTTCCCGTCGCTACAGCAGGCCGCCTTGACCGAGCCGTCTTGAAACCAAGTCAGGTACCTTCAGTATACAACAGGGTCTTGGGGTGAAGGCACGTGTGACCTCGCTAAGGCATCTGAGGGGCTTGACGGTGTCTTGGAACGGTAGCTATCGAGAGACAGACGATGATGATGAGTTACAAAACACGGGATCGCAAGAGGATATCCGCGCATCGCAACCCCTATGATCCAATAATCACGAAAAGGAAAGACTGATGTAAACTTATCTACCTACTTACAAGGGATGCATGACGCCAAAGAGGAATAAACGAATTTTACACGAATGTGAAACTACCTACCTAATTACCTATCAGGGGTGCATGGTGTTTTTCTGCGACCCCAAGGAAGAATAAACGAATAAATTTTACGCGAATGTGGGGATGGAGTTTTGAAGCGCACCATGTTGCGGGGTGCGGCACAGTGTTCTCGGACTGAGTCATATGGTATTTGCGTAAAGGAATCTGGGACGAGAACAATAGTGTAGGGTGCGGGTTGAAATTGGTAGGTAGTGGAGACATTCTGAAGCTAACTAGCAGGGTGGTGCCAAGGTGTTACTGGACTGAGACATACGGCATCTTGCGTTTAGACGTCTGGTACGAGCTCAGATATCTGGAACGAATTAAACAAACCTGGAACGAAAGCATCCGACTTCTCAGTCTCAATTTGTTCCAAACGATCTATTCACATACAAAATCATCTCGAATATCTGAGAGAACTGGCTCCCGATCTAGCAGTCAGGTTGACTGGCTGGCTGGCTAGCTGTATGTACAAAGATAATATCCGAAAACATTTCCAACGAACGGTGTAAGGGGGGTATGAGAAAGAACCAGTACAATTTGAATTCGAAAATGTTCCCTTCTTGCTTTTTGAAAACGAGTGTGAATTGCAAACGCCGTCGCTCATGCTCATGCTTGCTATGCTGCGCTGTGCTGTGCTGTAACCAACTTCGCTTTGTTGGTGGTGATCGATTCATCCAAATATGAATATATGCAGAGGAATGTGAACCGCGGTGCTTCCTGTTGCCCGATGCTCGATGCCCGATGCCCTGGTACATTCCAGTCTCGATCATTCGACAACAACTTCTCACAACAACTTCCCTTCTTTCCTTCAAGTCCACCCCATGTTCTCCAGCATGGCTTTTGCCTCATTCCCAGCCATGCCACTCACACCCAGCGCTCTTACCTGCGTCCCCCTCCTGAGCCGTTGCAACCCAACGGCAACCTTCCACCCTTCCTCTTCCTGCAGGACAAAAACATACCTTTTTCCTTCTTGATCTCTTATCGAAGCTCTAAGAACATGCAATCCCTTATGCTCGCCAGTCTGTGATGAATTCCCCAAGTCAGATCGATTTCTCAGCGGGATATAGGGCTTGCAAGCTCTGGTACACGCGTCCACGAAAGCGTCGGACTCTTCAGCCGTGGGAGCTTTGGAGGCCCATTTCTTCCCAAATGTTCCAGGAGGAGCAGTAGCAGTACGGGACGATGCAGGGGTGGAGCCAGAGCTTGCTCCCAATGCGTGCAGGTGGGGACACCATACCTCTACCAATTTTAAAGTCCATGCTTTGACGTCCCATTCCCGTTGGGGTACGCCTCTCACGTCATCGTCGATGAAGAGGCCTTCCGTGGTGATCCTTAGAATTAGACCATCGGTCACAGAGCCGACCCCAGAAACCAGTTGGGCTATCGGTGCCTTCGTGAAGACATTGTTGAATGAGTATACGGCCTTGAGAACGATTTTGTCCGGATCCTTGCAGCGATAGGGGCCTCGACGCGAGGGGGGAGGTGTTGTCCGGCTGGTCGATTGTGAAGGTGCGTATGATGACTCCGAGTAGATGGAGGAAGCTGTTGCTGTTTTGGGGGCTGACCTTTTGGGGTTGTCGTAAGGTCGAAAAGAGTAGGTGTCATCATCTGTCGCTGTTTTCGCCGTCGGATGGTGATGGTTCTTGGTTGGGGAAGCAGGACGCTCCCTCTCCCTCTCCCTTTCCCTCTCCTTCTCCCTTTCCCTCTCCTTCTCCCTCTCCTTCTCTCTCTCCTTTTCTCTCTCTTTCTCCCTCCTCTCCCTCGCTTCTCTAGCTTCTTTCTCTCTCCTTTCTCTTGCCTCTTTCTCTCTTCTCTCCCGCGCTTCTCTCTCTCGTGCATCTTTCTCTCTTTGTTTTACCCGTTCTCTTTCCTCATCTTCTCTTCTTTTCCTCAATTCCTCGAGTTTCTTCCGCTCCTCTTCCTTCTTTCTAGCTTCCTCCCTTGCCTTCTCCCATCCGCCTTTCCCGGCACCTGCATTTGCGGTACTTGGATTCGAGCGTTGCCATGTTGGTTTAGGAGGTGGTCTAGGCTCTGGAGGAGGAGCATATTGGGGCTGTGGCTGTGGCTGCGGGTGGGGTTGGGGTTGGGGTTGAGGTTGAGGCTGTGGGGGCACGCCAGGATTTGGACCTGCAGCAGTGCCACCCATCGGATATGGTCCAGAGCCACCGCCTGCACCTCCTCCCCTTGGCATCTGGAATTCAGCTTGTGTTTTACCAAATGCCCAGCAACCGATGCCGACTGCCATACATAGCACGATGACGGACACTCCACCCCCTGCTACTATTGATTGGAACCATTCTTTCAGTGTTGGGACGACGCTCACCCAGAACACGTAAGCCAGCACCGTACTCGCGACACCTGCGAGGAAGCTGTTTCGGTTGGGTTGTAAAGAAGGAAGATATAGGAAGCCAGCGCCAGATGAATGCGGGGGTATAACGAAGATGTCGTAATGGCCATCTGGTAAACCATTTCTATTGCCAGCTGTGTTTCCGTGAGGTGGTGGAGGAGGAGGGGGAGGGTTCATGACTCAATTGGTGCGCCCCGAGGAAACTGTGGCACCGATGACCCAGCCAAAGGCCGAAACGGGTCTATCGTCTTGACTGTATTCCTGAATGCTTCTGCAGTCGTCGATACCGCAAGGATGATCGCTCAGATTGGTACTTCATGTTACCGCAGTTGTTGGCTGCAGCTTTGGTGAATGTCGATCGGTCGCTTAGCGGGTGTTCATTGGTGCAAAAGTTATGTATAGACGCTCTGATATCACTGGGACCTGAGCCAGTTATGGAAATATGCGTTGAACTGTAGTTGGTGATCGATTCAGCAATCTCGTGCTTTGTTTACAAGTATGGAAAATTGCTCAACCCCGGATCCCAGGCCCCCGGAGTTATCCCGCGGGAAGTAGCGGCGGGCTGCTAACCGATAAAGCAAGATGATATAATAAATTCTCCTGCTTGAGTCTCTCAGCCGTTGAGACTGAGGGATCTGTCTCCTTCTCTACTGAATTATTCAGAACTCAGGTGAACGACTGTGGGAATTACGAGAGGCAATATCTCGTGTTTACCACTCCTCATCTACTCCTCACTTCGGTTACCGCCCACACTTTAGGGCGTGGGAGAGCCAATGCTACGGGACACCTCACACAGACGGATATTATAGGCCGAATATTCACCATTGGTTGTTTCGTCAGCAGGGACCAATGGGGTAATGAGATTTGGTGATATGCCTGCAGCGCCTAGTATCGGCACCACGAATAAAAAGGTTGACGATAGCTGCCCAAGTTATGAATGGTGCTCGCCAGAGATTGTCTCTCGCACCATTTTCTCACCATATCAGGAACTATGAGTTGGCACTGCAGGTGAGCAATGCCTAATGCAATCGCCACCGTAGTCGCACGACGGGGCAAAAATCAGGTTCGGCGCGTCGCGATATCCTTGTTGATTTAAGGTTACGTCAGAGGGAATCCCGTTCGTCAGGGGCAACCACTAGCGGCTGCAATTTCTCGCCCCAACACAAATCTTTGGTCATTAACACACCAACCTCGTTGGTTTGCCAATTGAGTTCAGAGTTCCGTTGCCAAATCATCTCTCCATGAATTGGATTATCCATCTATTATTAGACAGGGCAAACAGATATCCTGAGGACAAGCGCCGTCCTGAGGAATTATCTCTTACCTTACTCGTAGGTGCTCAGTACATATGTATTGTTACTATTAATAGGCTATTAATGTCATTATACTTTAATGACGGCAGCATTGATAGTGGTGATATCGATGTCGATGCAACAATATGTCACCGCTGACATCGGCAGTATTCACACTAAGTACTCATCACTTATTGTCCTCATCTCCGAGTTTCTGGCGAGACTTGTGTATCGAGCCAGGCAATATATGTCGCCGGTAATGCACAAAGAAGCAAATAAGAGATATGAAGAAGGCTTGAAGGCTGCATTATAATCCAGCGGCGGTCAAGGCAAGCTCAGCGGAGACCCATTCTTCGTGGAAAAAGTAATCCTGCGGTATGCAGAACGGAGAAAGAGCATAAAATGGACAGTATGTATCAAGAAGCCCCGGAAGTACTAGTACCAATGAACGGACCATGTTCTTGATTCCTTCACAAATTCCTTCAGCTCAGGCCCGTGGGTCACCCTTCACTTTCCCAAGCGAATATTACGACCGCAGTCTTCTCCTATAGGCCACTGCGGAGACCCTTTCTCTATCATGTCCCTTCTTGAAGCGGAGCATTTTGCTCTCATTTTACGCGGGAATCACATATAGCCTTGGTCTAGACGATGCGAGCGACACCGTGGATCGGATCAAACAGATGTAGCGATGGTCGGCAATCCCGTGGCAGATTATGTGAGGGCAATATTTTAAGCATTGCCATATGCTTCTAGTCAAACGCTGCGCTGGGTGAACTGAGCCTAAACATTTCGTATGCCACGTCTTTGTTGGCACAAGCTTTATGATAGAAAGTGTATGGTATCTGAGTTAGGAGCAAAAAGCAGAGCAGGAGACTCGCGAAAATGAAGAAAGTACCAGGGCATCCCGAATTGCAGTCTGGTTTATGCCACCATTTTCTCAGGTATAAGGTAATTCGAACATATATGAGTAGAAGAAAGGCGGTGGTTTTGGGGAGAAGCTCGCCAAGGCTGCAGTCGCGTGCAGCTCCACACGCGACCGGGGAACGCTTGCCTAACTGACTCGTTACACCTGAACGAAGTACAAACAATAGCTTTAACATCATGGACCCAAACCCTGGTATCCTACTACAGTGTTTTTCATGCTAATTTAGCAATGGAAGCCAAACGCTTAGTTAGCCCTTAAGCCGCTTCCACCTCTGCTATCCGGCCAGCTACAGAAAAGGTTGGATTGATGGACTCACAAATTATTACGACCAATTAATATTTTCTTGGTGTCCTCTTGGATGCTCAACCCAGCTCCATAGTCCGAGCTCTTGGAATTTTTCAGCTTCCTGTGTGGAGCGTGCCATACTATTTTTGGCTTTTGTATGTCGAGACGCATCGGCACCAATTGCTCTCCGATAGCTTGCAGCAGCTGACAGGCTCGGCTAATCTCGCTGGTGGTCAGATTTCCACGGCGGAGTCATCTTTCTACTTCGTCTTACCATGGCTGAAGACAATTCTGGTACCAATAAATGCCCTGAGGGCCCTTCGCAAGCCTTGTTACTATCTTCACTAGACTTTTGCCTAGTGTGACATTTCGTAGAATTTCAAGGAGTGGTTCGCATCTATGAGACACCAATATGTGCCGCTGCCGGAATTTGCCTCAGATCGGCACATGCATTCCAATCACGGCGTCTCCCTGCAAAGCAATTCTTGGCCGCATGAGGAGTCTCAGCTGCACAATTTCTTGCTAATGCTTCGCTTGCATTGTACCGAGGGATGTAAGGAGGGGTCAATGCAGGATCCAAGGGTCCCCATAAACCTATATATAAAGCTACCACCTTAGGGGATGACAGATACTGCGAGTCATTCGAACATCGTACATGGTTCTTGCGATTGATTGGATATTGCAATTATTTCTGCCTGGATTCGCAGGCAGGCTCTAGAAGGCTTGCTCTTAGACAATGTACTCAAAGAACTTAAGTGGCATGGACTGCGAGTCTAGATAAGCTATAGACATTGTGAAGGTAAAAAGAGCGAGATGGATCCTGTCTCAATCCTAGGAGCCGCAGCCTCGGCTGCTTCCGTTGTTCAAATGTGCACAGAGAGTGTTACTTCGCTGCTACGATTCCAGACGAAATACAAAAACGCGGATTTGTCGGTCCGACTTCTCATCACCCAAATGTCGACCCTAAGGACCGCACTCAGCCAGATCTCCGAGTGGGTAGAAGTCAGTGTCGACAATTGTCTCCCAGATGTCATATCAGATCTTACCACGTCCCTCGATGGCTGCAGGCTCCTAATTGAGACCCTGAATGACCGTCTAAGCCGGCTTGAATACGATGAGGACAAAGCCTTTACGATGCGCAGAAAGGCTCAGATGATCTGGGGTGAAAAGGAGAGGACGGATTTCCTGAGTCTGCTGAGCCACAATATTGCTGCCCTACAGCTTCTTCTTACAGCCATGCAATGGTACGATCACATCTAGTCGAATATCGAGCAGAGTAGCTCTGACTTTTATACAGTCGATCTCAGTCCGAACAGACGGCATTGCTACAGAGGTCGAACAATCTTGAGATCATCACAAAAATACGAGACGAGACCTCTTCGTTGCTATGGCTGCGAGATGATGAATCGCAGTGTACTCGAAAAAGCATATGTACAGAAAATTCCGAACTTTTGGATTCTTCCTTCACCTTCGACCGTGATATATTCAATTCCAGAGCATATCTAGCGGCATTGAAGTCTAACATGAAACGTGTCGTTAGAGAGGCTCATTCCAAAGCCCAAGCTAGACATTCCCCTGAAGACGGTGTGGAGGCAGCTTTTCAAGGCGAGGAGGATGCGAGGACTATCACGGAAGACACTGAGGGGAGACCCAGAATTGCTACTAATCTTAAGTCCTCGACCCGTAAAAGATCTGCGGGCTCTGATGCACTATCCTTCGAAGGGCGTCCATTCGAGCCTTCTCCAGTTGCAAACGGCACTTTTGTGGATTCTCAAGACTCCAATCTTGTCGAGAAAACACAATCAACTCCTTCATTGCAGGCATTGATAGTCTCAGAGAAGGAAAATTACAACACGAAGGAGCTCAACCAGGGGAGCCGCCGGCTATTACATATGCCTAGCTTGCTCAAATCTAAAAGCTCCATTACCATGCAGTCATCTCTGGACGCTGATGCGGATTCACCCACGTCAACCACAAGCGACGAGGAAAAACTCCTCTTGGTCGGTAATGCAAAAACGAGCGGAGCTACTATACTCAGGTCGATGGAGCTAGCCTATGGAAAACTGCATAAATCTACAGCAATTAAAGATGACCGCATCCCAGAGACTCTGATATCAAGAAAATACGCCGGGATACACTACAGATATCGGATATACGATGTTATTGGCTTGCATTCAAAAGAGAATGAATGGATCTACTCATTAGACGAGATGTCAATTCTGATCTATGTTGTTGACGTTTCATCATACAATCTCTCAGCCTCAGCCTCAGGGACCGCGCCCTCGTCTTGCATTCAGGAGGACTTAGCTCTATTTGAGCAAATCTGTTCTTCCAAGTGGCTTGCGATGACACCGATCTTGTTGCTTCTGAGCAACACTGATGTTCTAAATTCCAAATTAGGGGAATGTCCACTTGCAGATCATTTTTCAGATTACACGGGTAGCTTGACTGATTTGGAAGCTGCAAAATTTTTCTTTCGCCAAAGATTTCTTGGCCTGAATCAGAAGTATGGAATGAGAATCCGTGTATTATTTACCGATAGCGTGGCTACTGTGAAGCTTGGAAAGGTCATTGTGGCTAACATTGACAAGATCCTCACTGAGGCAAGAGTCTTAACATTCGGAGCTCGATGATTTCCATTCCGCATGTTGAATCACCGATAGTTATGAACAGGCTGAGACCAGAGCTTTGGGGTTACACCCTTGCACTAATCAAGAGGGACTTAAACTTCCCGTATAGTCTCCGACATGCCAGTAAGCGTTGCTCGAGGAATCTGTGGCAACCCCATACTTCTCTCTACGTCACCGTTCTCGTTTCTGGAACCGAGGGCCCTCCGCACAAGCCTTCTTCTCCAATTGTTTGCGGAGTATTTAAGATTCCTCCGTGGCGCAGGGGTAGCCGTGCTCTCCACAAACAACGAGCGGAAGGCAGACATCGAGACCATTATAACTGATATGCTGGACTCTTGCTGTTCCCAGAAGGCTAGCCATACAATATCAACGTTGCCACCTGGGAGCTTGATACCTGCAATCCTGACAACGGCTATAATGACCATTACAAATGACAGGCAGAGCCAAAAGCCTATGCCGGCCTTTTGACGAGTGGTGATGTTGACTTGCCATAGCATTGCAATTGGGAACGAGATCACAATAAAATCCGTCAAGACGTCCATCACGGTTGTAATAGCAGTGTCACGTATGACTCGGTAAGAGCTTGTGCACGCTAAAAGGTTTAAGCGGTCAGCAACCTCTAAAAGGGTGATCATTTTGCTACTCACAGAGCACGCCGTTCAATGTAAAGTAGGGGCAAGTCAACCAATCAGCGACCAGCGACACTATGAACGCGAACACAACAAATGCCGTAGCACACCACCACCAAATGTACAGGTTTCTCCAACGGACTATCAAACGACGGAAGAAGAACAGGAAGGCAAATTTGACAGAGAATATAACCAAAAACCAAAGCATTGACGCTGAATTCTCCAGCCTCGAGCTTCTTGGAATCGTGGAGAGCAGACTGAGCAGCGCGTCAAGGCCTTCTCTGTGAAGAATTGCTGCGAGAGCGTCATATTGATAAGGCATGCTCGTATAGGCTAAGCCCGTAGTAGCACACAAGCAGATGACGGCAAGCGAAAGCAGAGCGTCCTCCGTAAAGAATTGCTTCAGGATGCGGATACGAATGTAGGTACGAATGACGTATGTGATGATAGCCAGGCCAAAGAAGGCGCCGGTAACTCCCTGTAAGCATCTTGAGTGAGATGAAAAGGTTCGTGAGGTACAGCATAGCTCACCTGATTACTAGCGATTGATATACGCGAGGTTTCGGAAGGTGAAGGCATTTTGCCCAAATAACACGAACTGGATAGCGAACCTGCTCGGTTTGCTCTGACGGGAACGAGCTGTTCATAAGATGTGCTTTGAGCAGATGCGGCTGAACACAAAGTCGTTGGATTATAACCAGGTCTCTTGATACGTACGCCTAGATGATCCTGTCTCAAGTGACAGCCGTTGTAGACGTGCCATGTGGACTGGCAACATGTCAGGCATTGCTTACCATTCCCTGGACACCACGACCCGTACCAAATCACCTCTGCGGCCCCGTCCAGCTTGCAGTGCGCCAATGATAATCACAGTTGACAAGACACGGGAAGTATCGCGAATATCAGCCTCTCGAGAATTCGGGAATGGCTGGAGAAGGGGCATGGCACAGACTGCGGTACAGGACGACCTTGATCCAATTGGTGAAGCTCTTTCTTACAGACATCACCTTCGATGGTGGTGCAGATCAGTAGCTGAAACCAATATCATTCATGTACTTTGCCGCGTACTAGCGGTGTAACATCAAGTAGTGGGAGCGTAACAAAGCTCCCAATTTAGCTCCAATAAAGGCTTTAAGTAGTTTTTCTATATGATCAGGAACGTGTGTTGATAGTCAATTATTGGGAAGTTATCGAGCTGTGCATGTTGGTTTTCTACACTAAGGCTTGTGGGCTCGCCTCCCACCATGTTATAATACGCCAAAAGTAGACTGAAACTGTGTAAGTATTTTTGCAGACTATCAGCGCATCCTGCAATTCCCAAGCTTTGCAGATACCTACTTGCAGCCGCTTATAAGTTTGAGACCAGTGCGCCTACGGCGTTGAGCTTTCAGCTCAACAGTTTGCCTATCCATTGGCTACCAACTGTATGCAAGAACATCTGGCTTCTCAGCTCCTTGCTCTTTCAGGCAATGAAGGCCGAAAGACGTCGATCGTAAGCCTTGTTTGTTTCAATCTACTGTCTCTTCTGTAGGCGTGCGAATCAGGATTGAATTATTTGTTACAAGAACGATCTTCAATCATAATATTGCATGAAGATTGCAACGAGGCAATACGCGTACAGTCACACCCCACATTTGACGCTAACGAATCCCGGCTTGCCGTGCATCAACCCTTGTGGATGTCTCTTACCCCACTTCTGATCGGTCAAAGCGGACGAAAACATCGAGGTAACTCGGTAGCTGTCCATATAATACTTAGCCGTCTCACAGGCTCCTTGGAGACGCACAGAAGGTTTTGATCACATGCCCGTGACCTTATCCAATACTAGAAAGCAATTGGGAGATGCTGCTCCCTCTCCTTGGCCTTGCGCTTGCCGTTGTGTGCTATTTCAACTACTATTGTATGCCCAAGCATGCCACGAACGAACCGCCTGTGGTTCCCTCTTTCATTCCCTATATCGGACATATCATAGGCCTGCTGCAGCACGGTTCCCGGTACTACCAAATCACAAGGTATCTGTCGGACATATTTCTAAAAAGTAATGGCATCAATGAATAAATGCTGAGTTGATGCCTTGGCAGCGCCAAATGCGGGCTCCCTATATACACCTTGCGTATGTTGAACAGCAAAATCTACGTTGTCACCTCTATCGACCTGGTAAACGCTGTCAATCGTAATTCCAAAACTTTGGCCTTCAATCCCTTTATCGCAAAACTTGGAAAACGCATCACCGGCCACGATCAAGCTACCAGCCAAATAGTACAGCACAATTTGAACGGTGAAAACGGTCCAGGCTATGTTACTGAGATTCATGATAAAACCGTCTCAAGTCTAGCACCAGGCGTAGGCCTTGAAAGCATGACCAAAGCTATGCTTTTGGAGGCTTCTACGTATCTACAAAGACTCAAAGGAGGCGAAGTCATTGATCTTTTTGCTTGGACAAGACAGATGGTGACTATGTGTAGCACCAGGGCCATATATGGTCCAAACAACCCTTTCAGTCAAGACGAGGAAAGGTTTGTCAAAGGTTTTTGGTAGGTGATAGTACATGAGCTTTTGCGCAAGCATACACTTGTCACTAACACCAATTCTAGGGATTTTGACCACGACCTCAACACCCTCATCATTGGCCTCGCTCCTGGCCTGCTGGCGCCAAGGGGCGCTCAGGCTCGCTCAGAGCTTGGCCTTGCTTTTCAGCAATATTTTGAGCACTATGAGCCGAAGTTGGCTAGGAGTGCTGCGTTAATCGAGGCAAGACATTCTACGAACGCACACTATGGTTTGACCCCCTGGAACCAGGGACGCCTCGAAGTCGGGGTGCTCCTCGGCATCCTCGCAAACACTGTTCCCGCCGTTTTTTACATGCTCGTGCATATTTTATCGGATCCGGATCTCCTTAGGGATATACGAGAGGAGATAGAAACAACGTCGATACAATACGACACAGGCGATAGCACATATTATCTTAGGATCCTCACAATGCGGGAGAAATGCATCTTGTTATATTCAACATTCCAAGAGATACTTCGAGTACACGCATTAGGTTCCAGCGTACGCTATGTACGCGAAGATATCTTACTCCAAGACCAATATCTATTAAAGAAGGGAATGGTCGTACAGATGCCTATGGCCGTCATGCATTCCGATCCGTCGGCATGGGGTCCCGATTCCAAAGACTTCAAGCCAAGAAGATTCCTGAAGTTGCCAAATACTGCCAAGGAGTCAAAGACCAGTGCTACTGCCTACCGTCCCTTCGGAGGTGGAGCTTCGCTCTGTCCTGGACGACATTTCGTGACCTTGGAGGCCATGGCACTCACTGCATCTTTCATCCTCAGATTTGATATCGCATCTGTGGATGGGGACTGGCGAATTCCGCCACAAAAGCAAGAGAGCATGGCAACTAATGTGTTCCCGCCCATAGAGGATATACGGGTCGAAATCAGGGAAAGGCAAGGCCACGAAGGCATGAACTGGAACTTTGTGATGACTTAGGTTGCTGGACTCGTGCTACAGGGACGAAGGAGCCAGTCACATACATATCTTCACTCTGCAAAGAGGCGCTACGTTGAGCCTGGGCCACAAGCTGATAGGTCGTCTTGAAGATTAGCTTGGATGTATGAACGCCCACTTACAGACTCAAGCGCTTAGAGTGGTATGGTGTGGGTTAGAAAATAACAACACACAAAATATATTATAAATAGACGCCCGATTGAGGATCTCACCTTGCTAATAGTCTCTCAAATACTATTTTATAGCCCAACTCTATATCTTTTCTTCTAGCTCAGCATCCAGCCCGCCATGTAGTGTGGAAGCGACTGCTGTGATACGTTTAGCCTTAGTCATTCATTCATTCAATCTAGCTCTGAAGTAGGTAAGGGAAATGATCCAGATAAGGAAGGAGACCGTCTTTGGCTGCCCGGCCAACGAGACAGCGAGGATTGGTTATTACATTGTGAATTTCTGTCCATCCGTTATACTGCAGAGAGATCTAGATTGGTAGGAATCTCTGCAGTGATGTTCGAGAATATTCAGTGGCATCGTAAAAGCGTTTCAATAGCGACTTGGGTGACCTGATCCAGCCGTCGTGACGTGACTAAGACTCGTACACCTGACGCTAGCCCGCCCAAAGCCGGTGCAATATAGAATTCATCTGACGGAGCGATAAATTGATTTCGGCGGAGCTCTCTGTCGTTTTACACGTATAAGTTGGTGATGGAGCTGGGGAAACCCATGGGAAAACCCATTTTTGCCAAGAGTCTTCGATCAATGTGGGTACGCTAATTAGCCACCAACCAATCACATTCCGAAACCCTGCATCGTCCCGCATTTCCGTAATGATGATTGACAAGCGGCCAGCTGCACAGAGCTCACCTGCCCCACCGACCAAGATCTTTATGTTCATCAACGGCGTTGAAATCCCGACCACCGGAAGTTGGTACCTATGCTCAAGGCCAGGGGGTTACCGTGGAGTCCACATTGAAGCGTCGATGCGCATACAATGATTCCGTTTGGGGTCTCTTTGGGGGATTTTGTAGCTGGTGTAGCATTGCTAAAGAGCTTGAGAGACGCTATTGGTGAGAGTTTTACTGCGAAAACGGAGCATCGAGAACTGATTGCCGAGCTCTACTGCTTGGAGCGAGCCTTAGTTGCCATTAAAGAGGTTGAGTTGCGAGATCCCTCTGCCACGGGTCCTTGACTCCAACAAGAAAGTACCGAAGAACGATGGTGATATTGATAAAGCGATGCATGCTGTCGACTGTTGGCTGACATCGGCTGGGAACATTCGATGGCTCCTCATAGTTGACAACGTCGATACACAGCTCGCTGAAGACGATGAAGAGGAGGAGGGCTCGCATACAGGTCCCGGGTATGATGTGGCTAAATACATACCCTCTGTGGCTCAAGGCTCCATCATTATTACCAGTCGATTGTCCTTCCTTGCTCGCGACCTTGGGGCTCAAAATTTGCCAATCGGAGAAATGAAAACTTGAAGAAGCTCTCCACGTGCTGCAAAAAGCATCCGGTCGCCCTTACAATGAAATAGGTACTCTTTAAACTACCTTTATCTCCTGATATTAGCTGATACATACGGAAGCAAAATAGCTCGTAGATAAGCTGGGAATGTATCCTTTAGCCCTAATGCAGGCTGCCAGATATATCAATGGAAATTACACAACAACGCAAACTTACATTGAGCGATATGACAGAGATCGAAAATTACTCATGGAACAAAATAAGCTAGACGTGAATACAAAAATGGATCAATCGACGTCGCTCTAAGACTCTCACTAGGAGCTTTGGAATCCCGCAAACCCGAAGCAGCGGCTTGTCTACTGCTATGTGGATTTCTCGACAACAAGGACATCTTCTGGAAGTTCTCGCTACAACTTCGCCGTTGTAGGAGTACCCAAGGACTGGCAAGTAATGTACTTCGGAAACCCTTCTTTCGTGCCCATGCAGAAATTAGGTCCGAGCTGGCTTGATGATATCGCACGAGATGAAGCTATATTTGACTCGGTAGTCAAGTTTCTATACGAGTTCTATTTCGTACGATGGAACGAAGAAACGGATGGCTTTTCTATTCACTCCATCATACATGAGTGGATCGTCGCATATGTCGACTCCCAAACGAAGTCTACGCTGTTGATGCTCGCTGCAAATGTCGTAGCAGCAAATCACGGTGCCGAAACAGAGATCCCAGACCAACGTATACGGCCACATGCAGACCGCTGTGAAGACCTGGGAACCCCAAACCGAGGGTTCTGGGCATGGTCCTTTATATCGCTCTTTCTTCTAGGTGCATTCTACTATGACAACGAAGAGGTGAGACTGTCGCAGCAGCTTGTCTGTTGTGCCTTGGAGAAACTCATTGAAGTGTTTGGTGAGGACTCAGAGATCGCTGCTCTGTGGTGTATGCGAAGAATTCCAATATTTATCCACCAGCAACCAATAAACAAACATATCGAGAACTTGTTGCTAGCAGAGGTCAGGCTGACTTCGATCTCGGTGGAACCTTACCGAGTGCCTCAATATCGGGTTGACGTCAGAAACCACTTATGCTACGCATATCAAATACAAGGAGACTTCAAGAAAGCCATGGAGATCGGCGAGAGTGTCGTTGAATCTGCCGCTTTTGGCCATGTTGACCTCATCTATACATGCTGTGCAACTGGTCTCCTTGCCGAAAGCTATCTCTTTAACGAAAAGTACGAAAACGCCAAGAGCTATGCAAATATGGCTGTCTTCCAGCACGAACAAATATTCGGTTCAGATGTCAACGACGGATCGCTACGTGCGTGGCGGAGGCGAAATATGACCATCATGGCGATTGCGTGTGCGTATCTAGGGGAATATGAGTTGGCTGAAGTACTTCTGGTCTCGGTCCGTGTTGAAGCTGTCAGGTTTGAAGGTCCAGACACAGACTTGAGTTTACATGCTCAGCACAATCTTGACTGCCTTCACAAAGTCAAAGCTGGACATAATTAGTGGTCTATAAGACAATCAGAAGGCGCAGGCCCCTCGGATGAAGAGGGTGCTGATCAGAGAAGAGTTCTGAAGAGCAATCTGCAGGAGCTTTCTACGGACCGACACATTATTTATCTTAGATTTGATTTGGCTATGGGGCTATTCGATACTTTGGGATTCGTCGATGACAAGATTTGTACCCGAGCGAAAAGACGATCTTCCGACATATCCTGGCTTTCCTCATCAGAGAATATTACACCATTGACCGCTCAACTAGCGGCATCTACCATATCATAGCTGCCCGTGCGTGTTACTGCATTCCGATACGTAGGTAGCTGTCCTTCGCGTGGGCTGTTCAAGCTGGGTTCAACGTTAATTGAGGTCCTCTAGAGCAGCGGTTTTCTTTTGATATACACGCTTAAAGTACAAAAAGGCTATGGTTGAGGGTCAAAAACCTCTGGATATATATTTTCTAGGGTGTTTTTAGCAATAACATAATGGGTATCAGCTCTATCTGCATGACTTTTGCTCCATTCTCTTACTAGACTATGTAAATAGGGTATACAAACGGCTTCTGTTGAGCTATCGAGAGTGACTCCCGGAGAGATCGGGATAAGCTGTCAGTGGGACTAGAATAGCCTTCTCGTGACATCTTGAGGGCAACAGATCTGGTCCCCCAGGGTGAGATATTGTATTTTCGGAAATATATCCCTTAGGTATTATAGCTCTAGAGGTTTCTAGCCCTTCGTTATTACTTTGTAAATGTGTGATGAAAGACATATGCTGCTTTAAAAGACCCGATAAAGTGTTAAATATAATTTAACAATGCCTTTATATGCATAACTTATGCTCCATGATCATACAGTTAGCCTGATTGCTCATGCCTGGACTCAGTATGCTAGTGCCATAGCCTGGCAGTTCGAGGACTTTGAGACTAATTTTGACTATATCGAACGTTTAATATCAATTAGAAGAGGAATAGTTAATGTTGCAATCTAGGAAGACGTAGATCTGATGGTAAACACTGCATTGCCTGAGGATCTAGGATCTATGGAAGGACGCTGCTATATACATGATGCTAAGCAGCTAAGATGGGCAATAATAGGGTCAAAAGACGCTAGAAAAGCAGGAGGTGCGGAAATGAGCAAGCTTCAATCTGGGCAGCTAAGCGAGATCCTAAGCAAGGATGGAAGATAGGAAAATCTTGGAACAGTTGAAGTCATGATAAAGATTGTAAATGAAAAGGGAAAGAAACGGGATCATTGTTGCCTTTTTCTTTTCAGTCCGCCTTGGCACGGTCATCGCGTTTAAACCCAGCGATAAGTGACACCTGTAAGAGGACAAGCAACTGACACGACGCTGCCAGCCATGAGCAAAATACGGCACCAGAAACGGAAGCCAGTGGGTAGAGGAGTATGGCAGTGATAGCCGAAATGCAGCCCAGGACCGTAAGAATCCAAGTCCCTATCCATTCTTTGGCTGCTGTTTCTCGGTATATCGGCAAGAACATGGTGAAGAAGCCAGCGAGTCCCACGATACTACTTGTGATTTGTGACCAGAAATCAGCGTCGGACGCCGAGCCGGCTGACGACGGTGAGCGCTGGATTGCCAAGACCAAGGGATATATGCATGACAGGATGACGAGACCTACGACTGTTTGGAGGATGAGGTTGTCTTGTAAAAGCTGTGAGGGCGACCTTGAGGGGCCACTCTTTTGTACTTCGGTAGCTTTTTCAGCAGCAGAGACTCGTTCCTGGAGATTGTAACCCCAGGAATGGGTCACGTCCCGATCGAGCGCCTCGTTGTATTTCCTACTGTAGACGAGGGAGAAATTATCAATAGTACGCAGCTGAAGTTGAAGGGCGGCGAAAATTTCCCAGAGCTTTCGAGTGTCCGCATGGTCGAACTGATATGCGGTTTCTGTTAACGCCCTACCCAATTGGATGAAGATTGATGCTCTGGTTTGAACCCGAGTGTGGGAATCAATATTTTTTGAGGCGTCAGCTTCAGCCAGCGTGTTGCACACTCTTCGCCAGATCCAAAGTCCATCAGATCTAAGGATAAAGTCCCATGCCTCTTCCTCGGCTACAGATCGGTTGCGGGTACTTCTTTCGTCAGTGGCACTTGCCCACGCTTCGAAGTCTTTAAGTCGCTCTCCAAAAAGCTCATATACCCTGAGCACATTATTTTAGTAGTAGTACAGAACCGTGCAGATGGTAGAATTACGGGACACCTGCGTCGCGAGCTTGGGAACGGGAGGCCTCGAGAGCTGCCTCCTCGATTTGGCATTTGATACGAGCAAGCATTGTGAGCCATTTTTTTGACTTGTCAGACAATTCAGATTGCGGAGACGCTTTAGCAGTCACTGCAAGTTGGTAAGCGCCTACCTCTAGAATCGTTCGGGTGATGAATTAACGGACCATTGGACCAGTTAAGAAGCTCAAAGCTTCGAGCCATTACATTTGAGACTTGGGAGAATTTGGAGTTATTTGCATCACGGAGATGAGTTCCTTTGACTTAGAAAAGGTTCAAGACGAGTCACGTTGACCGAAATTGTAGGGAGCCTTGGAGGATGCAATGTGCAAGCAAGCGGTTGGCTCCAGATTTTTGCGACATTCACCCCCAACCATATGCACCTAGCAGCCGTATGGCCCCCTGGAGATACCCTAGAGCTGATCGCATCGGCGTTAAATTTAGTCCCCGGGGCCAGTATTTAGGTACGCGGCTGCGCTAGGGATAGGGCTAAGAGGTGACGTTTTCTACCTAATGCCTATACATGCAACTCTGTAAGGTATCAACGTTGATGAATGAATCTCCAAGACTTATGGTTCGTCTTATGCTGGAAGGGAACACTGCGCATTACTCGTGAATGAAGCCGCCAGAAATCGCTTTGCAATGCTATAGATTTTCCAGGATTTGCGTAATCACGTTAAATGCCGAAGAGGCTTTTTGATGGATTGAGGAATTTAATAACCATCAAATTCTCATAGTATCGACATTTCAAATTGTTAATCAGCAAACCATGATCCCCTTTATGCCATTCTACGGCAGAGCATATTAAGCAGTGGGCCAATGCTTAGATAATATGCTCTGCCGTAACAAGGCCAATCTCCACTGCACGCGAACCATAGCAGATGATAAAGACGCCATCAGAGTCTCCATGGCCAATCATCTGCTCTCGTCCTTGGACTTCGCATGACCATTGGCAGCTACTGTGTATCCGTCGGTATCCAGGTAGGCAATTCTATCCACCCTTTGCCATTCTTCGCTATTGTCATACACTTCGGAAAGAGGACCTAAAAACATATTGATAATCTTTCCAATCGCCAGCTTCAACGCTCTGGGTGACACCATGCCGTCCTCGAAATCTGCCTCGAGTTCTTTGTAGTTGGTGTATCGCTTCTCCGTAGACCCTTCCCAGCTATCGACGATGATAGAGAGATATGAAGAGTCTCCGGTTGCTCCATTGTCGCTGCGGATTTGATTGACCGCAACGGCCTCTCCATTGTGGAATTGCCCTTGCATTCCCTCATTGCGAAGCTGACAGAGTGGAATCAAGACTTCTTTGCACAAAATCAGGAGTCCATTCCCTGCAACCACCCTCTCCTTGCACACAGCCCTCTCGAGCTTCTGTTGGACCACTTCCGGTGGGTCTAGGAAACCGATGTTTGAGTCTGGGATTGAGGCTGACATCTTCTCGCCCGACAGACCGGGGATCATTGCATTCATCATATGGGCACGCTTGCGGTATCCAAGCTGCGGCAGCAATCGGTCAGCATATTCAAAGATACCGCGCTAAATGCACCTATGAGTTAGCGTTCGTTCTATAAAGCCTACCGAGTTCAAAAATTGTAAGGCAGAGTATACCTGATCTTCGCCTCCAAATTGAAAATCTGCGTCTAGGTATTCCTCCCCCAACGACTGTAATCCTGGGCAAAGCAAAACACTGATCTTCGCTCCTGGTTTACGGTACTCAGCTCCCGCATCTTGTGCATCTTGTACGCTGGCAAGAGCGAGGAGTTTATAGTTGTCGATCACAAACTCCCGTCTGAATTCGTACGAGGAGCAATCAACGAAGTGAATCTTGCCAACTGGAACACCCAAAGCTTCCAGGACGGCAGCGAATGTGAGTCGGTAGTATTTGGTACGCCACAATACGAGGTCCAAGGACGCTTTGTGGTTGACGAGAAAGGCATAGTGATCTGCGTCACCTGTGAGTAAATCTATCGAAGCACAACATATAGAGAATGGGCTGGTCTCAAAATACCAAGAAACTGTATGGTCACCTATGAACCCTTTAGTCGAGCCTTGGTAGAAACATGTTTCAGGACGGAAAGGCAAGCAGCGATGGAGATACTCACGTCTACACCCGCCTTCACCATCTCCGCAAGCTTGATTAGGGGCACCAAATATGCTATGTGCGCTATCCTCTCGCCTCAGCTAAAGTTCTCGCTCCATCATGGGCCACGGTGTCACACTTACGTTTCCCTGTTGGTGCTGTTGCTATCGTTGCCTCGTGTCAGATGGTTCCAATTTTGCGTTATCACAAGAGAGAAACTTACCCCAGAAGGTCTTTGGGGCTCTACCTGTTGCAAACACTTCTTCAATGGCTTCCCCCCCAGTCACTTCTACCATACGACGTACGACGAGGTCGTACCTCTCCTGCGGAGATAATGGGTTCGCCATGGCCAGTTTTGTCACGCGCACGTGCTGTGTAGAACGTTGACGAGTATAATTGACGTGCTGACCGGTGTAGATTATTCTTAAGAAATTGAAAGCTCATCGTCCCCAGCTTATTTACATAATTTCAAGCACGACTAGTGCAAATGTCGGAGAGGTACCGTTTCTGCTACCAATCACTCGAATGCTTCACTCGTGACAAAAATTTCTGACCACGCTCGACTGATTTCATCAAGGACACGAGAATCGGGTGGTCCGCAAGAACCTGCGGAAGAAGCCATCCAGCATCAACCTGCATTTCCTCAGCCTCGACGTTATCATGCATGAAGTAATGCAGCTATTACGTGATAATTGCTTGCAGTTGCCCCCGAAGATCTCCACCGAACTTTTCCTGCAAAACGCTTTGATCGGGTTGGTTATTCGATTGAGCCAATGTTACGACCATGCTAAGGTTTTGAAAGCCCGATATCAGTATGTGACGGTGTATCAATGGGATAGCCTTTGAATTGGCTTTCTTGCCTCATGTCTAGGCCATGGCTTTCTCATATTTACTATCCTAGCCATCGTCTTTGTCTTCCTCCCGCATTGACCCTTCATCTATACGGCCAAATAATCATAATCATTTCAACTTCTAAATATCTCCCCATCGTATATTTCTTCTACCCCCGAACGGTCCCTCAGGGATATCTTCGAAAATGCCCCATTCCACCGACCTGCCTTCCGTCACCATCGACGGCCACGCCATCACCGTGGCCCCGCTCGAGACAATCAGCTACGAAGCTGTGGCATCCGGGAACCACGCCGAGATTGCGAAATTGACAAAAGCCGCCAAGTCACCTGGGTTCTTCTACCTCGACGTCAAGAGCGAGGCGGAAGGGCGTTTCCTCCGTGACGTGAAGACGCTGTACAAGCTCGGTGAAGATTACTTCAGCCAGCCGGACCATGTGAAACAGCAGAGCTTCTTCGCGGACGAAGAGAAAGGGTCCGTCATCCATTCGAGCAAAAAGATAGACACTGCCGCCAGAAACAGGGGCTGATCCATATGATTCATTCTAGGTGGAAACCGGACGGAAAAGCACAAACGCTAGAAGTTCGCCCAACACCCACCCATCCCCTTCCCCCTCTCTCACTTTGACTCAGCTCAATTACAACATATTCTAACTTCCTCCCTTCCCCGCTCCCCAGATCCCACGCGACGAACCAGCCATCCTACCCAGCACTTTATCCCCACACCGCCACCTCTTCACCTCCGTGACCAAAACATCCCACGAATTGAGCAAGACCCTCCTTGCTGCCCTCTCCGCCTCACTCTCCCTGCCCTCCCTCCCCTCCCATCACCGCGACGACCGCCCCAGCGCCTCCGGCCTCAAACTCGACTCCAACCCTTTCGAAGCAAACCTCCACGATGTTCCCTTTTCCGAACACACGGATATGGGCTCCTTGACGCTTTTGCTCTCCGACGATTATACGACCGAGGTGTGCTTGCCTGCGCCGGTGGGGGATGGCGAGCGACAGTGGGCGTTTGTTAGGCCAAGGGATGGATGTGCGGTTGTTAATGTGGCGGATGCGCTGCAGAGGTTGAGTGGCGGGGTGTTGAGGAGTTGTTTGCATAGGGTTGGGCAGCCGGTGGGGGGGGCTGGGGAGAGGCTTTATGTGCTGTATTATTTGAGGCCTGGTATTGGGGGTGGAGAGGAGGAGGAGGGGATTTGATGCAATAAGAGATAAGAGGTGGCTAGGAGCTGAGAGAAAGCGGAGGGAGGCGGGAGGGTAAAAAAACAGAGAAGTAAACTCGCGGGTGTGCTGTGGAAGCTTTTCTGTGGTTTTTGTTGTCTGCTTTTGAAATATGCTCTTTTAGTAGGTGTTTATCGTAGCGAAAAATATGGCTTGATGACTTGATTCGGACGGACGTGCTTCCACCTCCTGAGAGGGGAATAGCTGTAATTGAAGCCGGGATCCTAGACGTGTCGAGACTTAGTTGAGGATTTCCTGGTTTTTTATCACCGAGAATGAAGACAACACTGTACCTCGAGGATGATACACAAAGGCAATTGCAGCTTACGCCGATTGGGCTCATTGGGGGGCTCTGCTCGATTTTCGCCGGAACTGGAACGATCTAGGTTATCGAAGGAAGAACTCACGAGATCGTTACACCCTTGATTAGCGGGATCGAACCTGATACGACCAAGTAAGACACGATCACCGGGCATAGACTCGCCAAATTCAGTCATCCAAAGGAACGAAAAGGCCAGCGTCCCCCTATCTAGCTCACAACCCCTCCATCAACAAGGTCCTCATACCTCCAAACTAAATGAGCCGCGCAATCTCGTCCCTTCCCAAAACATACCCACCCCAAAACTGCCCATAAGCTCCCCCAACCCCCTGCATCTCCCCCAAGCATACGCCCAAAGCCGTCTTCTCCCTCCTCGCAATCCTTCCCAAAATGATACGACCCGATGGCAAGAGCAATTCTTGCGCAACCCCCTCCCCCCCAGCGATCCCCTCATGCAACTCCACAAACGCCCACGTCAAGCCGAGCAAGGTGTAAAAGTTCCTTGTGGGCCTCATAGCAGCATGCAACATCCGTAGCGCGAAATCACTGGGCCACCATTCTAGGGCTTCTTTTACAGATCCCGGAATCGGGTTCCCGCTTCGTTTGGCCATTTCGAATCCGAGTTCTATGATGCCGGTGCTGTCGGTCCGGCGCGCTTCATCAATCCCGTCGACACCTGAGCTTTCGATGTTGAAACCGGATTGGGCGCGGAGGAGACGCACGATGGCGCTGGCGGTTGGGGTGGTTGTTTTGGCGGGTATGGTGATGAGGGCTTCGAGAAGGCAGGGGTGTGTGAACCAGAGAGGCAGGAGGGTTCTCATGTTGATTTTGGATGTGAGCGAGATTTTGCCGTGAAGGGTGTATGGGGAAGAGGCGTTGGGAAAAAGGGAACTTGGGGTTGGGTTGTCGGGCAGATAACTATCTTTACTAGTCAGGGGATGGGCTGATGGATACGGTGATTGCAGTACTGGATAGTCGGCGCGTATATCCCACTTTTCAGTATCCACCTGCTTCAAGTGCCGTCCATCGAGGCCGACGAAAGACCAGTAGGCACCAGTTGGGGGGCTCTGCTCGTCCGCTTGTGAGTCGATCCATCGTTCTATTACCTTCGTCTCCCTCTGGGTAAAGGCTCCAAACATTTTACCGCCCCACTTGAGCTCCTTAATAAACCTACTCGTTTTACTTTCGCCGCGAGTGATCCATGGTTGGCAGTTCATCAGATCGAACAGGAAGTCCTGTTGATGTTCTGCTGAGTCCCAAAGATCAGGCCTTAGCCAGTCGGTCAAGGTATGGCGGCCGATCTTGAGGCGACTGTTGCAATGGACCTTGTGAGCCGCCAGGGCTTTGGACTTGAAGATAGGGAGAATATCTGCTTGAAGCTTGGCTGGCTCCAGTACATTCTGAGTGTGGCCGGTGCCGAGAAAATGTGATAGTGCGTACCCTGCTTGTACGCGCCTCCAAGCTTGATGCGCAGCTTCATCACCTTGGATAATCCGCATTTGCTCGATGTAGTTGCTGACCGTTTGCAAAGCTACTGCAGAATGGCCCGAATCGGAATTATCGATCGTAATATGAAGATTAAAGTAATAAGGGTCGATCCTCAGCTCCGCGAGTTCCTTTGATGCCTTCAGCGTTTGGACGGCGATAAGTTCAAAATGCATATTGAATCCCAGTATCTCGGGAAGAAAATCATGCGGAAAGAGCGAAATGAGCAGTTGAGTCAACCCGGCTTTCCATTGCTGGATGTCATCAAGCCCGAGGCGCTCATACGTGAAGTCGACGCTGTCGCCCCGCGGTAGGTGAGCGCCAATGCTGTCCAGAAGTCGGACGAAGACGTTGACGTGGTTTTTCTCCAGATCCCCATCACCAAGCTCTTCGGATAAAACTTGCCAAGCGTCTTTGGTAATGTGGCGGAGGGGAAACGGTGTAGTAATCTTATGGACATGGCCCAGCCATGCGCCATCCACGAATTTGACCGGGGCTCTTGCCTTTAGCCAGAGGATGGCCTCGTCTCGTGTCTGGAAGAGCTCTCTAGGTGAACCGGCTTTGCGTCTGCGAAGATACTGCTCCCATTCCTCACTCACTGCGGCCTCTTGCCGGTGCAAGTATGCCGAGAGCGTTGCTCGCCCATACTCTGTCAAGGACAGAATCCCAGAGTTCGGAGTCTGAAGAGCATTGGCTATCGCTTCATCTAAGAAAGCGATCAGGCTATTCCAAGCTTGCTGGATGAAACTCTGATCTTGGTCCTCCAAGTTCTGTACTTTGTGGTATAGTGTCTTATAGGCTGACAGGGTATTCGCGGTAACATCGGCGGAGGTTTGAGAGGCCTTTTCGATACTGCTTTTATCCGCTGAGGGTAATTCGAAATCTTCACGTTTTTGGGGGTCTTTCCTATCCGAAGTCTTTTGTGCAAAATGCTCCTTGATTATACGGGCTGCCCATGCAGATGCGACGCTAAGTAATATGAGTGACAGGAGCGGGATTACAGAGACTGGTATATCGAGAGACATGTTGACCTTATTATACCAAATGAGGCTAATGATTTGGATTAGAATAGGTTCTGAGTAGGCGAAGCAGACCAACATTACCACTGTTCTTTGCGTCATACCTGGGCATTATCATCGAGCATTTGAGCTTGTCCATACGAGCTGAAGGGAAGTCGTCATACTGAAAAATAAATTTCAATCAAGATTTCGTTGTAATTTATGAATCCCTCTCATCCTTTGTGTATGAGTACATAGCAGAGAGCAGGGGACAAAAGCTAGAATGCAACTAGGTCGAATGAATTTTGTTCAGAGAGGAGTGCTCCCCGCCATGCTTCCCGCCAGCTACGCCTCCTGTTCTCCATTTGTAAACGGCCAAGCTCGGGGCTCGGGGCTCGGAACCCTCGATGACCTTGTGGGAGCTGCAAGCCGTGAAGGAGATGGGAAGATGTCGCGGGACTGCGGGTGTTGAGCGGCAAGCTGGTAGATCGAGGATGCATTGTCTAAAGATCTACTTTAGTAGAGTTATGGAATCGTATCTGATATACAAGACTTGAATGCGGGGTGAGCTAAGCCTAATAAGGCAAAGCGGTGCCGCCCGCTGGGCATCCGTCAACACGTAAACATAGTTGGTTGGATGCTTATTTGGATGCTTATTTTCAACAACCGCCAACCGCCGTACGGACAATTTCGGACTGTCACCACATGGATAATCAAAGCTGATATGCATGATATCCCCGCATCCGCTTCTTTCTGTTCCATGGAAAAGTTCGGACACTTTCTTTCTTGCAGCTGCAGCAACGTCGATCACCGTCGAGCCGACTGGGGAGGGCGCCAAGATCGGCAGGGGTAACGCGTTATGTAGAAGTATTTACAAGTGGTTAACTAATGAAAATCTGAAATGCACGCAGCCTTTATTCGCGCTGATCAAGCCATCATTTCTTACGAGAATGCCCTGACGTACTTCTCTTACGGCTAAAGGTACTGGTAAGGGTCACCCTCAACGCCACTAGTTGAACGAGGCGTTATGGAATCCTATCACCGTATCGAACTCGAAGACCTTTCGTGCACTGCTTCCTACTGTATCAATTCGATTGACCTTGCTGTCCATGCATTCAATCGACGAGTACAACGATGAAAGGTGCCCATTGCTCCGCTCAGAGCATGATTTACCAGAGCCCAACGACTCAGGCGCTGCCCAGAATGAGCGAAAATTCACGGTCTCGGTGGCATTGACTGTTACAATAGCAGTTTTCGGTATCTCGCAAAATCAATGATTAATTTTGCAGCGCTCATAGCGACCGTTTACAGGTGTCTTCCTCGCCAGTGCAGACGATTCTCTGGTGACGGCTACATACAGCACCATAGCCTCTGAGTTCAATCGCAACTCGGATGGGCCATGGCTTCTTCTCTCTTACAACCTTGGATACTGTTACGCCTTGCCAGTGGTGGGTTGACCTTCTACATGTCTTTCACGTGACCTTGGTTCCCACAAGCTCTGAGAAATCGAGGTGCCCTTTGTTTAATCTCATCTCTTCACTTTATCAAGTAGAAGAGAGCTAATGTCCTTTGTTCCAACAGTATGGGAGTATGAGCGACACGTATGGCCGGAAAAGGCCCCTCGTCGCAGCCTACTGCTTGTTCATCATCGGATGCCTAATATCGTAAGATGCCCACCTCCCTAGCTCAGGATCCAAGACATTCATGCCTTGTCTCGCCCGCAGAGGGACCGCGAGTACTCTGAATCAAGCCATAGCGGGAAGATTGGTAGCTGGTCTTGGTGGGGCAGGAATGATCGCTTTGGTGTCTGTTATTATAACAGGTACAGCTCCTCCAGGTCTTTGACAGAGCAGATTGCTGACTCTATCATCCCATTTTCATAGGTCTTGTGCTTCCTGGTCAGGTAGCTGTACTGCGAAGTTATGTCAATGTAGCCGCTGTGCTAGGTAAGAGCGCTGGAGCTCCACTGGGCGGATTTCTTGCCGATACCGTGGGATGGAAATGGTGAGCTGAGTGTCTTGTGGCTTGTATCGAACCTTATCACATTCCTGTGCCTGCTTTTACTTCTACACTATCGTGCCACCCAGAAATAACCTTGGGCACACCAAAACACGCTAACATTTGTTAGGTCCTTTGGTGGTCAAGCACCACTAGCTTTGATCTGCCTCACGGCTGTGACTCTTCTATTCAAATCTGATCCTCCCCGAGATCTATTAAAGAAAGCTCGAGGCTCTGATCGTTTCAAGACACTGCTTCGGAGCATTGACTGGCTTGGCGCTATATTCTCCGCAATATGTATCACCACTGGGTTGGGAGTAATCGCTTTTGGAGGAAAGAGTTTGCCGTGGTCACATCCATTTGTCATACTCGCAATCACTGTGTGTGTGATGTCTGCAGCCTCTTTCGTGCTCACGGAAAGATATTACGCCAAAAACCCTCTGATACCGCCCAATCTTATTAGACACAACGGGATTGGAGCCTTGTGCGTCATTCAGATCCTTCTGTGCGCTGCACGTTTTGGGGTGAGTGAATCAGTCACCATTTTGACAAAGATAGGCTGACCCGGATTAGTCAATGGCACAAGTCTCAAATTATTTTATACGTACCAGAAATGTGGATAATAGTATCGCAGGGACATATCTGGTGCCAACAGTCTTGGGCAACGCTGTAGGTGCACTAATTGGAGGCTACACCATCAACAGGCAAGAAGACACTTTTCGGGAGAAATTCTTGCTAGGCTTGAGAACAAATTACTAATCTCAATCGATTGACCAGAACACTGCGTTATAAGAGTATCACAATCGCAGGACTAGGGATAGGCATTCTGGGCTATCTCTTGATGGCACTGAGATGGCGCTACAGAGTAGGCGCTTGGGAATCGCTATACTATGTTGGAGGAGGCTTCAGCGCCGGCGTTTGTCTCAACGCGCAATTCATTGGCCTTACCGCCGCTGCACCAGAGGAACAACAAGGCGCGGCGATTGGAATATACTACCTTAGTCAACAAGTCGGTATGATCTTCGGTATAGGCAGCTTTGCGGCGTTGCTGGAAACGGTATTTAGCAACAACTTAAGAAGCGCCTTGAAGGATTACTCTGGGAGAGATGAGGTAAGCCATACCAAAACTCCAGACCTCTAACTATGGCCTGCGCTGTTCCCGACGGCATGTCCAAAGTTTCGATTACGAGCGCTAAATTGTGTCCTTTAGACTATCATAGACGTGCTCAAAGACATACGACTGGCTTTCCTGCTGCCCACCAAGATACAGCATTCCATCCTTTCAGCATATTTGTCTAGTTTTTACGTCGTCCCCAGTGAGTAACGTTATTCCGCTCCAAGCTGCACCACAAGCTGTAGCTGACTCCACATTAGTATCTTCGATGTTATGCCTAGGGTTTGCTTTACTGATCGTGCTGTACCTCCGAGAACATCGGCTCAGCTGAACCGATCATGGTTGATTCCTGCAAGGCCTTGAGTTGAGCTGATAGGGAGTGACAATTGAGAGTCGGAGCTGCACTTCGCAACGCCTAGGTACCTTAAGACTGTCGACGTGTGTGGCAGTAGCGAGAGGCGGAGAAGAGCAATGTTTGGCTTTTATTACTTCCTATTCTCCCAAACGAACTATAGAATCAGAGCAGGTACAAGTGGAGTAACTAATATAGAATATAGACTGGACTATAAGATTCCAGGTAATTGGATATTCGTTCTAAGCGTGTAATTGATGTTGCTGGTCTGAAGGTCACTGCCTGCAGAGTCATCACTTGAAGCAATGCGGCTAAGCTAGCTGATCCGTTTTAATAGATTATAAGCCTAGTTTGTATTATAAGCGCTTGCACTTTCATCGGGTTCCCAAGACCCCGCCCCATCGTGAGAACTGGCTGTCCCACCTTCTCAACGTTTTGTGCAGAAATTGAATGTTATCACAATCCTAAGCATATAAAGATATACGCTTCCAATACACACTTTCAATACATTTCTTCGTCTTTGCGATCACCGTTTAAACCCTGGTTAACATGGGCCGTTCTTTGGTCTATCCTAAACTCGCCTTCAACACAGTCCATCGCTACAAGGACCGCGGTGAGTTTTCTCAGACGCTACATATCAACTAAATGCTGCTTCCTCCACACTAGCAATACAGAATTCTGACGCTCCTGTCTTCCTCATCCTAGCTTCGTACGATCTCCAAGAGATCCACAAGATCATCAACACGTCGAAAGTGCTCCATGTCTCCTTCAACTCGGACGATCTAGAAGCGGGGCCTTACCCAGCTATTTTGCCTATGATTGGTCAAATGGGGTCTTTCGCGCATCCAAGTGCGGACCTGGGCGAACCGCTAGAATGCTACATACACGGATATGTGAGCATGCGGATGGCGAACCTTGCACGCTCCAACGACGGCCTCCCAATGACCATCGCAGCCACCAAAGTCGATGGCTTGGTGCTGAGTCTAACGCCGTATTCGCATAGCTACACCTACCGCTCAGCGGTCTTGTTCGGACATGCACAACTTGTCACGGATGCGGAAGAGAGACTTTTTGCGATGCGACTCATCACCGAATCGGTGATGACCGGACGCTGGGAAGGTTCAAGGACTCCGCCAGATGGGGGGGAGTTGGGCGCCACGGCAATCCTTAGGGTCAAAATCGCAGGTGGGAGTGGTAAGATAGTCGATACGGGACCTAATGACAAGAAAGAAGATCTTGAGAGGGAGGATGTGACGAGCAGAGTATGGGCTGGAGTTGCGCCTGTGTGGGAGGTGATAGGCGAGCCCATTCCTACGAAGACTAATGCTGTGAAAGTGTTACCAGATTATATGGATAAATTCGTGCGGGAGGAAAACGAAGCCAATGAGGAACATGCAAAGGAAGTAGCCAAGGTCAAGTAGAACAACCAACAGCATGTATTGGTGGTGGAATGACTGCTTGATGGCTGGAATATGCGCAGATCCCGCAGGTCGCTCATAGAAGAGTTCACCCCTCAATCGTAAACACCTATCAACCGTTAGCACCATGGGGCTGATGCCTCGAGGCCCCTAAAGCTCGTTCCCCAGGAAACAAGAGATACGCCTAGAAAAAAATTAGCTTCGGAGAATTATTTGATCGCCTAAGTGACGACCTTTTACGGGGCTATACGGTTGAGGGGTGAACTCTTCTAGCGGGCCCCGGGCACCCCCGAGCATCAACAAAATTCTACAATATCTTACCCCACTTTGCGCGAGCATAGAAGTTTCCATCTAGCGCCCGCACTGCCGTAGCGTACGTATCGGCTAGCTAGCTTTACATGCCTACTATTCTTTCACCAGAGCTTTGCCACTGTTGGTATTACTCGATATGTCGATTGCCCGCGTTAAGGGGTAGATTTTACCCTGCATATGGCCTCACTTAATAAGGTGACACCTATGTATAGTGATGTAATTCTCATGCTTCTCGGTCTCGATATTCGGATACTATGGCTATGGCCATTGACCATACATGTAGCCTGGTCCCACTGTCTATGGTATCCCTTTTTTATTCGGAAGCATTTCTCATTTAAAGCATTCTTATCACCTATCCATTCTCGAAAGTTGCTCCTCAGCGGCTAAGTAAGACACTGATGCACCCTGTGTACACGCTCTCTGTGCTTCGTGCTTCGGATCACAGAAAGAAAGTCCCGGATGGCGTCTGCTAAGGACCACAGAGCGGAAGCTTCGATTTCCACCAGCGGAACAATGTTAGACATTGGCGGCGGAAAGATATCTAATGCGCTGAAGACAATGCTTGAAGCTCGGCTGCTGCATCCTGGGGACTCAGTGCGACCACTCCTGCCAACTGCATTGCTATACAACGACATTGGAATGGAGTTTTGGGAAAGGATCACACGTCTCCCCAACTACCACCAGACAACCAATGAAATTCATCTACTTGAACAGCATGGTAGGAATATTGCTCAACATGTCACTCCTGGAAGTATCCTCCTGGACATCGGTAGCGGGTGAGAGAACAGCTGTCTATGGCAGAAAAGGCTATGGTTGACTTGTGTAGCGAAGCACGCAAGATTACACCGCTTCTAGACGCAATTGAAACAATGCAGATTCCCGTGAAATATTTTGCTCTTGATCTATCGAAGCCTGCCTTGGGGAAGTCGATGAAGGAATTGGCCACAAAATACAAGTTCGTACAGGCTTTCGCTCTGTGGGGTACAGCCGATGATGCTTTTGCGTGGACACAGAAAGAACAGCAGCCTGGTGCAGCCTTCTGGTATATATCTCTGGGTTCGCACTTTGGCAACGATCAATTTGATGCAGCTGTGGGGAAACTTAGCAAGTGGCGTTCAATTATGCGGGATGAGGACCGTATGTTGATAGGAGTGGATGGTCAGGACAAAGCTGCGGCAGTATGGGAAGAGTACCATGACGACACGAACGTTCATGAACATTTCATGCGCAACGGGCTACAAAATTCAAACCTTCATCTAAGTCACGCGTGGTATAGAGATGATGACTGGGATGTTGATGGGTCGCTTGAAGAAGGCCCACCCGTAATCCACAGATTCGTCTTCCGTGCTCGCCGTGATGTTGCATGTGAAGCACTTGATCTGAAGTTTGCCAAGGGGGACGAGATCGACTGCTATGAGTCTTTCAAGTATAATCCCGAACAGATGAGAGCGCAGTTTGCAGCTGCTGAGCTGGAGCAGATTGCAGCTTTCAAGGCTCCGTGTGGGCCCTTCTGTAAGCACCACCTTGACACCTCATTGGCATCCTATTGAAGTAGACTTAGAGCTTGCTAATCCCTTCATAGATGAGTATCTCCTCAAGTCGGAAAGCTTCAAGACTGTGAGCAAGCCCAAGATAGAAGATACACGTGAATAGGGGTTTAGTATATCCTACATAGCTACGTTTTATTGCACACTCGGACGTAATGTTAAGCTGCAGCCACATACATCGAGCATCGAGTCATTGGTTATATGTATGTCGTAGTTCTCTTAGAATAAGAGCCGTCAATACAGTTCAATGTAACCACGGGAGTCGAATCATAACCTGTAAAATAATAGATAACAGCGTCGAATTGGATGTTTTACGCTTTGTGATGCAAAAACTCGCATGTACGGAGATGGTGAATGGAGGTATTAGCGGGGAACATACACCACTACTAATTCATAACCACTTGTAGTCCTACCGCAACTACAACAAGATACGATACAATAATATACAGGGCATAAGAGAATTGAGGTTCCATATTCCTACTTTACTTTTAGAATCCTTAAGCTGGCAACAGTTCAAAATCTTATTTCTCTGATAATACTCTGATGTCGGGATCCGTACTCGATTTTGAAAATTCCAACAGTATCAGAATTGAGATACTCGAAGTATTAATCCATAATTGTATGTTCAATTAACACGTAGGATGTTTATAGTATTGTAATGTCGGATAGGGGAGGGTAAGGCGTTAGGATACTTGTCCACACTACCACCCTGTTTTACGCTGAGGTGCGAGAAGACGCTCATGTATGACTGCGTAGAGCCGTTGGCCCTTTTTAGCCTAACTTAGGAAGTTTTTCTACATGTCTTCGATCGATTCGTCTTTTTCTAGTATTGATGATCAATCAATTCTTCATCTCATTCAAATTCGTGGTACATTCTCTTCAATCCACCTCATTCGCTCATAAGCTAACGTAGCAAGCTCTCTAGTCTCATTAGAGACCTCTTCCGTATCCGCGACCCAGCCAAAAGAGTCCCTCCATATTACCCAACGTTCCTCACAGAACCCGGTTTTCCTTGATTCATCCCACATCAGGCTCCCCCGTGACATGTACATTGCGTTTCGATCGTAAAGGGGGCCGACCCACTCACGCTCACTCTTCCAGATATACTCCCCAGCGTAAAAGATCCACATCACGGCCCCAGGGACGTTTAGGCTTAGACCTTCCGGATTCAAGTCGTCTTCGAGTGCCCAACGGAAGACCATCAACCCGTGGATATCCCATTCAGGTGCGTCTTGAATAGAAGCGAAACGGGACAGGAATGCGTTCCATGACATATGCTGCTGACGTATACCAGCGGGACCACCAAGTTGTCCAAGAGTATCATACTGTATATCGACAGGTCGTGCACTTGCTGCCATAATCAGATCGGTTGCACTGGACCATTGGCCTCCTATTCCTGGCTCGAATAATGGTAGATCTTTCCAGAGTTGTCCTTCGTAGGCGGCGAAGGACCAAGCGTGATCAGCCTCGGGGCAGTGACGATGCTGGATACTGACTAATAATTCTGCTAGCTTTCTATGAGCATCGTGATAATACGGTATTTGTCCAACGATGCTACCGAAAGTTCTCCAGGTGAACCCAAGGAGAATATATGCATCAGAGTAGTCGTGATCATACAAGTCCTCGACAGGTTTTGTGATTCGCTCGACAGTCTCGTCAAGGGAAAGGCGATCTTCAACGTAGTTTCGGAGAATGTTGAAGGGTCGGCGATCTGGGGGCAATTTCCCAATGGAAGGTTTGAGACGGGGTTGAACAAGTTGGAGTGTCATTCTGAGAGGCGGAGGAGACAAGGTGTTGTAATAAGGAAGCGACTGATCGCTAGAGAGCAAAGAATGCCTATCCAGCAAGGTAGAACGACAAGTATTCCCATACAGGGAGTCATAAGGATAGAAAAGCCGAATGAGCTTGTTGAAGAGGCGAAAAACACAGATAGAATTTGTGTGTAGGCAGATTAGAAGGGTACAACAAGGCAGCTGGAATCTTATGAAGGGCAAGCTGGATGAGATGAATAGCCTTTGAAGTCTAAGTTGGTGTGAGGAGTCACCAGGCAATCCTTTAGAATCCTACGGTGGCAGTGCATCTTGAGGCACCCACCGGCAAGGATCTCCATTATTGTCGCCCTTGACATAAACGAAGACACCTTCCAACAATTAGTCATTCACTCTAGATAGCTTGGATAGCCCAAAACTGGACTTATTTGGTCCCGCATCCCATCGGCTATCGATCAGAGACCTCCGTGCTTGTTGTGTACGAGTTGCAAGGCTTTCCCTCTTATGCAGCGCCTAGTACGGCGCGCCATTAGAATCTAGGGCTGACCCTAGAGGCCCCTGAAGTTGATTCCCGGCTCAAGAAACATGACTTCGGGAAGCAAGCCTATCACCTAAGCAACCAACTTTTGGGATGTCTTTAGGAGGCTATACAGTTGATAGGTGAATCCTTCTAGTGACAAACGCATAAATCAATGGCAACCTACCTATTTACCAGACTCCACTCCCACGTCGCTACATATTGGGCAATTGATATTTTATGGATTTCAAGTTACAGAGGAAAAGCCTGACGTTTCAAAACGGTTAATAGACGCATCGCGGCAAAACGATTCTCTTGATGAAGACAGACCATGGCTTTATGGTGACGCTGTGGCAATCATGATTGCCGGAAGGCGAGCGTTGTCTTCTCGTGCAGGACTCAAAGGGAAAAAATGGCCGACTCATCTTTTAGGGACACTGTTGCGCCCGCACTGGTTTTTATTTTCTACGAATTAGCTCTACATGGCTGTGATCAACAAAAAACTCGACTCCACTGACGTATATGATCCCGTGGCATTACGTGGGCTGCCGCATTTAAACGGTATTATCAATGAAAGTCTACGTATTCATCCGCCAGTACCGACAGGTGGCTATCGACAAAGCCCGAAAGGTGGGATGATAATTGCAGATAAGTACATACCGGGCAATGTTACCATCGTGTCACCGCGCCACACCATGGGAAAACGTAAGTGCGACCTCAAAAGTACCTGAAGTCCTTACTTACAAGGGAGTAGTTGCAGCCTGCTTTGCTCAGGCTGAGGAGTTCATCCCGGAGCGCTGGTACAGCAAGCGGGAAATGATCAAAGACGAACGAGCCTTCTCCCCTTTTGGACAAGGTAGAGCAGTTCCCTCGTTATCACATAGCCCAAAATCATTATGCTATGTCTGAAACTCAGTCATCAACGAAGGCAATAGGGTGCTATGGATGCGTTGGCAAGAACCTCGCCCTAAGCGAGTTGCGTTTGGTTACCGCGCTGGTGATCAAAAAAATACGATGTTAGCTTTGCACCAAGCGAAGACGGGAATTCTGTACTTTATGACCAAGAGATCGGTTCACTGCAGCGCCAGGGGTATTGAAGCTCTCTTTCAAAGTTCGAGAGAAATGTAACGACGATGTTTAACATGTACAAATATATTTGAAAGACACATCAGCTTTGATCTCATTATAATGTTATGTCGGGTACCGGATGGCACATGGATTATGAACTTCCTACTTCGATTCTCCAAGGAATGTATTACAGTTGAACCTTTGGCGACGGGCGTTAAAGAGCCCTGCCACACACCAAAACCTTACCGTATAATCCTGTACTGTTTTCCAGGTCTTTTAGTAGGAGACTATGAAGCAGTGAATATGAACAGCAACAACGGGGTATTAGTGGAAACGAGGTGCTGATAAAACGCATATTCGAATGCACACACATTTTGTAGTACCATATTTATACGGGGGTTTCCATAGTAACCGGGGAACAAGTGATCCCCGCCGGCCCGCGAAGCACTAATTACCAGATTACGCGCGAACCCTGGTGAACATGGGTGAGCGACTCTACCTGGGTTCTTGAGCGTGGGTGGGCTGCTGCCGGACGACAGTGCTTACGCAAGCATGTATTCATTACGTTTCGAATCCACGCACAATTTGGGGGACTGAGCGAATCGCCGAGCATATCAATGTAGCCTGACGTCTAGCCGCCTCAGCGGCGGTTTACAAAGCATTTACGGCGGAAGCATTGTGCTGATTCAGCAAGAAAAGGTTACATCAAGGTGCATAAAGATCACTAGGCGGGCGATATTGGAGACAAGATTCCATAATCAGCATTAGGTACCTCGCACCTCGATACACAAGATGAGCAAGAGCAAGCGGGAGCTCCTCATATAAGATGGGCATTATGAGACCAATCTGTTCAAGACATAAACATTG
The DNA here is from genome assembly GCA_947623385.2 of Cladonia squamosa. Taxonomy (NCBI): domain Eukaryota; kingdom Fungi; phylum Ascomycota; class Lecanoromycetes; order Lecanorales; family Cladoniaceae; genus Cladonia; species Cladonia squamosa. The sequence continues at coordinate 1,480,876 of OX392382.1, forward strand.
TCCATCGTGTCTTCTATATGCACATCCCTTAACAATCGTCCACTCCTAAAGCTAGACAAGTCCGAAGTCACTTTACTCGTTATGTCTCTCATTGTCCAATACAGGACGGCCAAGGTTGACAACCTCGACATCTTCTACCGCGAAGCCGGGAACCCATCTCTCCCAACCATAATCCTCCTCCATGGCCACGCCTCGAGCTCTCACACCTTCCGCGATCTGATCCCCCTCATTGCCGATCAATTTCACGTTGTCGCGCCCGACTATCCAGGGTTTGGCAATTCCTCTCGCCCGACCCCCAATGAATACAAGTACACCTTTGTCAACATAGCCGACACGATTGACAAGTTCACTGAGATCATCGGGCTTAAGAAATTTGCAGTCTACCTATTCGATTACGGTGCTCCTGTCGGGTTATTGATTGCCTCCAAACACCCCGAGCGGATTACCGGCATCTTCTCTCAGTCTGGTAACGCGTACGACGAAGGTCTGTCCCCAGCCTTTGCGGGTATCCGTAAATTCTGGGCCGATCCGTCCCCAGCCAACCGCGAGCCACTCAAGCACATTTTCTCACCCGAGGGTCTGACCGGTGCATATACCCTTGGAGTGGAGCCTGCCTCTCGCGTCGCGCCCGACGGAGCTAACCTCGATATTTACTACATGTCGAGAGAAGGCGCACTCCAGATCCAACTCGACCATTTGCTCAAGGATTACGAGACAAATGTAAAGTCCTACCCACAATGGCAGGCTTACCTCCGACAACACAAACCAAAGCTCGTGGCGATATGGGGCAAGAGTGATCCCTTCTTCATCCCGCCCGGAGCCGAGGCGTTTAAGCGAGATCTGCCGGACGCGGATGTGAGCATTATTGAAGGAGGTCACTTTTTGAACGACTCGAACCCGCAGGCGATTGCAGCGGGGATTAAGAAACTGCTCTGAGCGATGAGTGAGATATTTCGCTCTGAGTGGCTTATCCTGCAAGGTGGCCACTGAGATTATATACGCTGATCCTCATACAGATGTCTTATCCTGCCTTAAAAGTTTCTTGGTTTTACAATAACGATATAATCTGAACACAAGTGGCTCCATTGAGACTTGGGATGCTATATTCAAGAAACAGATAGGTGGCGAAATGGAAAATGAGATATCAAGTGGAAATTACAATCTAAGCAGCAGCGCTTTGTCGTTTCTTGAGACTCTGGCCTCTTTCTTACCTGTCTTGTCTTATATATGAAGCCTTCCATCGACGACCTTTTCCGTGGCAGTATCGTTCTTAAGCGGCCCTATGCTAGTCTAGAAGCCTTAAAAGTGCAAGAAAGAATAAAAGTAACCCAAGCCGAGTGCCTTGATTTCACGGTTACAAATCTCCAATACATCTGCACACGTTCATTAGACCATCTTCTCGTACTGTGGGCGCGCTCTTACTTGGTGTGGTAATCCTCCCAGACCTACCGCCAAAACCGTCGGCAGGATCGTTACGGGCGGGCTTGCTAAAGCGGCAGGTCCCGGGGGTGCCCTGGGGCTAGATTTTTGTCGTCTTCATATGCCAAGCCTACGTCACAGCGTATTCCTTGCGTCGATCACTAATTGCTTTTACGCGTTCTGTAAACATTCCTATTTCAGATGATGATCCCTCTGTACCTTGTACTGCGCGCTATTTCTGGTTCGTCTAGATCAGATGCCCAACATTTATAGTCTCCATCTATGGAGCAAAGTCGAATATACTCGCAAGGTACCGGTATGTTAAAGAAATCGCTGAGCTGCATCACCTGACGCCTGACGCCTGCGCACTGTTCGAACGATCTTGTCTGGGTTGCTGGATTATTTATCATGGATCGATTGGCTTCGAACAGCTATACTTTTGGCTTTGGAAGTAACAGCGGAACGCCCTCAGAGCTTTTGGATAGTATGAACTCTAGCAGAGTCACCATTGCATCTGATGAGCTTTGGGATAGTTCAGAAATTTCAAGACCTCCCACTTTGCCACCATTGCCGTCTACAAATGCTCGACCAGCCAGGAAGAAACACGAGCGTGATGAATGGCTGGCCAGCTCTAGTGATGCACCCCTCTTCTCAAGTGATGATCTGCTCGCTTCGTCCTCCGACCTCTATCTCAATGAGCATAGGCGTAAACGGCGGCATAGAGGAGCATGGTACCAGGAGCAACAGGTCCCGATAGATTCGAAAAGGCAGGAGTCGCCTCCCCGGAAACCTCGCAGCAAAGGCCCATTTCGACGCAACATGGACAGCGGTGTTTGGCTGGGCAGCGATGAATCAACAGGCAGTGAAGAGGCTGAGTATAGTCGCAAATTGGCCATTCGCAAAGCTTGTAATGTCATGGATACAGGTGGATTCATGGACGATATGGATGACGATAAAGCGGCTGCAAACCTACTGGGGAGCAATGACGTCCTTGGCCGAGCTTTAGAGGTCGAAGACGGATTTGTGGCTGTGTACCACAAGGCAACGCAAGTTATCGAAGATCAGGAGGGTTTCGAGGGTCTTGTCTTTCCTTATGTGAGTATCACGAGCATAGGAACGTGGAGCAGCAATGCTGATGTGAAAACCTTCGCTAGTGGCAGAAACAACCACGTCGCTTGGAACAATATCACTTCCAGCAAAGGATAGCCCACACGAAGGTGATGCAGTGCGTAGATAAGGGGGAAGAGATTGTAGATCTATCGTAAGTAAGGTATTTCGTCGAGTTATGTTAGACCTTTATGTGGCCGGAATGACTGCTAGCATTTGTTCCTCTGACGGTAGAGCTCACGACTGACGGCTAAGACTTCTAAGCCAGTTGATGAGATTGCTATCAGTTGGAAAGATACAGGAACAGTGATAGAGTAAAAGCTGATTTCGTGCGGCAGGAAGTTGGAATTACGACAGATACGGACGCAGACACTTAGGCCACTTCACTACTTGATAAGACAAATATCGAAGGGAGGCAGTGCAGAGCTCTACGAGGAACTGATCCCATCGTTACACCTGTTCCTGTCGAATAACGAACTTGATGACGTCGCTGGAGAGCTTTTCAAACTCGAGAACTTGACAGTACTCAGCCTTCGCTCTAATAATTTGACCGAAATATTTTCCTCGATTGGAAGACTTGCCAGGCTCCAAGAACTCAATGTTGGCAGCAACCAACTGAATTGGCTTCCGTGGGAACTCCTCCAATTAACAAAGGCCTCTCTCAAAAGGTGGACCTTATTCCCAAATCCTTTCATTCGTCCTGTCCCTTCTACCTGGGCATACAACAAGCGTGTTTCAATGCCTGGCTCAGACCACGCATACCATTTGGCGTCGACTCATATTGCTTTCCTCGACATCACTGGTGCGTCTAGCCGACAATGGCGGCCAGCGCCTTCCTCCATGACAGAGCACTGGCCTGAGCCAGCACGGATCCATGAATTCCTTGGTCCACCAGAAGAAGAGCAGACCAGGGTGCCATCATTACTGGAACTGGCTCTCCGGGCGTGCTACAAAGCTCCGCAACTGAGCCAGCTTCCGTTCCTCCTCCCGGAAGATGTTGACATGGCGCATCTGATCCAACTACTTAAGCAGACCTTCTACTTGAAAGAAGCAGGAGGCAGGGAATGCTCGGTATGCGAACGGGAATATATCGTCCCGCGTACGGAGTGGGTAGAGTGGTGGTGCCTCGTACCTCCTCATAGTTCCGGTAAGAGTGAAAGTGCCTTAGATCAGTCTGGAGGGCCAATACCCTTCTTAAGGAGGGGATGCAGTTGGGCTTGCTGGGTGCAAGACCATGACACTTTGTTTAGGGGCTGGAGTCTGGCTCCCAGTGGGGACAGGCTGCGGGGCGGGGATACTGACCATAGTGAGCTGCGTCAATAGCTGTGTTTTAGGTGAGACCAAGCTGTCACTGGAATATCGTAGTTCAGCTGGTTTGCTTACAGAAGTTGCAAACTCTTGAGATTGGCTAGAAATCAGCCAAGTCAGCAGTAGACGAAAGAAACCACCAAGCACCGTGAACTACACAGCAAAACACCGATCTGATATGCCTTGATTGCTCCTAGCATACATGTCTCCCACTTCCACCATCCTCGCCATCATAAAATTCCATATTCGCATATCCCATGCTTAGAAAGCAAAGATATCCGGTATCACAATGCATTCGTGTCATATGCAAACGCCTTGTTTTGATGAACCATCTTTTATCCTGCCTCTTGCAATAAAGTAAATCTAAAGCAACATCACAAATCATTCCATGCCTCCCATAATGTTCCCTTCCCATTCCATCTCCTCCAGCTCCTTTTCTACTTCCGCCTAAACGAACACCCCTCGGTTAACCTCGCTTTGCCACCCGTGGGTTGGCATAGCACGGTCGAACAGCCGCCGCAGATCACGACTGTTTGGGCGTGCGAGAAGACGGTTGTGATGGTGAAGCAGCCGGGGCATTTTACGTCCATGAAGAAGGAGCGGGGGGCGGGGACAAGGGTCTAGAGGTCGGAGGTTAGAAGGTGCTTTTTGTGGGAAGACGAGTTGGAGCAATTGGGGTATAGTGCTGAGAAGGGATTCGTACCTTAAGCTTGTGCTTCCTTGCTTCAGCAGCGGGCGTGGGGTTGAGGAGATCGATTGCGAGAACCTGAGGTTGTGTTAGTGTGGGTGGCGGACGGAGGACTGGAGGATTTGACGGCGGCGTACCATCTTTGCGGTTGGATTTGTAACTCTTGTTTAGCTTATGTCTTGTTCTGTTAAACGTGAGGCTGTCAAGGCGATTGAGATGTGGATGGAAGAGACTGTCGTTGTCGTGGATGAGTCAATGTTCAGTGGTGAGGTATGGAAGAATTTGGGTCCCTGTCGTGTGAGCGGAAAGGCTTAGCGAGACGCTAGCTGTCGGTGCCAAGACTTTCAATGGCAACTTGCAATTGGAACGTAGTCGATGCTGTCACTGTCTGCAGTTGTGCAGCAAATTATCAGATGGTTCGCCGCGGTTGGTAGCAGAACCTATGCATGATCCAATTTGGGATGTTCGAGCTTGCTCTCGACTACTTACTCTAAACCTTCCTGACCCTGCTCGGTAACATCTACCACTTGAAATCGTACCAAACAGCAACAGTCAGTGGCTACCAGTATGCTGGGAGCCAGGTGGGAAGAAATTATGGCGAAATGGACAGGTGTTGGTCCACACAAAGGCGGACGAAAGAGCTTCTGAAGAGAAAAAATTGGGCACGCGCATATCCATACCTTGGCGGGAAGATATCACTCCTGGGCTGGACGAACGTGTATCTAAGATACTGGAGATGCCGGGCACTCTAAGAGTTCAGGAAAACGCTCAGCGCAAGAGGAGATGGACGGTGAGAACGAAAGAATGGCGACCATGCAGGGCTTCTCGTTCTACAACATCCCCGAGATAAGCGTTAAGCTGGAATTTTCGATGTTCCTAGGGGTGAGCTACAACAAATGAGTAGAGGTGGGTAATAAGAGCGGGTTACGACAACGAAACCAAACAGGGGACTTTTGAATGACAGAGGACTGTGTCGAAAAGATGGGCTGGCAGGCTACGAGGGGAAGCACATGGTATTTGCAAGATATCGATGCAGAGCAGACTTGAGATGGACCGTGGATGCTATCTTGCAGATGTTGGATGACTGGATGGTTTTGCTGACCATTTGTATAATTGAGACTACCTGTAAGTAAGAGAATGGAGCAAGAGTTATGCATATGGAGCGTGTTTTCAAGTTTCTTTCCATGCTTATAATGGTCCTTCAGTGCAGCATAGTCCGTTATCACACGCTATTTCAGTACTGGAAAGACATAGCTAAAGGTTAGAAACCTCTAGAGCTATAAATCCTAGGGGTATCATCACAGATAACCTCCTCTTTCCAGCTCTATGCGCATGACATACGCGCTATTGTCTGACGCTTGTGACTGGACAGTATGGTTTGTGCCAAGATTGTTATGCAGGACTTGGCCATTGTCTCCAAATCCTTCGATCCTCTTTGTCTTGTTCGCCAATTCTTCTGCAGCATTGCGCCTATCGGTTCCGAATAAACGGACCGCAAAACTTTGGATGGACAGAAGTGGCACGCGACTGCTGAGAGTGACATAAATCAATGATAGAAACGATGCGGCATTCGGCTTTGTGTAGAATTTCCAGAGACGTCCCGCTCGGCGCGTCCGTTTCAAACTCGGGTAGACCCTCATGGCTTCGCAGAGCCATGTCATTTGCATGTAGCACGAGCACTGATATGAGTCAGCCAAATGTCTAGCGTCTAATAGCATGCGATCCCCCCATGTCGTAAGGGCGTAGCACTGACATTGTAAGCTTCATGTACATCCATCCGCATACCATCAAGAGTATAGCATTCATAGCAATTGATCCAAGCAACCCTTTCTTGTAGAAGCCCGGTCTTCGGTGTATCGAAATGGTTCTATTCCTGCTTTCGATACTCGTCTCTGGGTCTTCGCGCCAGCCGGCAAGCTCCGCCTGCGAATCTTCTTCTCCTACGGGCTCGTAGCTTTGCTTTTGCTTGAACATGTTTAGGACAGGTACGGATGTCATCGCGACATCAGGGTTTCAACAGAGGGTTGATCGAGGTCACAGCAACATCGTCAGTTGAAGCGTTTAGATAGAGGGAGAGGAGTGCAAATATGCATGGAGGCTTGGGCTAGCCGCAGTTTTAGACCGAAGTTTAGCGTTCCTGAGGAGTCGGGCACTAATGTATCTTACCTTGTAGGGGACATAAATATTGGCACCCCTACAGCTTAATGCCAACTTTCATTAACTTATAACTTCTGCTTTATAACAGCAATAAATTCCTAAATTGACTTAAAATACCAAAAATTATCACTTTAGGAACAGTTTTCAGTAGAGATTGTTTGATAAGTTACTTATTGCTGGTCTATTCTATGCAAAACGTTGCAGGGGGTGCCAATATTCTTGTCCCCTGCTAGCTTATCTCAATGTCACCTGCCTTAGGTAAGGCAGATATGTTTTGGAAAATGGATCACACCGAGTTTTGAAGGGCTCAATTATGACTACCAAGTGACTCAACTTACCCTAGGGCCCACAACACTTGAAGCAAGCACTTGCAGCAAGCCGATCATATTTGGTCAAGATACGCTGCAACTCGAAACTGACAATGTTCCGAGACGTTTCATTCCGACACCGAATGGCTTTTCTTGTCCTTCCCTCCCCTCTGACTGTGCTTGAGTAGGTTTCTATTTCCGGCGCCTGTAGCTTTTCTTATCTTCCCCTCCCCTCTACTCGTGCTTAAACAGGTTTCTATTTCCGACGCGTGATCCGTGATCCGCATGACCAGAGACCTGCGTCTAGGCTGCAAGCATTTTAATAACGCTACAGCCTATCATCACATCCTTGCTAGATCATTGTCGGAACTCGTGCAGAAGGTTCCACCACACATGCATCTTGGCGTGGGCTGAGAGGCCAGGCTCCTTTACGGATTACCCTCAATCCACATCGCCCCCTTTCCCGAAGTCCTACGCTGCTATCGCTCACTTACCAGTACAGAGGTTCTAGGCAAGCAATTTTTGAAGACTCTTCATCTATGGCTGATTACCATAGGTTTCTAAGCGATCGTGGATGGTATAGAGATTCCATACAGCCAACTACCAGAAGCCCATCAAGTAGTCCCGATATTACGAGCACTGCAAATTGGTCATATAGGTATGACCTTTTAGCTATAGCAGAACCCAAAATGGACACTCGGATTACGCTCCCCAGCCATGGTCCCTGTTGTCCCTCCCGCAGGCACGCACTCCGAGAACTATCGCAATATGCACAACAAAGCGAAGCCTTGGAGCCTTCTGACACGGATGATGATCTTGCTCCAGAGCCAAGATCTCTTAACAATCCTGTAACCCCAACGAAGCCATCGTCTAGGGAGAATCAAACATTAGCGGATGCCCCAAAGAAGAGCCAAAAAGTCACCAGGAACTTTTCCGAAGCAGATCTTCAAGATCCAACCCCATCAAAGCGTCCCAAACTTTCCACACGTCCTAGCATCGTCTCTCAAAGCCCCGAGATCGCCGCCGTTGAGAAAACTCAGTCTCAATCTCAATCTCCTTTGCCTACATCGCTTCGACCTGCGTCTCATTCTAATGGACCAACATCCAGAGCGACCATGCAAGAGGAAGAAGGTTCAAGACGTCAATCTGACATTAATGACAATCTCAAAGACCCCATCGTGGCTGGAATGGGGCGAATGCAGATTACGTCTTCTCTCGCTTCGTTAGATGGATATGTGTACATACACGACCCTCAAGTTTCAGCGAAGCTGAAACAGACGGAATGGAAACTACGCCATCTTCTCAGTTCAGAAGATGGAAAAGTGCGTACATACGATGCCGAAGACTCTAGCGAATCTGAGACAGACGGAATAGAAACTACGCCTTCTCTCAGTTCAGAAGATGGAAAAGCGCGTACACATGATGCTCAAGACTCCAGCGAAGCTAAGACAGACGAAATGAAGACCACACCTTCTTTCGCCTCAGAAGATGAAGAAATGCGTATATACGATGCCGAAGACTCCAGCGAAGCTGAGACAGACCGAATGATGACTACGCCTTCTCTCGCTTCAGGCAATGAAAAAGTGCGTACATACAACCCTCAAGACTCTGGCGAAGCTGAGACGGATCAGAAGGAGCTTACGCCTTCCCTCGGTGGGGAGATCATCTATTATTTTGGTTATGACGAGATCATGTATTGAGGCGGTAATGAGAAGTTAAGAGGAGAGTGTCATTTGGATTGGCGTTTCAACGGAGTGTAGCATTAGCTCTCGAGCTGATTGCTTGACACTAAGTCACTGGATTTCCTATGGGATTGTATCCCACTGGCCTACATTCATTGAGCACGTTTTCGGTAATATTTCGGAATTTTCTTTTTGTCAGAATAGCGGAAGTAGATTTTGATAGATTGTTTTGGGATTGGATTACAAGTGCAATACAAGAGATCATTAAATGGATGCTACACACCGCTCTAGTCTGTACTTTCACTGTCTGTGGATGCAAAGATGAATCACGTCTGGAATGGTATTGTGACACTATGCTAGAGAGTAGGTATGTTTGCGGATCGGCGCACAGATCATCAATAGGGATGGCGTCAGAAATGATCTCGTAGCTGCTTGGGTATAATTGTGACTAGATGACGGCTTCGTCAGAATACCTAGAGCAGGGTATTTGGGTCAGAGGCCACTTTGACATAGATTGGCTTTGCTATGAAGGTGAAGAGTCGTTGTATGCAAAGCCTTTCTCATCGCTGTACAATGCGCTTCATAGAAAAAGCAATAAATTCCCGAAATATCGCGGAAACTATCCCTTCAGTGGCTGGCGTCCACCATTCAGGATAAAGGCGTCAAAATATTGGCACCCCTTGCAAAACACCAGTCCTTTTCATATAGAAGAGACCTATAATAAGTAAATTTAATTAATAATTTTAATTTAAAAACTTCAAAATGTAACAATTCTCAATAAGTTTAAATTTATTATAAGTAAATTTTTATTGTAAAAGAGAAGTTATAGGTTTATAAAGATTAGCTTTGAACTGTAGGGGTGTCAATATTATTGTCCCCTAGAAGAGTGGACGTATTTCAGCCACTTAAGGGATATCAAAGGCTGGACGTGCGAGACCCTCAACAATTGAGGCGCAGAAGCGTTACACAATAGATATAGCGCCTTCATCGTATCAATATCAAACTGTCTGCACCACAATCTGTATACGGTTTGGAAATCGCCCAAATTTCTGCAATAAGACCCATTCCTTTGGCCTTTCATAGATTCTGGTCTTTACACATAATGAGGTAGCGTCCCAGCGTGTGGTCTTTTGGTTTGGTTGGCCTAGAACTGCTTGGGGGACTTCCTCAACAAGAACTATATGCAGGCAATGGATTAGGTTTTCAACTCGATAATCCCTACGCCAACGGCTGGCGTGGTGCGATCGGAGTCCACATAAAGAACACTCTGAAACGTCATATAATGTCGTCAGCCACCCCCGGACTCATAGTCACCCTATTTACTATGCTCGAGGTCGATTCTAAGCAGCGCTTTTCCGCACATAAAGCGCTTGTGCACCTTCGAGAACATAGTGAGCTGGCATATTCTTTCTTCCTAGGAGATGGATCTCGAGGAACAGTCCACGTTCGGAGAAGATGATGGTGGCATGCAATGGTGATGGATTAGGAGGGTAATAAGGGAAGAGCTCCCTGCTACGGTCATCGAAATTTGTGATCTCAGCCATTCTCTCTGTTCTTTAAACCGCCCAAGGTCTCTCCACTTTCGGCAAGAAAAATGCTTAACTGCTCACCATACATGCTGTCTGGGTAGAGTCGGGAAGCCGGTAAGCTGTTGTTTCTGGATCATATCACAATCGGAAGTCTTGTAGTCGACAGAGTTTGGTGCTCGCGTGTAATTGAAAGGCTGGAATGGTGCAGTTTACAAGTCGATTTGCAGGGCGGATACTTGGAGCGCCAACAATGAAGGATGAACCTGTCGAACGTGCTTACTATATGCGCTGTTCAGCTTCGAATTCTCGTACGAACCGTGGTGGTATAATAGTCACACCTGTCTCATCAATTTTCTAGCAGCTTTCACCTGCTCCTTGATGTCCGGCCCTGCACATCAGTCTCCTGCAATGTCCTTCCAACAAGCAATGTCTCCTTTATGCCGGCAGACTTCACCCAAACCTTGCCATTTCTACCCACGGCAATCTCGAAGGCAATCTTCTCCCCAATCTCTTCCAGTAAAGCTATTCCTCCGTCTTCCTTCTGCTTAGGCATCAATAGTCTTCTTGCCATAGCCATACTGATATCAAACAGCATTCCACCCTTTAACTCGCCCATGCCTTCGCTCTTGCCAGTTGAGGGGTTATAGCATACGATCTCCGGGTCTGTATGTTTTGAAGCGGATAATATCCGTGCATAGATCAAGCTGCCCGAGTCGAGTTGGGGACGAGATTTTTTAGTGGCACCCTCGAAGGCCAATTGAGGGAGTTGAGCAAGAGCGTTGTGCGGGTTTATGGAGCAGTGGTATGTATCCGTAGAGCTGTGATGGACCGTGGCGATGATGAGGTCGTTGGGTTGGGGGATATACTTGTAAGCGGAATGTTAGCTACATAAGAACCAAGCGGTTATAAAGGGAAAGATTACTCTGCCAGTGTTGTTTTCCACCCATATTGCATTCTTTCTTCTGTCTATGCATAGGGGTCCGGCAAGGGTGGAGGTTATCGTGGATGGAGGGACATGACGAAGGCCTGGGCCTAGCTTAAGTGGTAGGGATGGATTTGTGGGTAGAGGTAAGACTTCTGGTGGAATAACATCACCAGGAAAGACTAGAGTCTCAGTAAGCATTAGGTTGAATGATTTGTTTCATATAAGCAATATAATCAGGGCAACAATTACTATCTTCGTCGGAGTTTGAATCTCGATAACGGCTGCCAAGCCATGGAACGGATCTATCCGGCGCTAGTAAAAAGTTATGGTCAAAAAGAAATCCGACACTCAGCCTTGAAAAGTGTGCCATTGTGTATAGAAGCATGATATGAAGTTCAGCGTCTGACCCTACGTACTACGAGTGTTTCAACATGACTGTCATAATAGATGGTGGGGTGGCTGAAGCCGAAATTAATGCTATCGGAATATCTTTCGGAAATTCAAACAGCTCAATCGCATACACAACGGGCGTACGTGATGAGCCTTGACCTTTTAGCTCGTCATCAATCTTGTGCTAATTGGGTCACCGTACAGGAAGGAAAGGCAGAAGTCATAGCCAATGAAGAGGGGGATCGGCAAATACCTTCCTTCCTTTCATACATTGAAGGGGAGGAGTACCACGGTACCCAGGCCAAGTCACAACTGGTTCGAAACAGCAGAAACACTGTCGCATACTTCAGAGACTATCTGGGCCAAGAGTATGGACTCGGCGAATCATAGTATTCCTTGTACTGACTCATCTACCCAGTCTTGACTCGATAGATCCTACACCATGTCACGCCTCCGCGCACCCCCAGAAACACGAATCCACCGTAGCTTTTTCGATACAAGATACGGAGTCTGAAACCCAGAACGTCGTTACTGTCTCAGAAATCACAACTCGTCATATCCGTCGCCTGGCATCCTCCGCATCCGACTTTCTCGGTAAGAAAGTCAACGCCGCCGTTATAAGCGTTCCTACAAATTTCTCCGAAGCACAACGAGAAGCCTTGACTAAAGCGTCAAAAGCTGCAGGAGTGGATGTGTTACAGATGATCTCGGAGCCCACTGCAGCAGTACTAGCATACGATGCTCGGCCTGAAGCAGAAGTAAAAGATAAGATGATTGTGGTCGCAGATCTCGGAGGGACGAGATCAGACATTGCGGTCATCGCATCAAGAGGTGGCATGTATAGCATACTCTCTACATCACACGACTACGAAACTGCAGGCGCACAATTGGATCAAATACTTGTTGATCATTTCGCAAAAGAATTTATGAAGAAGCACAAGACCGACCCTCGGCAAAATGCGAAGAGTTTGGCTAAGCTGAAGCTTGAGGCGGAGGCTACGAAGAAGGCACTGAGTTTAGGTGGTAATGCAAGCCTGAGCGTGGAGTCTCTCGCAGATGGGGTGGACTTTGCGTCGACCATCAATCGAACGCGATACGAGCTGCTCGCCGGAAAGATGTTTGGGGCTTTTACAAGGCTGATTGAAGAGGCTGTAAAGAAAGCGGATCTGGACGTCCTAGACATAGATGAGGTATGCTCTGAGATTGACTTATCTGTGCATTGGCTTATTGCCTCATATTTGCCTATATCCCAGAACGTTAAATTTCAGAAAGGCTGACATTCGTCCCAGGTCATCCTCTCAGGAGGAACATCGCATACCCCTCGCATCTCCACCAACATCCAACGACTCTTCCCGCAAAGCACCCGTATCCTCTCTCCGTCCACTCTCCCTACAGCCATCGACCCTTCTTCCCTCTCAGCTCGCGGCGCCGCAATCCAAGCCTCTCTAATCCAAGAGTTTGAAAAGGAAGACATCGAGCAATCGACCCATCCCATGGTCACCGTTACTCCCCATCTGCGCAATGCGATTGGCGTATTGGTCGTCAGTGAGGAGGTGAAGAAGGGGCTATTTACCGCATTGGTGGAAAGGGAGACTGCTGTTCCTTGCAGAAGGGCAGGCGTTTTTGCCGTACCAAGAGAAGGTGGAGATGTTATCATTAAAGTCTGCGAAGGGACTCGAGATATCAAAATCACGAAAAAGGAAACGGCCAAGACGAATGGCAAAACAGATTCAGATTCTGACAGCGAAGATGGTGAGGAAGAAGAAGATGAGGAAGTGAGGGAAAAGGTATGGAAGGTTGGGACCGTACTTGCCGAAGCTGCTATCAGGGACGTGAAGAAGGGAGGCAAAATTGAGGTGACGGTCAACGTTGGGGTAGATTTGGGGGTGCAGATTACTGCTAGGGAGGTTGGTGGGAAGGGTGGTGTGAGAGGCAATCTTGATAAACCAACGTTGACGGAAAATGGGAGTGCGTAACTTTAAAATGATAGGTGCAAATCCGCCATAGTATCATAGACACATAGATAGAGGGACATGAACTGTTAAGCTTTGGTTGGGAAACATGAGTCCGAGAAGCGAAGTCATTGGAACAGAATTATGATACTATCGGTTTTTAGGGCTCGGGCGCATCACTTTAGGGTTAGGGCAGTTGGAGATCGCCACCTGGCCTGATGTTCAGAATTCAAAACCACGACTGACTGCGAAAATACACAAGACTTTTCGATCATGTTATACACCTATATAGAGGACTACGACGGCGTTTGTTCCTTTACCCTTCTAGCCGCCAAGTTGAGCAGACGCCGCTCTAATCTGAACCGATCCGGAGCTCGCCTGAGCAGGGCTGAGCGCGGCCTGAAGTCGCCCTGAGCATGCCCTAGGCGTAACCTGAGCGATATGGGGCGTTGCAGTGGAACAGTAAGCTGGAGCCTGAAATAGCGTCCTTCGGCCTGAAATGGCTTCCTTCGGTTGCGGCCCAAGTTGCCTTCGTTGCTTTTTATACCTATGAAATCCGCCTATTGCCTGGACTTCGACACTGCCTATTAATCTACGAGGAATAGGATATGCCTATCACGTTTGGTTCCGTTGGCGATATCATTGCTGTGTGCCTTCTCATCAAGGATTTGGTGAAGACTCTTGACGACAGCCGGGGATCCTCAGCAGAATATCAGGAGATCATCCGGGAACTATGGATTCTGGAGCGCGCTCTGTTGGAAGTGGAGATGCTCTCGCGAACTTGTGACAATACAGTGGAACTGAACGCGCTTTGCGCTACTGCCAGACGAGCATCAGACGAATGTCGAAAAAGTATCGAGGTCTTTCTAGAAAAAGTACGTGGATACGACGAGGCTTTGCGCAACGGAGGCTCTGGAAATGCATTTCGAGATGTTTCGAAGAAGATCAAGTGGCAGATCTCACAAAAAGATGATCTTACGCGATTTCGAGCGGAAATCAATGCCCATAGTACGTCCATTAATATGCTCTTGATGACAGCAAGCGTGTAAGTCCGGATCTGCGTTATCTCCCGGCAATTCCCGATGTCGAATTTGATAAGAGTATAGCGGTTTGATCAAAATGAACAACGACAAATTGAACGCACGGATGACCAAGAAAGAAACCAAAGACCAGCAGGCAAGCATCGAACAGACGAAGCTTCTTCATGAAATCAATTCTCGCCTGCAAAATAAAGACTTGACCATTTCTTCTCAAGATGCGACAGCTGTGAGCACCCTTGCAAGCCAACAGCGGCGGTGGCTCACGCAACTGAGCACTGAATTGAAAGGCTTTATGCAAAGAATTTTTAGGCTCAATGTCAAAACATACGCGTCAGTCTTAAGGATAGAGTCCATAATCACAAGTCATCTAGAGAAGACATTGTTGCAAGAACCATTTATATTAGAAGATGCGATTGGACGACTGGCACCAGTCCACATGCAATTTATAACTTCTTGGGAAGCCTTCGATGCAGTACTGGAATTGCGATTTCAGAATTTCCCTGGTGAACGGAAGATCAAGCGGAAAGAATTCGTGCTTCAAGACCATGCTACTACTCGCGAAATTGACCGATCTTATCCTTGGGAGGGGTCATTTGTGCCGGGACAGATGGTAGACATGAGTATGCTGTTCGTCAATCGAGAGACTGCAACGACGTCGTGTCCTAAGTGCAGCCAGCCTTCTACTGGCTCTTCCCAATCAGATAATCAATGGTGAGTTCTCAAATGCCTACCCAGCTTTGAATTTGTGGGTTTTAAGAAAGAAGTCCAGTGTGAATTGTGGAATGTGGTATCGTCGTATCACAGAAATTGTCGATGCAGACTCAGAAAAGCGTCCAGAAAGGATACCTGTAACCTCACCCGTAGAATTCGGAAATACAGAGCGCGGTGAGAGCTCTACTGCCTCCAAAAGACCAGATGAAACGGGGAATCTCTCTGGGTCAGATGAAGAAGATAGAGTTCAGGCGGATGCCGACTTAATTTCTCATTTCAAACGCGTCCGGCTGATATCGCAGGAGAATAGAATAAAACCGGCCCCCATCGTCTCTTCAGCTCTTCCAAAGCTCCAGACACCGATCCGAATCTACTCGCTGACGAATTTTGTTGTGAAGCAAGCAATCGGTGCCGAGAATGTCTCGACCACATTTCTTGCGCAGTCGAAACATGATCAGCGTTATTACAGTCTCAAAGTATATGAAAAGGCGAGGATCGTCAAACAGAAAATGGTTGAGCGTGTAAACGATGAACGAATTATTCTTCGGGAGTCCAGACACACTTTCATTCTCCAATGGTGGGGAACCTTCCAAGATCCGAGAAATCTTTACATGATTATGGAGTTTGCCGCTGGTGGTGAACTCTTCTCGCTGCTTCGACGAGCTCCGGTGAGAGAATTGTAGCGTAAATACTGATGTCTACATATGGCTGACAATTTTGGCTTAGCGCTTTCCAGACCCGGTCGCCAAATTCTATGCAGCAGAAATTACGCTGGCGCTGGATTATCTACACTCACGGGATATCATCTATCGGAGTCTGGATCCATCGAACATCCTCCTTACAAGGGAGGGCCACATTAAGCTGGCTGATTTTGGACTGGCCAAAAAATGCCCTGACATTACGTGGACTTTGTGCGGAAACCCAGAGTACTTGGCTCCGGAGGTCGTAGCTTCGAAAGGGTACAATAAAGCTAGCGATTGGTGAGCGCACTATCTCCCGTACTTCCCTGTCTTTACGGGCGCGAAACGTTCGGAACACTTACTTGGAATTCTCAGGTGGTCGCTAGGTGTCTTGATCTTTGCAATGTGCTGTGGATTCACGCCGTTCTGGGATGGAGGAAGTCAGATGAAGATATATGAGAATATTCTCGAAGGCAGGGTCAAGTATCCACCTTACATCCGTCCAGATGCGGTAGATCTTCTCTCCCAGCTTATCACACCAGACCTCTCTCGCCGGCTTGGAAATTCGCGACGGGGTGCACAAGAGGTTATAAACCATCCCTGGTTTGCCGAAGTACCTTGGGATCGGCTTGCGAGGAGAGATTTTAAGCCTCCTTGGACTCCGCAACTTGATGGAGGTGACGGTGACACCAGCCAATATGATAAGTATGCGGGAGTATCGTTCGAAAGTGGGGAACTCGGAAAGGATCCGTAAGTCTGGATCAGAGCATATGCAGGATAGAGTGGACATTCGACTGACTTCCATCCTAGGTTCTCGGACCTCTTTGCGAATTTTTGAGTTGGAGGATGGTGAGCTGTCGCGGGTTCATGATATTGAAACGGTGTCTCGATGTTTATAGCAAAACTGCCTGATTGTTGCAGCATCTTCTCGAAGTGTGCTCTGTGTCTTCATCGTTTCATAGAGAGTATTTACGTCACGACTTGGCAGATGGATGATCTAAAATGAATATCTATATGACAAATGCTAGAAGACTGTTGACCTTCTTATGTTTTGTAGTTCATCACCATAAGGGCCAGGATTGTCTAAAATCAGGATTTATCTTAGGACGAAACACCCAGCAACGGGTACTTCCGCCGTAATGAAAAAAAGAGGCTTGTCCCTTTGTGATTCGATCACCAGCCGCACAATGCCGATGAAGATGTTCCTACCTGTAGACAAACATGAACACGCCAAACAGCCGAGAAGCTGGGGAGGAACAACATCCGTGGGAGACGCGAACGTGAGCAACAAAACGCAGGGTCGGCTCGGTGACATGCAGCTTAAGCATACATGACATCCGACGGTCAATGTGAAATGCAGCAAGAGATATCTGCCACTCGGCCGAGACTAGATACATGAACTGTCCGTCGCAACTCGACGTCAGCGCCATTGCAGGGACGCATCCAATCCCACGCAGAGCGCGACGAAGACCGAGTCGACAAGCATCTAGACCTTAGAATTTTTCGACGTAGTAAAGACATCATCCAAAGTAGGTTTATTAAGGTGCATGAACCTCATGCGACCAGATGCGAAGAGCCAGTGCCATGCGATGTTGGTGCGGATAACCTCGTTCCTCGGCTAGTCAGGGGAGCGAAGGGTTTTAGTCAGCAGCGCAAGAGAATGGTTGGTTGATTGGCGCATACTTGCATGAGAAAGTCTTTCTTGGTCTTTACAAAGATGTTCAGAGCATTGTAATTAGAGTAGGGATGGGAATTGGGATAATAAACGTCATTGAGAGGTGTAGTGACCAGCACCTTCTTCTTTAACGGTCAAGTCATCAAGGTCTCCACTTCCCCAGATTCACATCATGGCATAGACAGCGAATAAGGGAGGATGATGATGGGCGCAATCTTGGTTCCATGAGATGAAAGCAATCTGTGAGGCACAGGGTCCTGGTAGAGGGAGGGAAATCTCAGAAATCTCAGAGCGGGCCTATCATTATGAAGCATGATGGAGATGGCTTGCACTAATAACCGGACGCTTGCTGGAGCCCAGGTACAAGCAGCGGGAAATCCAGGGGTACCCGCCCGACCCCACCGTTTGAATGGTCAATTCTTCCAGGGGTTGTTGGCGCTAAATGGATCACTAAGGGTTTCAATTTAACTCTATTGATCCAATTGCATCCTCCTTTACAACCTCCCCCCAGCAACTGAACCTCACTCTCGCTTGTCCCCAACCTTACTGTCTATTTTCCCTCCCACCGGCGCATCACCACTTCATTTACGCTAACTGGGAAATTGCACCTCATTTCCCTGCAGAGGCTCACCACTCGCCACGGTACTGAGGCAACCCCCAGCGTCACGATTCCGCTCGACAATGCTTGGTGCTGCTTGTCTTCTTGGGTTGGATGAGTGGCTATGACCGCGGCGCCGGACACCATGGGCGCGCCAGACGGGATTAGCTCGGTCTAAAATGTCCCCCAGTGTTGTGTCTCCCCCCAGGTGTTCCAGTAGCGCCCCCCCCCCCCCCCCCCCAAGTGCAATATCGCCTTGCGGCAATGACTTCCCTAGACCGTCTCATATATGTTTGAGGGCATACCTGCTCCGCCTTCCCTCCTTCTCGCCTCTCCCGCAAAAAGACACGGTATCGCTGTCGTTCCACTCATTCAGAAAAACATACACACTCATTCACGTGTGAAGGTCTAGTCATCTTCGCACTCACACTCTCTACAGCTTTCAGCTTCCAGTTATTTACAATTTGTGTTGAGTTGATCTCATTGAAATTACACTCATTCACTGCTTGGCTCTGTGTAGCAAAAAACCAAGCATTCCCACCACAAGTTCGCGTGAAAGGTTATCACTGTCGATTTGACACTCCCAGCGATTGTGTCGGACACGAAGGGACTCGAACAAGTACATTGCAGTCGCAGGCATACAGGCAAAGGCATCGCGCAAGCACCTCATTGCTATCGCACATCTCGGCGCCTCACACAACCTCAAACAATTGCGCAACGCCCACTCAATTAGCGTACGCGCTCACCACCTCAAATACAGAGAAGAACATCAAGATCGTCTTGCGCACGACAGCGCAACATTCGCATGACAATGCGCGCATCACTCCTCGCTCTCATCCTCCTCACCTCCCTCGCCTCCTGCGCCACCATCACCAAAACCACGACCTGCACCTCCACCTCAACAACAACCATCTACCACACCGCTGCCTCAACAACCCAGTCATATACCTCCCACATCCTCATCCCCACCAGCACCGCTGTCATCCTTTCGACCGGCGCATCTTCCTCTTCCTCTTCCTCCACCCCATCCTCAACCGTCCCCCTCTCGACCGCCTCAGCATCGGCCGCCACAAGCGTTGTCTACAGCACGAGCGGCGCTCCCTTCCCTACCTCGAGCGCTACCTCTGTTGTGGTCGCCTCAGGTACCACAGGACCAGCAGGAACAGGCACCGGCTCCGGCTCCGGCTCACCAAGCGGAACTCCCGTCCCGCCACCAAGTCCCTCGCCATTCAACAGCGGCGCATCTATCAGGAGTACCAGCAATCTACTCGGCACCGCAGTCGCAATGGGTGCCGTCATCTGGGGCCTGTGTTAGTAACGCTGGAGCTGGAGGATCGTCATCGATATTCGCTATTTGGGAAATGAAACAAAGGGAAATATAATACAAAATCGATGCACGACGGATATTTGATACCCGAAATATTCAGCCAGCGAGCGGGGCAGGTGGTGGAATGGAACTATACTATCTTTTTCTTTTCTCTTCAGTTCAGTTTCATACTTTTGCGACTTAGGAGAACAGCCTCTACAACTACAACTACAACTACAACAAAGCATGTCGTGCGTGCGTGCTCTACAGCGCGGCCCAGGGGGTCGCTATATGCTTCGCCTTCACACCTACAACAACAACAATCAAGAACGAGCTGCATGCGGCCTTTCTCTCTTCTCCGCGCGCTGAGACAGTCGCTACTATACTATTTTCTATCGTTTCGGTTCGGTTCACTTTACGAGGCATGTGCTATTGATTTGGTGATGGGGGACGAACTTGTTATTGAGGTGGCTGGGGGGGGGGGAGGCGGGTACAGCTTATATGTACATATCATAATACGTTTTGAGAGCAGAGCGAATAAAAAGAAATATATCTATATGATGTGTGTGTTTGTGTTTGTGTGTGTGTGAAGGTGACGTTGTATTGAAGGGGACGCGAAGCACGCGACCATATTGATATTGATTGTTGACGTGATTATAAGGTACGTGTGGAGACACATTCCAAACGAAACGGTACGAACCGCGTGCGTGGAGGAATGTGGCTTGCACTTTCGCCTCACCTCCCCACAACATGGTTATCTATCTATCATCCAACCACACAACAACTACAATCAGAATCTCGCTTACATACATATCTCTTAGGTGTAGAGAGGATTGAAAATGGAAGCAGCCCGCTTATTTCTATCTCGTGAATAGGCCTGAATGGACGTACCTTACCCACTCAGCTCGCTTGATCCCTTCCCTACCTAGGGTAGCTATCTTAACTTAAGGAAACTATATAAGGTACTGTAGATATCATATCAATCAATCCTTTGCCTATCTACTGTTCATTAATCCAAGTCAAGATACTATCTTACCTAGGAGCATGCATGCTCGCAGTGCTGTGCTGTGCTGTCTGTGCTCTACCCTCCCCCCACTAATAGAAACCCATTAACGCAAATCAAGCCTCGTCTCGTTCTCCATCCCATAATGCCATGCTTTGTACGCGCTCTAGCTGGGATGGGTAGCAGAGCATTGGTAGTGAATGCATCTTACTACATACTACATACATTGGATGGTGTAGCGAGGTAGCTCAACTAGAAGTACTTTGCTTGGAGCTTGCGTGAGCTAATTAGAGGAGGGGTAGGGTAGGGTAGGTTTGAGATGAGATGAGATGCTGGGTTGGGTTGGGTTGGGGTTTTTGTGGGTTGGGTTTTGGGCGTTGGGGGCGTGCAATTCGTTGAGGGTTTTGATAGATTTTGAGTGGGCAATGCGTTGGGGGTTTTGTGGTTTGGTTTTGCTATGGGTTGAGTTTGCTGTGCGTTGGGTATTTGATGCCTTGGATTTTTTGTGCCTTAAGGTTTTTATACTTTGAGCTCTTTGTGCCTTGAGTTTCCTATGCCTTGAGTTTACTGTGCTTTAAAATCGCTGTGCCTTGAAATCGCTGTGCCTTGACTTTCTTGTGTCTTGAGTTTGGCATACTTCAAGATTTTTGTGCTTTGAGTTCTCTGTGGTTTGAGTTTTCTGTACCTTTAATTTTTTGTGCGTTGAGTGTTCTGTGCCTTGAGGTTTTTATACCTTGATTTTCTGTACCTTGAGTTTTCTGTGCGTTGCGTCTTTCTACCTCTAGGGTTTTCTGTGGTTTGAGTTTTCTATGTCATAAGTTTTTTGTGCCTTGAGCATTCTATGCCTTGAATTATCTATACCTTGAATTTTCTATGCTTTGAGTTTTTTATACCTTGAGTTTTTTGTGCGTGGAGTCTTCTAGCCCTAGGGGTTTTTGTGGTTTAAATTTTCTGTGCCTCAACTTTCTGTGTCTTGAGGTTTTCAATACCGTGAATTCATTACGCTTTGAATTTTCTGTGCTTTCCGTTTTTTCAAATCTTCTCTGTCTTGAACAGATTTTTAGATACGTTTTCACAAAGATCATGCCGTCGATCGACCGCTTGGCCGTCGTACTATCCTGGAAGAAATCAATTCGTTATAGGCAAACTCTCAGTCTTTAGCTAAGTAGTGCATGGTGTGGGTCGTAACGAAGAATGTCACAATCATTGCCAGGGACGGTATGAGAAACAGAAGCACCGTCTATAGCATGTTAGGATGCATATGTCCTTTCGTATTTGAATGAAATACTACCACATACCTTCGCCTCAGCGTTCCACCTAGGGTTCATGGCAAGCGGGCTTATCACAAAAGAAGCAAGACCGGCTAGAAAGAATACAGTAGAGTAGGCCAAGCACATCAAAGGCGCTTGTAGCGAAAATAATATGATGCCTCCGTTTCGTACGTCGTTTTTGGCGGACTTCTTTTCCCTAAGCTTCTTACATATCGTCAAAAAGTTGCTGGTAGGGGCAGAAAGCTCTGGCAGCATCATTGTATGCTGAGCTCCTAGAATGACGGCCATCAAGGCCATGAGTATCGCGCCATACCAGAGTGCTGGAGCAGACCAGTGACAGTCCCCAATATTGGGCCAAGAGAGGCTTGCAATAGTGGAGGCGAATAGTACAGCACCCTGCGAAGTCATCTTCATTAGACACGGGAGGATGTGGTGAGCTTGGATAGTTGTTTTTTCCATACTGCAACTTGAACATATTGAGCTTCGCGTTCCTTGTTCTTTATCCAGGTTCGAATTGTTTCCAACTGAGCTCCTTCGTCATAGTCCCTGCTCTCTTCGTCTCTTGTCATGGGGCTGTTGCCACCTAAGATCGAAAAAAGGGGATCGCGGGTGTTGCGCCGATAGATACGTGCATAGGGTACGGTCGTAACGATCTCAGACGCAGTAAGAATACGCTCTAGAATAGTGCGTGCGATGGCAGCAAGGCTGTACTTGCCCAGAAAGTGGTGAAGTTTGCTCATCACGACAATAAGTTTGTTCGAGAAAATTTGCCTATAACCATCCATGCGACTGCAGCTAAGCAGGAGAGAAGGCAATGCTGACGAACTATGAACTGCACACCTGAGTTGAGGGAGTTCAAGTGCAGCGTACTTTGGTTTCCGCTTCTTGGCAGGCATAGCTATCAGGCTGCAGGGCCCCACGTTCTAGGGTGCGCCCCATCCTAGGTATTGCATTCCGCCAATGGATATCTTCCATCTATAGATGAAGGAATATCCATGGATGGCACGGATTTGGGGGTTTACCATTCCATACATCTATATTTCACCACCAGTAGCGCCTGCCATCTATGGATGGCGATGCTATCCATGGCATAGCCTAATGAACAGAAGTACTCCGTACAGAATTCGACAGCAAAAGTCTCTGATTTGCGCGAAGGGTCTTAGCATGCCAAGAGCTTTTAAGCCCTACAAGCATACCCTAAAGAAGGGTACGGAGAGTGGAAATATAAGTCTTGATTTGCGCTGATTATTTTGGTGATAGCCCTAATCCTAACTGCAGACGAAGCCCCGGAGCATGCCTGTATCTTCAGGGTGTTTCCTTAAAGCGGGTGTTGTCCAGGCACCTCTTTAGGGGCTGTTGATAGGGCTGAGGGATTGTTACGCCAAGATCGTTAGCGCTAATCAAGACTTACGTTTTCACTCTCCGTACATAGCCACAATCTTTGCATACGCACCAGCCAGCAGCTAGCATAGCAAGCAATTACCTAGGTAGGTAGCAACTCCTCGCTAGGCATTCTCAACCACCCGCCCGACCTGCGGGCGACCCGCGTGCGCAATCCCGTGTCGGGCTTGGCAGGCTTGAGTATGCCTGAGCTGAGCCACAGCCTTGAGTTTTCCATGTCTTAAATTTTCTTTGCCTTGAGATTTCTCTGACCCGAGTCTTCTGTGCCTTGATTCTATGCATCTTCTGTGCCTTGAACATATTCTGGTATACAAGTCCACGAAAGTCATGCCGTCCATCAACCGCTTGGCTGTCAGACTTTTCCGAAAGAAGCCAGTTCAAGCATCTATTCAAACGTCGTTGGCCGCTTCTGGAGCTGTTCCTGATTCCGGCTTCGTCTTTGTGCATAATCTTCAAGGTGCCTCGGCCGCCTTGGATGAGTTCTCAGGCGCCGTATCAGCAGCCTTGGAGTACATTGATCTAAAAGGTAGGCTTGCTGCCGAAGGTTCGTTTAATTGGAATTAATGATCAAAAGATGGCTCCGAAAGCGACCCTTTTAAAGCACAGCTGAGACTGCTCGAAGATGTAACTGCCGATTACTTAAATTCCACTACCGACACGTGTTGCGAATTGACTGACTGGAACTGGTACGCTTTGAGATACTAGTCGAGTTACAAAGGCGTAATTTTAACTGTCCCACAGTGACAAGTCAACGGCAGAGTTTGCAATTGCTGCTTTTAGATGTGCTGCTGCCGTCTACAAGGCTGACCCAAAAGCAGCTGATGGCAGTGATTCACATCCCGCTCTGAGCGGTCTCACTGGGATTCATCGTAAGCCCGAAACTGATGGTATTAGATTCAGCGAGCTCGAATATATCTATCCAAGTCTTGACGGATCTACCAAGGCCATTGGGTTTTGGACTACAGAATCAGAGGTGATAGATCCGACGGATTCTCACTTTCCTGCTCTTGTTGTAGCCGTGCGCGGAACCGAAAGGTTTGTCGATCACATTGTGAATGCAAATAGCAGGCCAATTGCGGCAGCAGACTTCTTGGTAGGTCTTTCGGTTTCTACGTTCCTGATAGTTCTATCTTACTCATTCAAAGGGTTTTCGCAAACATCAAGTTCTCGCCGGATTCGCGGATAAATTGTCAGCGCACTCCGGGTTTTTGAGGAGTGCAAAAACATTGTCGTCGACGGTTCAACGTCACATTTCAAGGTTGAATCAAGAGGGTAGGATCAAGCACGTGATATTCACGGGACATTCTGCTGGTGGCGGCGTTGCAGCCTTGCTATACCTCAAGTTTTTACTTGACATAGATACCTTACGTGCGTTTACTAAAGCCCTGGATGTAGCAAGGGTACTCACAGACTCATAGATGAGAACCTGAAATTCTCCTGCTTTACCTTTGGCGCTCCTCCGATTCTGAGTACGGACATCACTGAGATAATTAAGAGAGAGCCGTCCCTGGAGCGGAATCGTGGACTCAACCTCGCTTTTGTCAATGAATTTGATATGGTCTGCAGAGCAGACCACTCTTACTTCCGGTCATTAATCGATCTGTATAGGTCCATTTATAGTCTGGAGCCCGTGATGAAAGACGAAATTGCCAGAAAAGAAGAGAAGCCAGAGGTTTTCAACATCGAAGATACGCAGTACGTGCTGCCGCCTTTGGATTTTCAGCACATGGACCAAAAAGCCGCTGTCAACCCTATTGAAAATCGTCGATGGCCCCTTCCTAAAGCTCAATATTACATATTTGGCGATTTGGTGCTCCTACGGAAAGAGCAGAATACACGTGTAGGACCTGAGGAGAGACCAAGCAAGGAACTTCGAGCACTCTCGATCCGAGCTCAGGATTTCGAGAAGTTGCTGTATTGCGGAATAAAACCACACAGCCGGACATATTATGGTGACCGAATGGAGTCGGTGTTGCAAGGCAAGTTCAATTACAATGATGGTTGGGAACATTGAAGAGGGAGCAATGTATAATATTACTTGTCTAGTTCGAATGGTCAACTAAGCGAGCCGGAAGCGGATTGCCTTTTCTCCTTGCCAGCTCTACAGCTTTGTAGTACATGACTTCGTCCTGGACTTTCTGAACAATTGCAGCGTAGTCTATAGTGTCCACGGGCCCATAGCTCTCGATCTCGGACTTCATCGCTTCGCAATGCCAGCACAAACAAGGATCATACTGTTCCTGAAACTCCCTTTCATACAGGTGGGATGTCTCCGCGGTCTCATTTTTCAGTACTAAACCTTTCAGGGCATCATCTCCGGTGATAGCCCGTCCAGCGAGCTTGTTGCAGCATAGCAAGTAAGATATTGGCGAACATTTTTGTGTAAGCATGACCAGATAAATGTCGAGAGCTGGCACAAGCGTGGGCTCCGGGTATTTCTTGACGAGCGTCATGAACCGCTCGTAACGGACTATGGCCCTTTTCAATGTCCATTCCATCGCTGGGCTCTGTAACCATGAAAAGTTGTTCGTCTTTTCTGCAAAGGTGGTGTGACTTTCCACAATGGTGCTAAACGTGTCCACGCTCTGCCACTTGTCATTCGAAAATAGGGTTCCTCGAAGTCCCGGAAATTCAACATATGGTGGCGACTTGCCATTTGTGGTAACCATGGATTTCAGCAGAATACGAACTGATTCAGGATGGTCATTGTGGCAGGCCAAGCTTTCGAACAAATTAACCTCGCCGACATGCTTGGTGAACAAGTCTTTTGCTTTCTTCCCTAATTTCAAACTGGGATCATCATTAACGAGCGAACGATGCTACATGCATGGTCAGCTATACTTTCAAGACCATGGATATGGATAAAACATCTCACAATGAACAGCCAAGGAAATTCGAGCTTGAGCATCTCCCCTCTGCCACTGGTTTCACAGAGACTTTCATATTCCAATGGACCAGAAAGAAAGGCGTGCCAAATCATAAGGACATCTAGAAAAGTGTATCAGAGCAAGCTTTCAATGAATCCAAAGCGACGTACCAAGTGGGGGCAAGGAGGTTTCCGCCAGCCTCAACCCGTTACCCTGACGGTGCAGTATGGGCTTGCATGTACTCCACCATCTTATAAATCTCGCGGCGGCCAACCGAACGAAAATGGGCCACTTCACCGCCTGTCGTGCTTTGAACGTCTGATCGGCTTGAAGTTGTCTTTTTCCTCCTCGCGTTACGAGCTTGTCTTTGGGAACGATGGCGAAGGCACGATCAAGGCGGTTTGACGTGAGAATCTTCTGCTTCAGTGCGACGAATTTCTCCAAAAGTTGCAGATGGACAGCACATTCTGCAGTTGTTGGAAGAGCGACGAGATTTGCAGCATTATTATCGAGCGCATCGAATATATCAGGCTTCGGAATGACAGGTTGCTCGTCTGGCGTCCGTGCTGGGGGATATAAAGTCGCTAGCTTCTCGCTCTCTTCACGTTGCTCACGATCTCGCGTGAAGAGGGATTTTCTACTGTCATCATGTGAAGGGCATCTGAACGCAAGAGCCATTGATGAAAGAATTCCCCTCATCCAAATTTGAGAGGCAATCCAAGTGTTTCTAGCGTCCTGCAGGTGTTGCCTTGCGGAGGCTAGTGGTGACGTATCCGTTGTGCGCCCTTTTTCAGTGAGGCTAGACTGCGCCACGCCGCTGCTGAAAACACGGCGTATTAGGCTTCTGGTTCCGTCACATTCCTCGTTGAGGCTGCTGCTTCATGCTGTGTCGCTCTAACATGGTTTAGTAGGCTGCAGTTGTCAAGCACAGCAAGGCCCGCCAAATTGCGCAGTCGAATGAGGGCGAGTCATTGAGAAGCTGTGCCGCCAGTCGTTGTATTGGTGAAGAGCGTTGTCACTGATCTCAACTCAATCAGTCGTTCTCACTGAAATGGCCAATGGAGAGTACGCGAGAGGGTTGTCGCTCGTGATTCAGATTATTGCATGGGGTTTTTTTATCAGAGTCATGTGGCTGGTGAAGCAGCATTGGCAAGGAGTTTCCAGTTATCAGGCGCTTTCGGATCATCCATCGTTGCCATTGGACGTCCAGGAATCACAACATATGATGATGATCGCTGTATGTCCCATCATATAGAGGAGCTTTAGAATAACGGCTAAAGAACTGCAAGCTTATAGTCTTTGTATCCTGGGGACTCCCATCAAGTTTCGCAAAATGCAGTCTGCGCAGAGAAGTGTGGTGTTTCCTTGCCGTCATTGATCTGGCTCTGGTGGGCTTCATTATTACGGCTCTGGTAGACAGAGCGCAGTATTTTCCCACAACGCCTCCACGCTGTGCGCGGAGCAATGACTCGGAGCCGATTGGAAAGCTTTTCGCCTACCTCGCACTGGTCGCTAATGAGAGCAATGAGAATGATGACCACACTCCTGATTCGGTGTGCCAGGATTTCCTAGGAGAATGGGTCTATACCATCATGTTAAGGTATGTAGTATATTGAGCAGAGTTCAGGAAACATTCTGACTCCTTACTAGCTATACGTGGGTGATCCCATCCATCCTTGGGTGTTTGAACCTGAGCGAGAACGTGACGAAGATCGTCCTCCTGCTATTTTTCTTTCCCGTTGTCCTTGCTTGCGGAGTGGTATTTCTAGGGAGTGTAGCCGCCTACGGCCTATACAAACTAGCCGCCTACATGTTTTCGCGGCTATACCCATACGTCTCGCCACCGATTAAGTGGTCCCTGTGGCATCTTAGCTGGCCGTTGAGGATCGTCTGGTCCACTCTGGTGGGGATCGTGCCTTCAATTCGATATATGGCCAGAGCGCGATCTAAACGGCTTCTCACGGAAAAGTCTTGTTCAGGGTCTCTTGACCTGGAGGAGGGACGACATACATCTTCATCAGGATCTGTACTCCATATGGCGAAACCCCACAGAACTTGGATCCAACCTCATACCAACTTCTCCAACCTGAGCCAAGCATCTAATTCCAAGTCTCAGCAGGTAACACAGGCCGGTGATGCAGGACCCTCGAATGAATCACTGTCGAAAGTTGCGCTCAAGGCAAGGATCTGCGGACACAGTAAAGACTGGCACTGCTGGGCATGCGGAGTCCAGACTTGCTCTCAATGCAGCGTATCCGGGCTACTAAAAACAACGCAACACTTCTTCTGCGAGCCACGATGCTCACGTTGTTACCTTAATACCATGTGTGGAATTCTGCCCGCCAAGAAATCTAAACCTTGCTCTCACCGACAGGATCGATGTAAAACGTTACAGACACCGCGGGTTTGCCGGTCATGCTCGGAAAATTGCGATGCCGATGAGCTTCTGGGAAGGCTAGAGGAGCGAGAAAGGAAGGAACTCCTTCATCTAGCTCGACACAACTTGAAATGCGGCGTATGCGAACAGAGATTACAGCCAAAAGGGCCCCGATGGTGGACATGTTGTGATTGTAATGAAGAGTGCAACAGCGATCACCATCCTTCATGGTCCAAGATACCAGAATATATATAGATATGGACATGCATAGAGCATTGCTGTAATCAATACATGTGTCACGAATTGTATCCATTCACCCTCACTCTTTAAAGTTTTAATTCCCTCAGCAGCCGCCTCCACTGTCACCGCCATATGCACCGCCTCCGCTGTCACCACCGTCTCCACCGCCTCCATCACCACCATCGCCACCAGAATCTCCTCCAGCATCTGCAGAGCCATCATCTTCCGTCCCAATTAAAGCCAACTGATCGGGTGTTAGGGTCTCATTTTGATCATACGTCCCATCCCATCCACTATCGTAATAGGGCCCAAACATGGCCCATTCCATCCCATCATAATCATACGATGGAGACTGGGAGTAGGAGCCTCTGAGACTGGATCCGTATCCACCGCTGGTCTCTGGAACGTCAGGCAGCTGTCGTCTGGCTTCACGAATATCTTCATATTCAGCGATCTGGTCCTCACGCTGAAGGTGCGCCCAGTCTGCGATGAAGTACTCATGATATTTGCCATTCTCGTACTGGTGAGAGAAGGGCTGGGCACGATGTATACCACCTAGTTTTATCCTGTCCATGCAGGGATCTGTATGCTTGGCAATCCAAGATGTTGCCTTACGGAAAGTAATGCTTTCGGCCATCGCCTTTGCCGCCGTGACGAGTGCTGTTTGTGCAAGGATTACCATCATACGGTTCTCCATCCATTCTTGCTCCGAGGTGATATCAGGGTACATCAGCCGGCCACGTGTGAGATGCAGCTCTGCTATTGACCATGAGTCGAACGGGAAGCTCCATACATGCTTTGAAATATTGCAGTCGTTGCATTTTGTAGAGGAGCGACCATAAGCCTCCGTGCAATCCCACGGAAAGAGTTGCTGATAACGATATAGTGGACAGCCGAACGCCCCCCAGTCATACCAATATTCTTGCAACGTGTCAATGATATCCGAATCCACATGGAAGCCGTAGCGAAATTTGAGCAGATACTCTTCACAGAGTCCTGAAGGAACATCGAACTTCGTTCGGACTCGGCGCTCTCTCCGATAACTTTCGGGACGACAAACAAAACTCATGAGATATAGGGGATCAACCCCTAATGGATTAATTTCGGACGAATCCGACATAAAACCGCCGTATATCTGATAGTCGATAAGACTATCACAAAAGTTCTGGCAATTGTTTGCCTTCTGATCCCAATGCAACTTTACCCTGGTATCGAGGAGTCGCTGAGTAATCGACTGTAGCATGATATCGACTCGAGGTTTCATAAGGGTAACCAGACGCTGTATGATTGGCTCTAGGACAGAATTCAATAGTTTCTTATTGTTCCGTGGGCTCTCGTCTTCGTCGTCCAGATTTTTTTGGCTTCCGGCTATTACAAGATCAATAACCTCCGCTTCTAGATCTTGTGAGAAAAAGCCTCCGAACAGGCCTCCAACAACCTGCTTGAGCGCCGTCTTGTATCGTTTTGGCTTACGTTGATCTCGCACCTGAGAATAAAGTGAACGATCTTCACTTAGTGCAAGTGCATACGCTATAGACCGATCGCTTCCTCTAGACGATTGCCAGATTGGTGGGTCTCGACTTGTGATGATTGCCCCACCTTTGCTATGCTGAACGCCATTCTCAATGATAATTGGGCCGACCCGAAGGGCCATGTGAACATTGCCAAAGGGATATCGATCAGTGATTCTGCGCATGAAGAATGGTATGTCTTCTCCCGCTTCCTTCTCGTCGACCGTTTCGGTTGCCGTTTGACGTCGATACTGATTGGCAGCTTTCTGTTGCTCGCGGCGCTTCGCTTCTTCGCGAGCCAAACGCTTTTCTTCTTCGAGAGTACTTCTCTTGTCTACCTTTAGCACGACGTTCTCGAACTTTGCTTCAGCAACTAAGCTTGTAAGATCGAGAAGGCCGCACTGAACGGTACCTTTTGGCGTGCTCCTATGCTTGTCTGTTGCATGAACGGGGTAGAGACTTCGGCTCCTTCCCTTAGTATCGTGACGAAGAACAGTCCCGCATTTACATATCTTGCGACTTGTTGATGCGTCAATGAATTCGGTCAGAATGCAGTGCTTGTAGCGTTTCCGGAGATTGTGATGCTGATGCTTGCTCGCATTCTGGCAGTCTTGACATATAGAGCCAGCTCTATTTTCGGTGCAGTGCTTCTCTAAACACTCAAAATAGCTGCCGCGGATTACTTGTGTGCAGATGGCACACAGTAAAGGTTGAAACAAGGGAGTGAAATCGTTGTAGAACCTTTCAAGCGAGACTATGAACCTTAGCATGATTTCCTTCAATAAAGGAGTTCTGCCTACGCTGCGGAGTTGTTGGCCTCTTCCAGAAAGACAATTCATCCAGCGGTGGGCGGTGCTCGATAAACTTATCAAGATCAAGCCAGCCGGCCGACAGAAGCAGCATTCTAGCCCGACGCTTTAAGACATTGTGGTCTCTGATTCGAGCATCGAGAGCCTCCTTTATCTCCTTCTTTAGTGCCTTACTCTGCTGGTTTGCACGAAACTGGCGGGCAATGCTCTGCAAGATAGCGTCCATAGGAACATATTCGCCTGTAGCGGTCCGCTTCATTTCACGAGCCTTCTCCCGCGCTAGATTGATGGAAAATTTAGCAATGCTGCAAACGTGGCACAAAGACGTAGTGCTCACAGTAGTGCAAAGCAAAATCTCTGGAGCTCTCAATAACCTGGTCAAGAAACGTATCAAATCCGTATATCTCCTGATCAGTCTCATCGCTTAAGGCCACCTTGTCGAAGTCTGCATGCTGCCACGTCTTCAAAGTGAAGATGATTTCGATCAATTCGCGTCTGACGCCATTCCAATATATCTGCTGAAGCTCCTGAAGCAGTGCTTGCCGGGGATTTGTAACGGACGTCCATTTGATATCGGTGCCATCGCTGACATGCGCAGAAGCACTAGCTACGGGCTTCCTCCCAAAAACATTGCCGAGAGAGGCGAGCAGAATAGACATGGTCAAGTTTACGAGCAAGGATTTGCTCGCAAAGCCGAAAATATAAGCATAGGAGTAGTGGGAAAGATTATGAATCCATATGAAGCGAGAAAGATGAATCAGGCTTCCGTGGTGGCTAATAAGTGTCGGTGTACGTAGCTGGTCGGGCTGTGCAGGATTGTTACAGTTAGCGTACGCACCACTCCACCCACGCATTAAACCCGCGCCAACAGAATAAGTACCAAACCGCTGACACCATTGTACCAGCGCCATTAAGAATCAAACTTAATCCACTTAAATACCAATCCACAAACACAAACTACGAGACACAGACGCAAATCAAAGACCGCAAATCCACAATGTGAACTTCGCAAAAATCAACGAACGAAATAGTACATTAAGTTTGTGAGTGCAGCCTAATAAATAGAGGTATCGACACCAAAAGTCCTGATTTGCACGAAGGGTCTTGGCGTGCCAATATTTCAGCCCTACAAGCATAGAAGAGTTCTGTATAAGCCCTATAGGGCTGGACCTAGAGCGCTGCACCCGCCCCCAAAGACACCCCAAAGCCCGAAGGTACCCGTAGGATGGTCCCCGGAGCATCCAAGCTTTAGGGCGTCTTTAGGGACCGGCTCAACGCTCTAGGTCCAGCCCTGTAGGGCTTATGTAGGGCTTATGCGGTTGATGGGTTTATGCGGTTGAGGGGTGAACTCTCCTATCCCTAAGAAGGTCCGACTTTATGAATCCTACCTAGTATTCTTTCTCTATCTGAAAAAGCAAGCATAAGAGCCTTGGAGCAAGCACTAGAACAAGGGGAGTAAGAACTTGACAGGATCGCCGATCCACCTGCGCCAAAGGACGCTTTTAGATCACCAAGGCCAGCCTGGCTGCCCCAGAGCAAAGCCACAAGATAACGGCAAGTGCAAATGAGCCAATCATGGAGGACTACTAGTGGAAGCGAGCTTGTGCTGCCCGAATCACCTGACATCGCGTCTGCCAGCGTGTTCCCCACGTGATTTTGGCACGTCCCCCGCATGAAAGAGGCTTGAAATGAGTCACATTTGCTTACGCGGGAGTTTCGTGGTGGGGGAGGTGGTTTTGGGGGTTGACGATAAGTATGTAAGGAGGTCTTTTGGAAGTTCTTGTTGAGAGGGTCTATTTAGCAGAGAACCTTTGCAGAGCCTAAAGTAATTCAATATAATATCATCCAACAACATCAATTGAAAGCACTCCCAGCCGTCACAAATGTCTGCTACGGAAGAACCCCCAACCGGCTCGCCCTGCTGGGTCGAAGTCCCAGCTCTCGACGTTCAGCGCGGTATTTTATTCTACCCCTGCCTTTCTCTATGTCAATGCCGCGTGACTAACCAGGATTGATGTGCAGCCAAAGCCTTCTACTCCGACGTCTGGGGATGGAACTTCAAACCAAATCCTCCTGGTGACACCCGCTATACCGATGACTTCATAGCCATGTACACCTATCCCGGCGAAAAATTGATGGGCGGGATCATGAAAAGAGACGAGGCGAGTATTAGAAAGACCAAGGCAGGGGTGTTGGTGTACCTGTACGCTCAGAGTATTGATGAGCAAGTCGAGGTATGCTCCGCTTCAACAGTCTCTCTTATCATCAGCTGAAATAGGGTTGGTTTGTAGAAAATCAAGAAAGCGAACGGCAAAGTGGTTGGGGAGACATACAAGGAGGGCGACTTTGGCTTGGTTCAAGAATTCGAGGATACGGAGGGCAACATGTGCGCAATGTATACGAGGGTGAAGTAGTAAGTAGGTCAAGTGCAATGGAAGGGCTTTGAGCCGGGGATGTGGGCGAGGAGGTAGCATGAGGCAATATGAAAATATGCCTTCGTTAATCATATAATGCCTCCAGTGCAGGAGAAGGGATGATCATAACAGGAATAATTTGCTGGATGTGTATGTTCCTTACCGAAATTGATATGTTGGAAAGATGCTGCGCGTGAGGTTCCTTGTTAGTATTTGAAAGATTGGAACGGACATATAAAGGTCAAAATGGCCCTGAGAAGACAGGCATACCGCCTTGCCCGTAGAGTCTTATAGAAACTCTCCTCTCTCCCTTCAGTCCTCCTTCAAGAACAAATAATCCTCTTCGCTATCATCAAACTCTATTCCCTACTCCATATCCAACAACAGAAGTCTTCAGCACGTCCAGTGTCAGAATCCACCGTTCCTTACGTACCTGAATTTGCAACAACCCAACATGTCCAATTTCAAAATATATGTCGGACCAATCAGCATGCTCAGCGTCATTATTCTAGGGTCTTCTAGCCCTTTTCCTTACAACCAACAGCGTTATTCCATCATGTATATCAGAAGCTTCCCCCCATAGTTTCTAGCTCCTCAGGCGAGGCAATGGAGTTACATTCGCATCAATTTCGCAGCCTGCTATTATACACCGTTACCTACCTACCTCAATTCTGATCAGCCTCTCTCTACCTTCTCGTCCCTTGCAATCTCGGTATCTTCTCTCCAATCAACAAATTCGTCCGCTCCATCACAATTGCGTTGTAGTGTAGTAGTCCATATGTGGATTTTTAGGTTGAGGCGGGCCGTGGGAAATGAGACGTGGGGCGGAAGGCTGGCTAGTTAGGCATGCAGGGTAGACGGGGAGTATTGGATATGATTGAGGGACGAGGGAGGCTCGTTGTTGGCGTGGAGAGGCGAGGGTTGGACCGGAGGGTTTGGCTGGAGGAAGGGGCTGGCTGGAGAGCAAGGTGGGCACTGTCTCGAGCTTTTTGCACGGTAGAGGTGAGCAAGAAGGCTAAGTGCGGGGGTTCTTGCTACGGCTCGTTTAGCTCAAGTTGTTGACAGTAGAGCTACAGCAGGAAATGGTGTATCCTTCTCACGTAAGACTAGGATTCAGCTGTAATCAATCCAGTGGCGGGCCTCCCCCAGATTGATTGGTTTTCGCTGAGCATTTCCCACCCGCGTCGCACGAGAGCATGTTCAGCATTCTCAGCTGGAGCAAAGTGTTTACCAGCCTTTACCGAGAATGGGGATAAGAACCTGATGGTAGAGGAGGGGCCCATGCGATACGGAATTGACCGTACAGCCCTGTGGGGCTAACGCCTAGAGACCCCTCCCCCAGGAAAAATGATAAGGGCTAAAGAAATCCGGCTGGGGGACTAACCTTATCGCTTAGACGACCAACTTTAGGGCACCTTTTAGGGGACTACTTCATACTACACCGTTGAGTATAGGCACGGTTGATAGGTGACTTCTTCCAAGAGACGCGCCAAGACCATTCTCGTTTTGGACTTTCCTCATTCGTCTCGGTCCCACCAGCCAATGGCAACAATTGCCGACGCTTACGAGCAGGTCGTTATGTAGGCGCTGCTGTTCGGGTCCAGTGATGGACAATGATTGAGCTATCGTAAAAATCAGGGTCCACATGTTGGTGATTGTGCCTGGTGCTCTAGACCGCGCCTGGACACTGTTCCCAGTGTGCTATCAACGGCATGTCTGTTGTAATGCGGAGAGGGTCATCACCGATGCTGAGAGAGTTGGCTTGGCAAGAAAATGGCTGGCTGAAGCAGTGCTTACCCCACCGCATGCAATGCGATCACATGCACTGCTGACTGCACTCACACTGCGATAAAGTGGGTTAGGAGACAAGGTATCCCATGTTCCTGGCTCCTGCTGTGATATATGGCTGGCTGAAACATCGACGCTTTTTTCAGCTGAGGGTCCAGATCATGCCGGGCTTTTGTGGCCGTCCTATTTTCGAGCACGTGTAATACGAGGTGGCTGGTAAAGGGACGCCTGAACAGGTATGGTGGATTTACACACCGTAGGATTGATCAGGATCAGACAATATATAATCCTGATGAAGTCCCAGTGCCATGACTGATACTAACAAGTTAACCTACATCTCTCACACCTTCACAATTCCAAAGAATGGAGAAAATACAAGACTTCACAGGGCTTCAATACGCACTCACTACTGATCCTATCCAAAGAAAGACATACGATGACCACAATGTGGAATATGCAACGTCAAGCCACCAGATCGATCATGACATGTTCCCAGGCCTGATTGCCATGCCTAAGAATGACGATGACATTATAAGAGCAATCAAGTACGCAAAAAGTAATGGATACCCAGTCTCTGTCATGACCGGCGGTCACCAGTACAGTGGTGCCTGCTCTACCCACGGGAAGGGTATTCAGATCAATGTCAAATTAACGTACAGAGAGCCGCAAGATTTGGTTATTTTGCCACAGTTACCAGCCCCAGATAGCAACAGACCTCTAATTTACGCTAGTGTCAGCCACAGTCTTGGCGAGTTTAATGCATTCCTTAAACAGAACAAACTCTTTGTGCCGCATGGACAGTGTACCGATGTACACCTTGGTGGACACGCTCAGACAGGCGGATATGGCCAGCTCGCTCGCGCATTTGGTCTGCTTGGAGATCACATCTGGGGCATCAGAATGATCAATCACGATGGCGAAGTCCAAGAAATCACCAAAAAGTCTAATGCAGAGCTATTCTACGCCATCTTGGGAGGCAGTCCAGGCAACTTCGGCATCATAACGCACTACACAATTGAAGCCCATCGCGATGTAGATCACGACTTCCCTGAAACGGGAGCCAGGCCGCATGGTTTCAAAGGGATTTGGCTATACAACGAAACCGTGTTGAAATTGCTTCTTAAAGAAGTAGCAGCGATGGCCGACGACCTAGATATGCCACGAAACTTCGATTTATGCTGCAGCGCGCTCAGCTCCTCCTTCCCCATCTTCAAACTGGCGCCCGAGTTGCACGAAAACCGCGGAAAAATTCGCCAGCTCATTGAGGATGCTCTAGGTGTGGACGCAGAGACCAAATGGCCCGCATGTGTGGTTCTATACGCACAGTGGGTTCCCATGAGCGCAGAAGACAAGTATACCCCGGAGGTCGACGCTTGGTTCCAAAAGTTCCGGAACCTCGACAGTTTCTTCAAGTACTGGTGTATACACGCCGCGGAGCCCATCGAACCCATGTCTCAGATGACAGGCGAGTGGCTCTTTACTAACCCCCGCGAATTTGACCACCCTTACGAGAAGCGTACCTACATGACCAACTCCACGACGCTGGCGAAAGGCAAGTGGGTGGACCAAGTATCCGACCAAATCCATCAGGTCATGCATCCATCGATAAAGCACTTCGATTTGTGGACGAATTGCTTCCTCTCCATCCAGATCCAAGCCATGGGTGGGAAATACTCTCAATATTATGCCAATCGGAACAACGGCACAGCCTACAGCTGGAGAGACTCCACCATTTGCCAGGATCTGGACTGCTTCCACGTCGAGAGCGATAGGGGTAGAGAGCTCGCGCTGGGTTGGCAAGCTGTCAATGATAAGCTCATGGTCGGCGAGGACAGCGCGTACAGCAAGCAGGATAAGCGTGTGCTCTGGGCCTCGTATGGTGATTGGGATATGGAAAAGGTCTGGCCTACTTACTATGAGGATCGAGAGAAGTACGAGAGGATTGGAAGGCAACGGTACCTGGCTGATCCTAATGGGACTTTTACTCCTAATCCTTTCTGTGTCAAAGCTGTAAAGCATTGAAAGGTAGCTTGGGTTCTATCTCTCGTCGGTGCAAGGGCGTTTCGCAATTTATCTAAAAAAAATATGCTATAGTGTTGAATAATGACAAAAAGCCACTCTGTTGGCCCAGCCTTTCAATTCATGCCAGAACGATGTCCGAATCTATTGCTAATACAAAGTTTCTCTCTGAATCTCTCGTGCTGCCTCAGCTCTCTCCTTTGCTCCACTTCACGTTCCCCTACTCTCCATCGGTGCTCCCTCGAGAGCGGCCCAGCTTCCTTTCCCAACTGAAAGGGGCAATTGCTAAATCTAATTCCAGGGCATACACAAGACATACAAATACCCATCGCCAGTCGCATCTTCAGAGCAGTTGTCTGTAGCGTGTTTGCCAGCTCTTGATCCTAGGCTGTTCGTCGCCCATCATCCCCAGCAGCGTGTTCTCTGTTCTTCCAACTATCTCAGACCAGGCCATAGCGACAATATGCACGGAGGCAAATGATTCTGTGTATAGATATGCGGAAGGAATTATGAAGATTATAACAGAACAGCTGCTTCTTGGGAGGCGGCACGAACGGGGGAGTGGGATTAATTAGCGTACGTTCTGTTCTACTATATGTACACCCGGCATGGCCTTATTAAACTGTACCGTCCGCATTTTTGTTGCTACTAATCGTCACGAGAATCTGGTCCTATCCGGTCGATGGCGAACTTTTCAAGAGCATAGCGTTTCATAAAATATGAAATATAGGCCGCTTGTCTACATGACTTGTGAGTAATTGCTGGGTAGGGCGTCATAGACGTCGCAGCTGAAGGTGGCAATTATTTGATGCTCAGGCGTGTGATTAATTGATTATTACCCCACTTTTATTTAGATTACCCTCCCGGGCTTGGAGGGCAAATCTAGACTCAACACCATCACCATCTAGCTATACACATCGGTATTGCGCTCAACATAAGGCTACCATATCGTCAACTGAAATATTCTGTTCCCTTGATAGGTAACCTACGCTAGCACGCGGTGCGCGCTCGTGCAAATGGCATTGTACAAACCATCCCAGCCTATTAATCAAGGGACATTCATTGAAGAGAATGAAGACCACAATACAAGATCCATGATATGGAAGGCACGCAGACTAAACAGATTATGGGAACCTAGGTCCAAGAAATATACCAATCCGAAGCCTAAAGTCAATATGCACTGGGGATTGCAAATCGGTAACTATCTGTACCAAATCCACACCGAGGAAGGCGAGGTCAAATATTTGTTGGTGGAGAGGCTCCACGGGAAGCAGATCTGGGCGCCAGATGTACCACAAGAAACTCTGGGATACTGCAATCTGACCGATACAGAGGTCAAGTCAGCTGGTATGCTGTAATGTCAAACAACAATGATTTGCGTGCTGATTATGTCCTTTCTAGCCGACGCTGTTGAGAAGCGGATGCGAGGCTCTCACCTTTTCACTATTCACAAGGACTACCAGAGCTTTGTGACGTGGCTAGTCGATGAAATATCGCGATATGAAGACACCGTACTTCCAGGAGGCTGTGCCAAGATTGAGCAGCTGACGCGATGGCAGTACGAAAATCAGCCATATTATAAGGAACTTCCACATAAAATTCTGAAGAAAATTCAGGTAACGATGAATAAGATGAGGACGATGAAGTATGAGGACAATAAGGGTATGATTGATGGGGGTGAAGATTTCCATACATACATGGATAAGATTCGAGACAAGTTCTCTGTCCAGTATGACAAGCATCCAGCAGGGTATAGAGAAGATTGTTCAGAAGGTACGAGAGCAGAAAGACACGAAGCAGGTATAGAAGGCGAGGAGGACATTTCCTGAAAAGTCTATAAGGCGAATGAATTCGCTTTCGATAAGACGATCGCAAAAGTCCTGGCAGTTGCTTGCCTTTTATTTACAATGCAACTTTACTCTAGTACTAAGGAGTCGTTGAGTAATTATTTGTAGTATCATATCAACTTGAGGTTTTATAAAAGTAACCAGACACTATATGATCGGCTTGAGTACAGGGTTCAAGAGTTTGCAAAATGGCTCTGTATTGAAGCTGATATGAAGAAACCTGTGTGCTGCTTCTGAAACAAAGCGACACGGTGAGCAACGTTGTAAGAGATCAAGGATCAAAATCTGAATCATAAAGGCGTGGGAGGTTGTCCGGTTGTTGGGTACTCCAAAGTGAGCTGTAAGGCTCTGTAAGCTGCTTCTGGAATCTTGCAAGCACACAGCGACCATTTTCGATGTGACTAATACCCCAAACTGTAACGGGAAGCATCATCGGCTGGATTTCTCGACTCGTTCCCTTTGAAGGTGATCTATAGCGTTCAGCAAGCATCTTTTCGAACCTTTGAGACGTCCAGGAACGGTCAACGATACACCACGAGGAGTATGTGCTCACCTGGAGACCGAATTCCAAGAAAACCGTAGAAACAGAAGTCAGGAGGATTTCGTGTTGTGCTTAAAAGACGATCTGTAGATTCTGGTAGGTTGCTGCTGGAAACTTCGTAGCGCCCAGCGACCACAAGAAATGAACAAATATTGTGTAATAGTATTTAAAATATCGTCCAGCCCAATTAGAGTAAGGTAGAGGAGTGAAAGCCTGGAGAGTTTGGGAGTGTCGTTTTAGAAGGACGTAGGTATGAAGATGAACTGTGGGAAGCGGACATAGGCTATTTGCCAAGCCTCTTGACTATGACTTATGGAATGTATAGATTGACAGATGCACGAAGTAGACGTAGGTTTGATTCGAAGGGCCTTGAAGGAAAAACAGTTTAGTAGACGCTGTGGTGTGGTGTTCCAGCTCCAGGAAGGGATTAGACCATGTTGCACTGCCTAGCAACTGCAAGCGACACACTGTACACCATAAAGGTCCTTTAGACCTTTCTTGGAGGAAACCCCGAAGTAGAAGCCCTAGGTGCGCCGAAGAACTCTGTTAGACCATTGAGAACGTGGACAAGGCCACTCTGCGCCCGTGGTGAATGCAAGAGTAGTCCTTGGCTACCCTAGAGGATGACCTCAGGTTCATTTCGAAGGATTCTAGAGAATCAAACAGCTTGAATTCTCAGAATTGATGTATTCGTAAGGAATTCGAGGTGGAGCTCTGCGAGGGTGATTGGGCTGGTTGTTTGTAATGACTTGTCAGTACGAGCGATCGGTATTGTTCCGTGAATGTTAGGAACCATTTGTGATAGTTCCTATCGATGGGAATGAATTTGAAGCACGACAGGCTCCGAGTTGTTGTGTTCGAAGCAGATAGGTCTGAAGATGAGCTGCAGAAAAGGGCATAGGCTACCCTGCAATGCCCAGCCGCCGTGAGCCATAGGGGACAAATCCTATGTGACCTGGAGGCTTCCCTGATAGACTTGAATGAATTTAAGGAGGAAGAAGCCCTGAGAAAGCTGAGTAGTCGCAATTATCGAAAAATATGGGAGTGGGCTGCGGAAGGATGACTATGCAATGGCCAGCGACCGTGAGCGATAGAAAGCATCCTATGAGTAGCAAAACGAATGTTTGAATGGTTTCAAATGATCGTAGTGAGACAATCTGCCGGGACCCTGAGCTGTCGTGTTTGCAAAAGCTCAGAAGCCAAGGTGGGAGAAGTTTGACTCTCTGGAATCGATTGCCAAGGACCGTGAGCGACAGAAATTGTTCCATGAGGCGAAAGATGTCGTTCTGAATGAAATCAAAAATTCCTTCGAGAAGCAGATGGTGGGGAAATCAGGGTGCCGTGTTTGAAGGGGTTTTGAGCATGAGCTGCCGGAAGGCTGCACTCTGCAACGACTAGCCAGTCAGTGCGATCGACGAGAACTATCCGAAGAAGAGTGATTGAGGTGTTCTGAGCGATTCCTGGAGGATAGTGAAGGAGGACCCTGAGGCATCATGCTTGAATGAGGTAGGAAGGTGAGCTGCTGGAAGGTGACTGGGTCACTCTGTAGTGCCCAGCGACGGCGAGCGAGGCACCAGGCAAGCGGAGCGGCCAAAAAGATAGCCGAATAGCTATTTCAAAGCTTGATCAAATTTTAGACTGTTGTAGTCGGAACGACAGGAGCTGGAAGATCAATTGTTAGGAGAGAAGGATGATGGGAGGCTAGGGACCTTTTGAACGGGGCAAGGGTATGCAGATCAACCAGGACCTTGAGCCACAACTGTTTAACTTGCATTCGAATGGATTCACGCCGCCACAGCAAGGTTGAGCGACTAAAGAGGGGAGACCCAAGACCGAAAGTTTACCTGCGACAAGAGACAGTTCTATGGCTCGGCTGTGAGCTTGGAGTTTCGATGAATGAAAGCTGAGGACCGAGTTTCCCCTTCATCGAAGCTACTTATCACCACTCCAGTGACTGCCGGGATGAGCATGTGCACACTAAGCAGCTGGCTGCTCAGACGCACTTTTTTACCGGCCGGGAATTTGGTCCGGAGCTCGATGAACGAGCTCTAAGCTGTGTTGCTTCGTCCATAAAAGTCCGTCGCCACCGTACAACTGACTGCAGTGAAAGACACATGCAGGCTAAACGGCTACCTACTTGAAGGCTCAATTCTGCTGGCTGGGAATCAGGCCCGGGGCATGGATAAATGGACACTCTGCCCTGTCTTCATTCATATAGGCAAGGCACAGATGCAAGTTTGACCGCAGAGAAAGATGCATACGGATGAAGCGGTGGTGTGCCCCAAGGGACGATTCCACTGGCCAAAATTCAGTTCCTGAGGGCTGAGGAACGATTGCCAGGCTCAGTGTCACTGACGGCAGTCACTCAGTATCATATGGGTGACAGAAAAGGGAGGTTACCTTCCTGGAGAGAAGATAGTGGCTCGAGGATAGGGTTTTGCTCGCTTAGCATTGGATTGGGAGAGTTGATGAATGCGTGTAAGCAACGTGCTATTCTATGAAGCCTATTACCATCACACAAACGACGCAAAGGATAGAAGCTGAAGGTATACAGACCGTTTTTACGCAGCAAAAGTCCTGCAGGCAAAGTATTGCCCTCGAAGCGTGTGACAGATCGACCCCAAGACCTACCTGAGCAGTCCTTCACGATCTGAACCATGGCCTGTCGCAAAGGCAGCTGCCTAACCCTCCAGGAATCGGTCATCAAAATCCGAAGCTGTGTGTCTTCTCAGTAGACTCATCACAATGACAGCTAATTATCCTGCTATCTTATACCTTGCCTTTGCTGGCTTTGTGCGTATTGGCGAGTCTACCTTTTCCAAAGGTTGAGACGACTCTAACTGTGCGCAGACGTTCTAACCCTGCAATCAATGGCTTTCTACCAGAACCACGGCAGACTATCGTTGCCTGCCTCCAAGAAAGACTCTTTGAGACAAGATTTGACTCTTCATTGCCCAAACAGGCAGCGACGTATACCTACAGATCTCTCTTCCACCGTCCCCCAGCTACGACTTGGGCCTCACGGTTTCACCCAAGAACCAGCTTTCTTGACCAAGGCAACAGGTTAACCAAGACCTCCAAGACAGGCTGCTCTATCTGCTGGCATAGGAACATACTTTGACCACACGTACGGTTGGGTTGTGGACACTGCTGCCCGAGGTGCAGG
This sequence comes from Cladonia squamosa, assembly GCA_947623385.2. Taxonomy (NCBI): domain Eukaryota; kingdom Fungi; phylum Ascomycota; class Lecanoromycetes; order Lecanorales; family Cladoniaceae; genus Cladonia; species Cladonia squamosa. The sequence continues at coordinate 1,523,605 of OX392382.1, forward strand.
CCTTAGCCCAAGATTGTCCTCGCTGAGTCACGCCCATCTTAGAGAGGATAAGGTCAACCCCGAAGTTAGTCGCAGCTGAGTGACTCCGCCAGGGACACCTTGTCCGGCATTTGAGGCTTCGGGGTCTCAGTGATGGCTCTACCGCAGCCAGTTGTGCTAGCAAAAGCGGACATTATCGGCCAGTGGAATCAATCATTTCCGCCAGACACCCCAGAGCTACCCCTCGGAGAAGCGAAACACTACTGGCAGACACAGCGTTGTGACCTTTCCAAGAATCTCTGCTCCTTAGCAATGCCCGACGTCCTTAATGAAAATGACATCTCCTCGGGGTCGTGGCATGGCTCCAATCTCCTGTCGCTCTTACGCTTCGAATACTCTTCCTCCTCTATCAATTAAGTAGAGGGTTGCTCATTTGAGGCCTCCGGAAACCCTCGTCCTGCCGCTCCTTAGCAATGGCCCAACCAATGGATTTGAGACATGCTTACGACTATTCCATAAGTATTACGGAGCTAAGCTGGATTTAAGCTCGCATTGGCGGACTTATATCCTATGACAGATACTTCTACCGGCATCTGAGAAACCTCGCGGCAAGAGATATTGTGAACCGCTTCAGGCAATTCAAGGAATCGGAATGTTCACAAGTCAGAGGTCAATGCCGGGATTGGTGACATGCTTCGAGGCACTTGGTCTGGACAAGATCAGGAGATCCCTGCAATTGAGTGGCCTCCGCGTTGGACATTTGCTGGCTAGGGAATGGAATAATGGGTGTAGGACGCACAAGGGCGTTGTTTCGGATAGGTCATGGATTGAGAAGCCTGCCCACTGAACCATCCCTTTTTTTGCTTCTCGGTCTGGCGAGCAACGGAATGTTCTCGCTTAAAAAGTCTTGTTGTAGAAGCAAAATGCCGGACGTACCAGGAGAGGTTCATATTGCCTGCACGTCGAAGTTTCAATCATTCTTTCTGGTGAAGATTCTAGCATGTGCTGTGGGGGAAACCAGTATGGGGATTGCAGGAAAGATGCTATGGATTCCAACTACATGAATTGCTTGAAGAGGAGCAAACACGGCGCTCATCTGTTGGATGTTTGGAGATGATTTTCGTCCACTGATTGCTGAATTCCTCTTGGGGACGATCTTTTCTCTATCCAATTTTCCAGACAAAGAAGGGGAACTCGGGTTGCATGGCTAGAAACTCGCAATGGAAGCAAATAGCACAGTTTGGGGAGCATATTTGGTTTAAAGATGACAGGAGGCAGCTGCACCCTGCCGAAACGATGACCGTATTAGGTCACTTAGAGCTGCCAGACCCCGGCTGACAGATACATCGATTCCAGCCCTATGCATCTACATCGCAGTTGCAACTATCATATCTCGAGAAAGAGCGCTTGGGATGATACAAAACTACTTCAGGAGACATCGGAATTAATTCCGTTGGTTATGCATGACATAAGGCCCCCCATTTTCTTCCAAAGCACCCCTCATAACATGCGCAATGGATCAATAACCCTCTGTAGAACCCTCTCCTCCAAACCCCAAATCTTCCCAATCAACTCCCCTCCCACCATTCCCCCAATCACCCGCACCATGCCAACCACCACTCCCACTTCCACGTCCACTTCCCCCACCCCCCTCAAAATCCTCATGCTCCACGGCTTCACCCAAACCCCCCTCCTCTTCCGCCACAAAACCTCCGCCCTTCAAAAACACCTCATCAAATCCCTCCCCCACCACAACCTCCATTTCTCCTACGTTCCCGGCCCTCACAAACTCGCCCCCATCGACAACCCAGCCGCCCAGGACACGCCAGCAGAAGAAGCGCCAGAAGCGTACGGATGGTGGAGACGAAAAGATTATGATGATGGGAGGGAAGTGGTTTATGAGGGTTTAGAAGAGGGATTAGGAGCAGTAGCGAAGACTATCAGGGAGGAAGGGCCATTTGATGGGGTGGTAGGGTTTAGTCAAGGAGCAGCGGCTGCGGCAATGGTGGCGAGTTTGTTGGAAGGGAGGAGGAGGGAGGCATTTGAGAAGGCGGAAGAAGGGGGTGGGATGGGGTATTTGGGGAGTTTTTTGGAAGAGGGAGGAGGAGGGGGGGTGGATGGGTTTGTGCAGGGGCCGTTGAAGTTTGCGGTTTGTTATAGTGGGTTTAGGGCGCCGGGGAGGAGGTATGTGGGTTTTTATGAGCCGAAGATTAGGACGCCGGTGTTAAATGTACTGGGGCAGTTGGATGTGGTTGTTGAGGAGGTTAGGGCGAGGAAGTTGGTTAGTGCGTGTGAGGGGGGCGACGAGAGGGTGGTAGTGCATCCGGGAGGACATTTCGTGCCGAGTCAGAAACCATGGTTGGATGCTGTTGTGAGGTTTGTGAAGGAGTGTGTGGAGGGCAAAGAGGAAAAGGGGGAGAGGGATGATATAAAGGCAGAAGATATGGATGTCCCTTTCAAATGAAGGGGGCTTATTCGTTGCAGGCACAGCGATCCAGATTTTGGTGCATCATGGTTGGTCACCAAGAAACACACCGCATGTTGCGAAGCAAATAGAGGGAGCTCATTTCAACTCGAAAACGACATCTTTACTAGGTAATAGCAGCGCGTGGTGGTATCATATCATAACGAGGTCTATCGGCAAAAAAGCAAAGATAGCAAATCAAAAGTGAGCCTACAGCTCTGAGCTGCTTGGGCTACTTCACCTTCTTCTTCTCATCTTCCGGGTGGTAAGGATGTTTAATAGTCAAGCACCAAATGTCAAGGTAATCACAGATTGTAGTGATTATGTCGTACTAGAGTTGATCAGTATTTAAAAGCAAATTTCAGGTGTCGACTCACAACAAAGCTCCCATAGACACCGAATCCGAACCCTACGCACATGAAAACGAAGGCGATCTGGTATGTCCCATAACCCAAGGCACTGGGCCATAATCCTAGGAAAGGTCCGGCTGAATCCAGTACAGCAAGGCCGAGGGGAATAGTGAGAACGTTGTACATGGGAAAGGTGGGGTCCTGGGTCAGATGGGCGACAATCATTAATCCGACAGAATATGCGTTGATAAGACCAACGTAAAAGACGAATGGTATGAGGTGGTATTCGAGGATGACAGGCTGTAAGTATAGGTATGTGGGGATGAAGCTCCAGCTGACGAAGTAGGGGATGAGGCCGTATAGCGGTTTAATGACGTCCTTTTTCTGTTCTCGTTGCACATCCATGACATGCATGGCACTAAAGACCGTCAGCTCATATTTCTTGACCATGATATAACGAAGAAATCTGCACTTTGCGTACCTTTGCACAGTGTTTCCCACCAAGACAAGGCCTCCATAAACCATGAACCATTGGTTCCAGGGCATCTCATAGAAATAGTCGGGAATCATTTCATGTTTCCCAATACCGACTGTCTGTAACATAGACTGCTGCCAAAAGCTACCACCACCTTTCACAGCGGTAATTGCGTACACTATGCACAAAGTCAAGATGCCCTCGACCGGTCCAGAAACTATTCCAAGGGTCAAAGTCTTTGTGTAGTATTCGTCCCATGTCTGAATATAGAAGGTGAGTGTAGCTACAATATACTAATCAGCAAAAGCGGCCAGAGTAAGTCCAGGACAACAGCTCACTGCCAAACAGCGTCAAGACGGTATACCAGCTTTGTCCCAAATTTATAGCAGCCGCAAAGAGCAGGACCTCAAGCACGGTATTGCAAGCGTCAACGCCATGATCGAAAAGTTCCCCAAGCGGCCCACTCTGATGTGTTCTCCGTGCCTGTGTGCCATCTACTGCATCAAAAGTCTGGTAGAGGAAGAGTCCAATAGCCCAAGACGCATACACCCAACTCGGCATGTCCTGATCGAGAGTGGGATTGTACCATAACATGGTCAGGAAATTGATAACGACGAAACTGAAGCCAGATAAGGTGATGGCATTGGGTGCCATGGACATAGGGAAGCATTTGATGGCGACATTGTTGTAGAATGGCTTGAGGATGTACCTTGAGACTAAGGAGTGGTCGACTCCTGCGTACTTGTAACGATGGAGACCTTCCAGATTCTTCTGGCGAATGTAAACCATCTTGAGCAGGAGAATAATGTGTGCCTGCGACCTGTCTCTGAGGTTGGCAGACCTCAACGGGTGGAGGTGGGACGCTGGACGCGCCAAGTCGCAATTCAAATTCCAGGGTTCACGCGAAGCCTGCTCGTACGCAATTCCGCCTTAGTCAGCCGATTACCGAAACAAGCATCCAAGTCCCCTTAGCAAGGGTATTTCGAGCCTTTCAAAGCAGTATTACCAGGTCTTCAGGTGATTAGTTGGCCGGCGTTGACTTGATATGCGTGACTTATGCTCAATCATGAATTTTCTACCTTAAGCCTTGTAATATGATACAAATTACCAGCACATATCTCTCTCAAACCCATCCTCTATGATATCTCCACGTCCCAAAAACATCCTTTTCCTCGTCCTCTTCCTCACCGCTACCCTCGCTCTTCCTGACTCCCTGCAGCGGTAAATCAAAACTATCGCTCATTTCCAGTTCTTGATCCTTCGCCCACGTAACATTCTCTGGCTTTTCTAACCGTTGCGGCCATCTCATCTTCGGTTCGGGCGTGGAGATACTAGCCTTGACGTCTGGGATCCCGTCCGGCTTGTCTGTGGGTGCAGGGGCGTGAAAGATGCGCTTGTACCACGGTGTGGAAGTTGGTGGGGAGTACCATTCAAGTTGCGATGCAAGGGTTCTGTCACTGTCGAGCGATTCGGGGGATTTGGGACGGAAGAAGCGGACACGGAGGTAGATGTAAAGGGGCCGCATGAGGGGGACGCAGGCGCCTATGATGCCGAAGTTGACTTCTAGACTAGAAGATGCGTTAGTCGGGGTATGGAAGTCGGCGCTACATAGGTACGTACATTCGAGTTAAAGCGTTGCCAACGCCCACCCATGTCACATCATCAGAGAGGAGTTCCCAGGAATATGAAGTCCTGACAATGCAGACAGTGCCGGTGATGACACCAAGCCCCATAAGCAGGTTCAATGCGATTTTAGTGCGAAGGCGGAGTTTGGCATTCCATAGCAGTAGAACAGGAAAGGCAGCGCCAATAAAGTCCGTTACAATAGAGATAACGCCTTGTGCGATGACAATAGCCTCCACAGCTGGCTTCGAAAAGCAATGACCTGCCACCGAAGTGTCCCAGTTTTTGTTCAGCGGAATACATTGTAGGAGGTAGACAAGTGTCAGAGGTGTGTGCGTTATGATGATGATTCCGATGAGTGCAAAGAGGAAGGTACGCCATCTTTCGAACTTGGATATTCGGAGTAGGAACAAGCATATTGCTATCTTTGAGAGTGCGAGGGTGATGAAGACTTGGTTCCAGTCAAGGTAGTTGTATTTGAGGAAGCCCTCGTGATGGACTGGCGTGAGGTACTCCACGTGCCTTCCGAGGCCATAGTGAACTTCTAGCATCACGAACCCCATGCCCACTGCATTGACCAGCTGTGTTCCTCGGGTTAGCCAGCTCAGTCGATTGAGAATTTTATCTCCCTTACCTGCGCGAGTATAATAACCGCATCGTCCCAACCAAAATTGTGAGTTATCCATATCCGGGTTATCACACGCAAGCAGACAAGTATGGTTGAAGGGCTGAAGACTGCCCAATTGACGCCGAGTATGACAGGTCCAAGGTTCGTGTCCCCAGAAGACGATATGGTCTCAGACTTATCGGACATGACAACTCGCAATTGAACTCTGAAACAGGTGAAACAACCATTTCTAGATCATCTATGAGGATATCAAGGCGTAGGAGGGACAGAAACAAGAACAACGGTCTGGATACGGTATTAATGAGTGGCCCGAAAGGTCATGACATGAAGTCGCCGCCGAAGGGTGTAGAGGGCCGTAGAGGGATTTGCTCCAGCCACATGAGGTAACCATGCATCATTGTCGATCTTTTTGCGCCGGCCATTCTTCGAAGCTTCTAACATGCTTCCAATTGGGCCGAGGGAGTCCGGTACGTTTCAAACGGCTGAACGACCGACAAGGAACGGCTCATAGTTGCCGTAAGCTCAACGGCGTGGGCGACAATTGTGTCTCTGATTTGCAGATGATGGAACCTTGAAAGAAAAGGCACTGGGTCCCGGCAGAAGCAGAGTGCAATTGTTGCCACATCCCCGCATAGAGCGAGAAGAATTCTCCGGACTGCTCACACCTGTATTGGTAGGTGACATGGAGGGTCGGAAGGAGAAGTTTGATATACCCGCACGAATAAGTTACCTAGCGCTTCGGTTGTGGCTGCCATTTCAAGCGCTAGGGCAAGAGACTACCAGAGTCCCATAAAACTCTGCCACCACCGCTGCGATCAACACCACAAACGCAACCGGTGCCCCAATCGCCCAGAACAGCGTCTAGTTACTTTGCATGTTTCTAAGATCACACAGCTCGCAGAATGACAGCGATCGGAATACTGCTAAAAGCAGCTTTTTGATTGTCTTTAACCTACCACTTCACCTCATGACCGAGCTGAAGGCCGTGCTGGACCACATATTTAACTCAGCGATGCCGTATGCTGTTCTCCTCTCATGGCTCCCTTCAAGTTCCGTACGATACTGCTTATCAGTATCACCTATCTACTCTCAACCCGCTCAACTGCCCTTTCGAATTGTTTGATTCATCAGTTGCGGAGACTCTGGACCGAAAGGCGTGACTCGATGCAGCCTCTCGTTGTTGAGGCACGTTCTCCTTCTCCACGTCCAATCAAATTGCTTGATTAGATCTTTGCACTTTTCCCCCCCCTTCCCTTTCCCGATTCTCCATTCAAATCTCCTGCCTAATTGGACACGGCTCCAGGCCCACCGTCCAGTTCGTTGTACATATGTAGAATCACTATGCACTAGGTAACCCCACATTCGTATCTCTAAATACCCTCGATACCACTTCTGATCGCCCGGATCATCTCGAAACAGTGGTACGGAAGCTATCCAATTCTTTTTCGGAGCTTCAAGATGGATGGGTTTGTCCTGCGAGTAAGTTATTTTCGTGCCTCTGAAGGATAGGTTTGAGATACATACGGCGTTGTTATGCTTCACCGGTGCTAACCAGTCTCGGTTGGATTGGCAGCGAGGAAGAAGGGTGAGTAGCATCCTGATCGTTCCGATTTCGAGGGAAGAGGACGGTTGGAAACAAGGTGTACGTGTGGAAGATGCTTAGTTGTATTTGTCTGGTCGGTAGGAGCATCCTTAAAGGCTAAGCGTCTTTTCTCGCTCTGATGAAATGATTAGCGAGAGGAAAGGCTCGTTTGGCGGTGCAGCTGAGGTTTTGTTTTACAGGTGATAATAGGTCCCGTGTCAGCTCGTGCACAATGGGGGTGAATCGGCGAAGTGTTGCTGAGTCGGTGTGAGGTCATGCGTGGGCGTTATTGTTGTGGTGAATTTTCATGAGACTGGGTCGATTCGACGATTGAAGATAGTATTGGCGACATGGGAGGGGGGGGTGGTGGACTGGGGGATCATGAAGGCTTGATTGATGAGGGAGGAATCGCGGGTGCTGTTTTGGGGAGCGCGAGGGTAGAATGCTTCTTTCTTACTGAATGTAGGCTGCCTTCGTGGCGAAGAGAGCTTGTGCTGAGAAGGTATGATTCACTTTCCCTGGTCATTGTATCTGGCTCCACTACTCTCAAGGCCAATATACTTGAGAACTACCAGATTGTGCCGTTCCAATTCGCTACGGGGATGTTTCATTCATCTCCTAACGCGTGATGTACCTCACACAGTAAGCCCAAAATCTCAAAGTTCGCAATAAGGCTATGGAAAGTTTGTCAAGTTCTACCATGCTCTGGTTTGTTGGAATGTTTGATATTTGGTATTTGCTTTACGAGCATGCAATGGCTAAGAGCCTTGGTTGAGGCATGTCGCCGAACAATTTCATATCTTTCTATGTGGACTTCATGCTGTTTTTGCCAGCTGACTTTACTGATGACTATGGACCAATTCCGCCGAGGCTGCGGCTGTACTTTTCTGTCTTTTCCAGGACTTTTCCCCATTGGCGCTCTGGTAATTTTAACTTGGTACTGCAAAGCGTTGACGGTAGATTCCTCCAACCCGTTTGCATTATTCATTTGCTCTATTTGAAAGGATGTTTTGTAAACGTAGCTTAGGTCTCGCATCAATTGCTGGTACGCTATGCTTGAGTCGCTATCTTCGGAGAGGGAGACTATGAGCTTGTAGTCGATGGTGTCTAGAAGGAATGACGCTCCAGCAAGTGGTAGGCGGCGATCACATGACGTGGCGTTGTGCAGCGTGTAAACTCAATGATACCACACGCAATCTCGTATTTATTCTACCGATTGATAAAGAGATAAAGCAGTGAATGGACCATATCAGAATCTTGCAGCCCCTGTCCGGGCTTGCCCCCCCTAAGTCGGGCCCATTTCCGTTCGGGCCGGGCCGGATCAACAAAAAATGACCCCTAAAGTTCCTCTGAAGCCTGCCCGCGCGATATCTGAAATCCAATATACATCTACAAAAGTCTTGCGCTCTCTCTATCTACAACTACATCACAAAGGTGGATCATTACTCACCCACTCACACGTTAGCTTTCAAATATCAACAGAAGATAAGGCATGGACCCAAGAAACGCAAGCGGTGGAGCCCAAAAATAGAATGATGTTCAGCTGGGCGCTATCACAACCTGGAAATGGGGGCTGTGGTGGGGTTGCATGCATAATGTGGCTGCCTGGAAAAAGGCATTACTAGAGTACAATTATCTAGCTGAAGTCATGGACGTATCATTCCTCACCTATTACGACCATGGAGAAAACCCCGTTCCTCAACATTGATAACATTGATAGCGATGAGGATTCCGGAGTGCCATCGAGCGATGCCGGAAGCGGACCATTGCTCCCACGAAGTCAAGACGCCAAGGAGTCGAAGTTGGTGCGCCTCCTGCCTGTGCTCCATTTGATGATCTCTACAGCTACCAGTATAACGTTATATTGTTTTGGGAATTGGCAATCCACTGGAATGTTATATGGGCTTGTAAAGAACCATCAGGCGTTGAGTCAGATCTTCGTACAGACCATCTCGCATATTCTAGGGCTATTCCAAGTGTCCTCTCTGTGTGCTGTCCTGAATCTGTCAATGCGGTATCGAATTATGCATGGCTCAGTTGCCTTGCAGCTTCTCAGCTTCTCGGTCGCCTTAAGTACCGCTCGGATTGACCCCTATTTGCCTCGACGGCTTCTACTTCTCAATGCAGCATTCATCGCAGCCACGTTCCTCCCGGCTGCACTGTGGGCCCCAGCCATCTCCCCCGTGACTATTTGGACGTCACAAGTGATAGAAAATCAGCTGCTTCCCGCCTTCACAGAGGGCACGAAAGCATACTGGGACTCCCAATTCCAATTACGGGGACCAGGGCGCGGCGTGTGGAATATCAACGACCACTGTTCCTTGATCAACGATAAGAGAGGACTCGTCCCTTCGTGCCCCGTTCCTGCTCTGCAAGGTCTACTACTTCTTTCTGCGAGTTCGGCAACGACATTAGACGGTGGGCCTAGGAACCATTCGAAGCTCGATAACTCAAATTTGGAGTTTAGGGGCCGTTCATTCGGCGCCGGCTCCTCTGTGGGCATAACAGACGAACTCACAGCCGATGATCGGGTACTATATTACAATTATAGCGAGTCCGGTTATGTTGCGAATGTTTCATGCATCAAGAATAGGACCTCGGACTTCCGTTTTCGCCTTGAAAAGTCTGTAGAGAAACATATCTCGGTTCTCGAATATCAACAAACGCACCACCCAGAAATGCCGGTTGATCATTCCTGGGGTTCCTGGCCTGACATCTGGTCAACTTATTCGATCTATTACGTGGATGGGTATCTTCCGAATTCTATCATAGGTACACCGGAGCTATACCCTTCGATCTCTTGGCATGAAGGATACGAAAATATCACCGCTTGGGCTGCCGTGGCTAATGATAACCGAAATATAATAGCTGTTGCGGCAGGCAACAGACTATACCGGGAACTCGATCAGATCCAATGTGAAGTCTTCTTTACACCCACAGTCTTCCACGTGACTGTAGATCGAATGCAAAAATCCATCACCGTTGAGCCCCAACCATCAGTCAGAGCGGAAGATATTGAGCCCCAACCATCAGTCAAAGCGGAAGATATTGACCCACAAGGCCATCTCCGAGCAAACGTCATGCACTCTATTAACCTCTTATCAAGAATGAGCCCGTCTCTTTATGTGTCTGTGCTAGGCGAAACGCTAAGCCGTAACGTGGAGAGGATGCAGAAACAAAGGCCGGATTTGAATGAAACTGAAGCGGTAACGTCAGCTGTTGCAGAGTCCTTTACGGCCATTATCGATGATATTTTGGTCGCTTATGGCGCTTCACAAATAGTAATCGCTCAAGATACCACCTCCACCGTTGCTCATGGTACAATGGAAGCAATTCAACTCGGCCATCCCTTTTATAGGAAGAGTGTATTGATGCTAAACTTCTTGATAATTCTCATTGTTCTTTTCGAAATTGCTCGAACGAGATGCTGGAAATATCTGACGAAGTTCAACGTTTTGGACATCAAAAGCGCCATCGTAGCAGCCTCGGCTGGGGGAAGTGGCATAGTAAAGGCTGTTTGGGCTAGGCACCGATCCCAAGGGACGCAGTGGGCTGGAGATCCTAGAGATGTTATTGTCCGTAAGACGATGGTCGACCTAGGTTTACATAGTACTCTTTCTTATGTCGAGACTCCGGCGATCGTAATAGCTAGGGATGAGGCGTTAATTGAACGTCGAGGAAGGAGTATTGGCCTGGACAGCCTTGACTTGAACTCCAAGGCGCTACGCCGCTCAAAATCCGAGTGAGATTGCCAGAACTCGGCTACAACATCAGTAGTTCATTCAAACAGCAGCTGTGAGGTTGGCATCACGCTTGTATCAGGACCAGGTATCTCGGACGACTATTCATGCGAGTTAGCCTGTTATTCCAGCCTATTAATATGCTAAAAGACCACATCCTTCTTCGCTTGTAGTTGTGGAATGATAGAGACCTTGGTAGCGTTTGAGCCGGTAAAATTCTTGAAGTGGAATGTTGTTCGCATTGAGTGGTAATTGCATGATTATCGGATCATTGTGACAGTAACATGCGCCATTCTGCAGAGCTCGAGGTTGCATGTGCTTTTTTTGAATCTGGCTGTTGCACAGTAGAGGGGTTGGGGTGTTTTGTACCTGGTAGTAGTTGTCAATGAGGATCTGGGGATTGTTACCCGGTCGGATCTTTTACTTCGGCAACTTCCAGCATTATAACATACCTACCATAACCAAGCAATTTTCACACCTCGACGTATAATTTTCTAAAAGCAGGTATACTTTCATATACCCAGTAATTGATTCTGCTCAGATACATTGGAATGGTAGAAGTGCGTGGTGCTAATTTAAGCTCATAGGTCGTGGGGACGCTAAACGGCAACAAGCTGTCACCATTTGGCAGACAAAAGCCACTGCAAGCTCCTCAGGAAGAATTATGCTCAGCTCATTATCGTTGCAGTAGGCTAAGCGAATGCAACTAAGTCGGCAAACATCTCACTGCAGATATCGCCAGCTATCATTGTATGACTGAGCTACGTGTTGCCCTTCAAGGATCACACACACCCAATGACAAGCTTCCTCGGAGCTCTGGACAAAGTACTTTCTGGCCTACTCAATTTGAAACCACTCGAGGTGGACACCCTATCCCCACGGAGTTTCAAAGCAACAAACTCTAGCGTTACTACCAGAGCTTGATCTTTGCCTGAATGCCCAGGTGTTCTTCGCTATGCGCTCAGTCTTATCGCTCCCCCCAATTACGAACCACTGACCCCCTACTCCTCACTTTCGGCTATCCACATGCTGGTTGTGAGATCATCATGTCCGAAATGCAATCCAGGCGGTGCTTTCGTTCTCCTGCCGCATTCGCAGCGTTGCTGTGTAAGGCGCGCTACAGGCGACCTATAAATCTTGCATTCAATATGGCGAGCGAAAAGTGATCCCAGAAGACGATGCATCATTGAGCCAGAAAAGATGAAAAAACTAGCCAAGCTCAACATCACATTTTCCGATCATGCAATTCCTCACGACCTCGGTGGGATTTCACGGACCACTAAGCTTCTAGTTGGCAGAGCAGAAGCCAGGGATATCGAGCGATGTGCCCCGAAACACCTGCGGACGGGCGGCACCCGGTACTCAATGCTATGTATAGCACCGGTAGCCTAATTTGTCCACCTGAAGCCGTCTGACACGGCAGTCTCGAGTGCTTTGGCTGCCGGCGAATGTCTTCGCTATGACGAAATTTATGCGTGGACAAGAAAATGCTACCAAATGAGTTCAGTCTTCAGGACATACAACATAATCAACCCTCCCAGGAAAGAGCGAGGAAACTGGTGCGACAGTCGAGACTTGCTATACTGGCCCAGAAAGCATCTACAACTACAAAAGCAGATAGAGATCCATGTTAGAAGGTATTATGGGGCGCAGCAGAAGTGGAGGCACGAGCTCAAGAATCTTCAAGAAGTGATCTGAGTTCAAGCTCATATTTTTGCAATTGCTTTGATAACAACCACCGGTCTGAGAATAACAGGAGAGGAACACCAAGGATGAGACGGAGCCTTCCACTATCGATTCCACCCTCAAGGTTCTCTCCCCTCGTCGTTTTTACGCGAAGAATCTCTTGCCGCAATCACAACATATCTAATTGGAACAGTATGGCTGTAGATCTGGGTCCAGTATTACAGGATCGCCACCATATATCGTGACAAACTTCACTATCTCGAAATGACTATTCGTCTCGACGTCATTAGTCTTTCAGCAGACGAGATTGCTAGGGCTACGGCCGCTCACGTTGGCCTTCTTCGGGCCTCTCCGCTATCAGAGGAATAGACTCTCAGTGCTCTTGCCACCTCTTCTCCAGAGTCGGCTCGAAATGCCGACATTACCAACGATCCTGATGCAGGCATGATTGCGGACTCTGTCAACGTAAGCAACTCTCCTCCAATCAACGCAATCTACACAAGGGCTGAGTAAAGAATCGCTTGGCTGATTTGGACAAGCAGCTCACCTTGGCTGCTTTGCCCACGAATAAATATGTCTTGGTAGAGTGGCCGTTGGGAGACGATCTGCAAGAGGTCGGAGTACTTGCTGCCCTTACCCAAAAACAGGGAGCCAAAACTGCCGTGACTCTTCAAGCAAGGTTGCTTCCAAGGGTAAGGAAGGCAAGACTCAGCACCTATCTTTGTCCATTTACCAATCGAGAAGACTGATTGCATGACAGGAAAAAGAGATCATCGACACTGGCACTCCAGGTCATGTCTTGAACACCACTACCCCCGCCTCCACCTGATTATGGTAATCTCCTCCCATCAAGAATGCGCACATAAAGACCCAACAGTCGGCGTCGGTGATTGTTTCCATTATTTCGCAATATTATATTCCAAGTTAGACCGAACGGCGACTACGATAGGCGCTGATCTCATATCTACCACCGTCCCTCATGCTCTGGATCCTCTATGCTTGTCACTCGGCAAGTTCAGCTCGCTCGTCACCATAGCGAGTACTGTACTTCCAAATGTCCAATATGCGCGAGAGGATGAATCGAAACCCGAGCCAGCAGGCCACAAATTTGTCGACTCAATTGGTGGTCAGGGCGTCCTCGAGAGCGGAGCACTTGTTAGTTTCGCTTTGACAACGACCATAAGAGCTATCCCAGAAAGCGGCCAATGGATAATCAAAGGAGAAGAAGGTCCCCTAGAATTTGAAGCTTCAAGCCCCTTCAGGTTGACCCCGCCAACTTTGTATCAGTATACTCCTTATGAGGATGGGGGATGGGAAATTGTCAATGTCGCAAGCACCAGCATTGGTGAATTGTATGCTACGTTTTGCTGATGGGTAGAAGACATACGTGGATTTTGATCAGGCGATTACGGGGCACGGACGGTCGAGGCTATGAAAGGAGCGCTACCAGAGATAACAAGACATTTACTGAGCCAGCAAACCGTATCATCGTTTCAATAGTCTCATGGTCCTCTCATGTTGATATTACTCCATATGAGTCGTGTTTCTCTCACTTCAAAGTGTTTAATTTATATACTTTCTCAGCAAACTAGAACAGTGTTGGGTGAAAAAAACGGGAGAAGGAAGCTCGAGAGGACCTACAAGCGATGTAGATTTAATGAATAGCTATGGCATGAACTTGAGTCAACCGCAAACCGGACAATTTCTTAGATCAGAATATGTTCTTAATTCCACTGCTGGAGCTGTGCATATGTCTATCTGCGTTCATTGAAAAAACCGCTTCTTCACGCCAGTCTATATAAAGTACACGCTGTAAGACTGCCAGCAGCGAGGCATCAATCGTAATCAGTCTGAACAAGATCCGCCAAAGCTCAAGTACTAGCTTGATTCTAATGTTGGCCTAGAATTGGATTAAAGAACATTGAAAGCAAAAGATTACACCTAGGTTATATCCCCAGGATATTTCCAGAAGATTGGTGCCATCTTGGAGATTGGAAGGTTGGCATGCGGCGACCTGTTGCAGAGGCTTAGGCGAAGTTCAAGCCCAATCAATCTCTGCAGTTGGGATCTGGTACTCGCTCATGAGCGTGGAAGGGTCCAGACCTGTAGGGGCTGTCCAGCTTAGCAACATCTTCGAGCCGCCATTGAGTATGTCAGCGGAACCATAATAGCCCAAATGGACCGCGCCAGAATATATGTATTTTCCACTTAGGCCTGGTGATGCCTTGTAGAGGAGCTGCTCCTCCGACCAGCTGTACTTCAAGATATTCTCAACATAGTCAGAAGAAGAGTCTCCTCCAGAGGCGAAGGGTGGGAGGATCGCTTGGTCGGCCTCGAGGTAGCGGTAGTAAAAGGTGCTGCCGGCGTATATCGTCATGTATACGATAATAAATGTTAAATATCGGGGTGAGTAGAAGACGTCAACGTCCATGAAGGCACCCTCAATAAAGTATGCGTTCGACGACGATGTTTGCATGTCGGAAGTCCATGCGTTTCCATCCCAGTACTCAAACTTTATTGTCATTAGCCTTTCGGTCATGCTTTGTATTAAGAGCCCTTACCGAGTTCTTGTCACTAACATTGGCTGGAGCCACCCTAGCTAGTAGAATTCCTCCCGCAGTATTCCCAAAGAGGTAGACATATCCATCGTCAGCACCAATTCCAGAAGGACCCCAAGACCGTATTCCTCCTATGCAGCCCCATTCCACTTCGTCTCCATCGAAAATCTTGTCTACGGGGCGCTGCGCTACCGGACCGCCCTTCCCGCCGGCGGTAATTGTAAGTAATGTTGAGCCAGTGTAAGTGAACACAGCAGCTTTGGTATCCATATTGACGGTGTCGTATACGATAGGAGCGTAGACGAGACCAGTTGTGGCATCCAATGGGATAATGGAAGACTCTGGCCAGATGGCATAGCGGTACCCTTGGCCTTGCATGGCTAGATTATAAGCAAGCTCGCCCTCAGTCAATGGCGCAAATCCACGCATCCGTCCAGTATTGTCACTCCATTCCCCAATACCATCTTGTAGAGTCAGAGCGTCTCCATTGAGGCCGTTCATACCAACATCGATGGCAACAGAACTAGATACGAAGCCAAGGAAACTGCCATTCTGAGTAGAGGTGGTGGTAGAGTAGGACCCTGTATCGCAGAATATGAACAAATGTTCGCCGTTGAGCATTCCTCCCTTTCCCCCATCTCGAGAGAGATGTGGTATCTCAGTCAGAGGGCTCAAGTAGGACTGGGTAGAGCTGTTTATTTCGAGAGCGCCGGTCTCCGGTGAGAGACCGTAGCCAGTTGTAATGTCGCTGTTGACGCCTGTCGTGAGGAGGTTGCTGGGAAGCTTGACGCCTGCGGGTTCTGCGAGGTTCAAATACTGCTTTGTTGGCGTGTTCTCTGTCGGTCCTTGTAAGTGCGATTGGACGACTTTCGGGCTGATTACAGAGGAGCCCGAAGCATAGGCTATGCCGGGAGCCGAGACAATGGATTTCGACGGAGGCGTAGCATATGATGTAGAAGAACTCGATGTTTGCGACACTGAGGTAGAGGACGTGGTCGAAGGTAAGTTGGTTTCACCATTGCCAGAATCAGTTGACGAGGCCACGGAGGCTGAAGCAAATGACGTGGTAGAAGTGGTGGCGTATCCAAGTCTTATAGCGCCTTCAATAGGTAGAGCTCCAGCTACCGGGTTCGCGATGGAAGACTTCAAATAGCAGTCGTTCGCATCTCCTTCGCGGCTTGGTACAAACAGTGCCGCCAGGCATTGCACATGGTGGTTGTCATAATTGTAGGCATCGCACTTCTGAACACAGCCGCCGAAACTATCAACGAGCTCGAAAGGATGATCGTTATCTGGGAAGTCTACATCGCAGATTATCTGGTAGTTGATTCCAGCTGCCGATGTGTAAGTTGTGCCATTGCTACCTGGGCATACCGAAGTAGCGGTTGCACTTGAGATTGGGGCAGAAGTAGTTGGGGTAGAGAAACCACCCAGCACAAAAGACTGATATCCATCGTCCTGCCTGGGTAAGATGACGTTTGTAGGATGAGATTCTGGGGCGTCATAGACCGGATGCTGTTGATAGATAGCCTTGTTCGATGGGACGCCCTTCCAAGGCCCTTCACCATCTATGGGTCGGTTCGAGGGCAAGACCGAGGTAGCAAATGGGACAATAGCTATAGGAGATTAAGATTAGGATGTAGGTAGAGGTAAAGAAAATTGCTTTTACTTACAGCTCGACGCTGCCAATAGCATATTATCGGGATTTGAGCCCTGCTTAATGCCCGTAGCTAGCCCATCACTAAAAGTATTGGTCGACTGGAAGCGGGACCGACGTCGGCTTGGGAATCCAACCAGAGGGTCTTGTAACCCAGGATGTTGAAAATCTGCTCGAGGTACTGGCTCCACGCTGTTCAAAAGCTTCACATCTGGCGTCGTATCTAGAAGATCACAATTATGATGATTGGATCCATTTTCGATTTCAGTCTTGGCAAGAACAGGAAGAACACTGGCGGAGCCTAGCCTCTACGTTAGTTTTGCCCGAAGGTCTAGGTGAGGGATGTTTGGTCTTCACCAGCTGGATGCAAGAAGCTACTGCTGGTGCTTGCTCTTGGCTGCTCCACGAGTTGCACAGCGGTGTTCCCATGCTGATGACCATGAAGCTGGGGCTTGCCGTTGCATATCGATATGAGTTCACCAGTGATGACCAGAATGACCGTTACGCGGTCCAAGTATGGATTTAGCTTCATATTTGGACTGCGGAGACAATGTTGTTAGCGAAGACGCGAGACCTAGCGACGCGTTATACAGCTCACTCAGGCTTGAGCCTGTGCAGCAGCAAAAAACGAACTTACAGGTCTCAGACCACAGGTTATGAACTTGTCTCAAACAAGAGGTAAAGGAGTGATAAGAAGGGAAGACTAAAGGAGCGAATGAATGACAAAGATCGCAGTCTAAAAGTATTTCAAAGGAGTGTGGTGGTGGTTTCCCGATTATTTCGTTGAGAGGTGAAGTCGAGGTAAACAAATTTGGAAGTTGGGGTGGTCGTGTGTTTTCGTTTCACGTCGTCACTCGGCAATGGGCAACATTTTCGTGTCCGCGCTTAAGGCAGGCACCATCTAGAATCCCTGTCTCATTGAGATCCATTCTTGCCATTTAATGGTGCATAATGGGCCCAATGGAAGTTCGCAAGGCCAGCGAACAGCAAGTGCATTTCGCGATATAGGCTCAAGTCATATTTCATTCGTGACATTGACCTAGAGTCATTCGCCATCAGATAGATACAATAGCATGACTACTTCGGGCAGGCTTTGGTCCTTATGCGGGCCTTTGGTCATGATTAAATCTGGAACAAGAGCGTGACATTAGTGCCGGTGTACTGTTCGGAGATGCAAGATAGCATAGGGAAGACGCATCAATATTCTAGGGCCAAATGTACCTACCATGCCTCGTAGGAACGAAACCTGCGCGATACCAATCTATGTGCTTCGCACCTACTCAATCAGTGCCGCCCCATCTCCTACTCGGCCTTCTTGGTCTTCTCTTGTAACTGTGGAGCCGTTCCATCAGCAGTCACATTTCCTTTCTCCATATCTGCCGCCCACAGAGCCGCCCCAACCGTATTTGTGAACGCAAACAGTATGCTCGCCACAGGCACCAGCTCCAGAAGAACAGCAGCTACGCCAAAGCTATGCAATCTTAGCTTGATTCCAACATAGATGTAGGCGACTGAATACATACCTTGTATAGGCACCCTTGTACTCATCGATATGCTTTTGTTTTTGAGTAGAATTCCACTGCTTCAATTGGAAGTACCTCGTGTGTGCCGCTGGCCCTGCCCTCTTACCCTGCAGTATCACAAACATGACAGTGCCCACCACGGGGATGAAGTTGAGCGGCAGATACATCAAGTACCTGATCAAGGCATTCGGTGTGAACTTCTGAAACGGCGACTTCGTCAATTTGCCCAGCTTCCCCATGATACCACTACCACCCTTAATCTGCCTGCCTTCAGAGACGAGATTTGTAGTATTCTTGCTAACAAGTACACCATCGAAGGTGTCAACCAGGGCATCTTCAATAAGGAAGGTTTTGGAGAGTATGGTGAAGAGCGTGGACGACTCTGAGAGGACGAGTAGCGCAGCAGAAATCGCGGCAAGAGGGCCTGATGTAAATGCCATGACGGCCATCTGTGGAATATATGTGAAGAGGAACATGGCTGTCGTGATACCAAGACCGAGCGTCATCGTAGGGGCGAGTTTGGACGTCAAGGGTTTCCTAGCAAGTTGGGGGTCAGAAGGTGATCTGTGACGTTCATATGAAATTGTACGCGTACCATAGGTCACGGTGGGAAACGAGGTATATAATTCCCTGTTGTATTGTTAGTGATGATGTTCGTAACTTGACGATTCGCCAGAGCAGGATGGAAAGTAACGTGCCCGCAAAGGGTAAAGATACGCCGCAGAGCGCGCAGCCCGGATGGTTTGGGTCTTGATATTTTCCACCTCCTCGACGGCCACTTCTTTAACTCTGTCTGCCATCTTGAAGACTTGGAGCAGGAATATAATTGTTTGCTGAATATAAAGAATAATTGATGATGCTGGGGGGCAGTCCAGACTAACAAGGAACATGCTAAGGTAGCCCTATGGAAGCATGCGGTCATCGCTGTGGCTTTTCCATCCCAATTTAAATTTCCCATGCCGATCACTATGAGCTCGGTTCTACTTAGGGTCGCTTGAGTACTAGTAGCATCAACCACTTTGATTGATCACAATAGGTGTACGAGAACATGGTACTTAGGGTATAACAGTATGCATCACAAACATGACTTAGGTACAAACTCCACGCAATGCTTCGACTATTCGTTGTTGCCAAAAACCTGAATATGCCGCCCAAAAATCCACAAACCCCTGGCTCCGAGGCTGAGAATGATGACTGTAATACCGCCTGATGAAATGCATATTCACCTGTCTCGGTCGGCTTGCGCCTGCCTCCAAGCTGCTTCCCCACTGAACGCCGACAAACTAAATGACGCAGCTAACCCTCTCCACCCACTTCTCGGCGTCGGTCCTTCTGGCTGATCATTGACAAGAGTGGCAGCCATATCATCCCCTCGCTCTAGGTCACTGTCTCGCGGAATAGGTATTGCGGCAGACGGAGAGTCATTAGCGGTCTCCGCAGTTTGGGCTTGGATGTCACTATCGTCAGACTCGTCTTGGTATGGCTGACTGTCGGAGGAGACCGCTGTGGCTGAAGAGGCGTGTGCCATAGAACGGACAACGTCGCCCTTGCAGATCGGACATGTTCGGCGGCGCGTCGTTAACCAAGGCGTTCTATATAATGATTAGTCAAGTACCATAGCGGCAAGGTTTTCACATTGACCTACATGCACTCTGCGTGAAACTCATGACCACAAGGTAGGCTCATGACCTGACTCTGACCATCCACGTATTCCTCCAAACAGACTACACACTCTATTTGCTTTCCATTGTATTTTCGTTTTGTTTTAGCAGTGAGCCGGTCCTTCTCTTGCTGCGCCACAGACGCTTTTGCAGTAGCTCGATCCAGAGATGCTGAGATAGCGTCCCGGATTCCAGACGCTGTTGCTGATCGCGGTCTTGAGCGAGCCGTAACAGATCGAGGTGCGGAATGCAAGAGTGGAGAGGTTGGCGAGGAGTCATCAGGTGAAGAGATGCGCGTAGACGACGTGGTCGAAGCGCAAGACATTGTATGGTAAGTTCTGATTGGAAGGCGGTCTACCACAGACTTTGGCGCCCGCCATCGTCGTCGACGAATTCGGGAGCGGAGCAATAACAGAGCATATACAACAGTCAGGGTGACTAGTGGGCTGACCACTAGGACTAGCAAAGTATCGAAGAATGGGCTTGTAGACATCGTTGTAGGGGTAAGAGTCACCCAGAGTCCCTCGTGCTCTTCCGCTCCATTACCTGCAGGATCCTGACCGAAACTGATACCTTGTGCTGTGGTACTCTTCTTAGCATCTACAGCATTTTTCTTGTCTTCCTTCGCTGGAGGTTTCTGTGGATTTCCTGGTTTGTGATATTCCCCGCTACCTGGTGTGATGTAGCCGCCCCTTAGAGAATTTCCAGCCTTTTGTTCCGTCGAGTCGCTAGACTTTCCTGCTCCCTTGGATGCTTGTGGGGTTTGTGCCGTAGATGGGATAGTCGTTGTGCTCTTGGTCTTCGAATGAGAAGGCTTCACCACAACAAGGTCCGGATCCCGCCAATCTTGGACGCCAATAACAAAATCATCGCCTGAGTTAGCATGCGATCCGGATTTCAGAGCTTCCTTACTTGACGCCTCCGTTTTCGTCTTCTCTTTGGCCTTATCCTTGGCTTTCTGTTGTGCCTTGGAGCTTGCTTCTCTCTCTTTGGGTGACTCATCAGTCCATTTTTCGCTAAACCAGTCAAGACGACCGCTGCTTGGTGGCCTTCTACTATCCTCTGTTTTTGCAGAAGTGTGAGACTTCCCGCCCAGACCAAGACTAGATGCAAGCGATTTGAGCCAACTCGACTTTTGCTTTTGCTGTGACCCGGCGTTGCTGCCCGTAGACTTTCCGGAGTCGCCCTTTGATGATTTCGTCAACGTAGATGTCGGTTTCGGTGCTGATGGCGGGGTAAACGTAGGTCCATCATTTTTCGCTTTGTTCTTCAGCCCTTCTTTGATAACGCTTGCTGTCTTCCCGTCCCCATCCATATCTGACTCGTCAGAGAGGCTATCCGGAGGTATGAGCGAGGAAAGAAGATGAGCTGTCGTATGTGAGGTGAACAAGGAGGGTATGGTGACGTTGGATGTGTCTCCTCGGGCGTACATAGTAACAAGTGCGCCGCCGCGGGTATGGTCGCCGACAATGAGCGCGGTCCCACCTCGCCTTTGGGTCCATTTGACTTTCTCCAAGAAGCCACAGCCGCCCCGACTGAGAAGCACAATTTTGCCTGATATCTCAGCACTTTCCTGTAATGACTGAATGTCTGCGTGCGTAGAAGATTGGCCGTTTTCGGCTGGCGGGTGCTGGGTAGATTGTCCAGGCTCTGCAGGCTTGGATACGGGCGAGGTTGGCAGAGGGTGGTGTAAGTGGTCGTCGGTACCGTCGTCCTCTGAGGGTTCCTCGTCGTCCTCCGGTGCGACGTCTGTAGGGATAACGTCATTGCTGCCTCCTTCCACGCCGCCTTGACCGACAAGACTTTGGTCTGCAGTAACATCCCTCCGATGCTGCTGAGTACCGTCATCCCATCCTGGTACATCGCTACATCCAAGCTCGCCTTCAGCACCTGCCCCTGCTCCTCCTCTGCCTAGATTGTCATCCCCGAATCCGCTTCCAATCCATAGCTGCCCGCTAAGACCATGTGCGGAAAGTGAAGGCCCAAAGTCGGCAGGTCTAGCCAGGAAGAATGTAGAGTTATCATCCGTCAGGCTTATTATCGCCGAAGGTGGAAACAGAGTCGAGGGTGTATGGAAGGAGAAGAAGGCACGGATGCCGCTCTTCGGGAGCTCGGAGGTTGATTCGGTTGCTCCCTGACCTCTGGGATGGGACTGTAGGAGGGAGAAAAAGGTGAGGAGAGTGGGTAGGCCAACAACGCAGAGTAGTATGAGGATTATGTGGTGGGGAGGCATTCTCAGGTGCCGCCGCTGTTGGTAGAGCCTAATGTAGAGTTGAACAAAGCTTCTCGCCACCAAAGTAGACACAGATCAGCGAGCATCATCCACAGTGTAGGGTAGAAACAGGGTCACGGAGAATACGATAGGTGACTAGTAGGAGTTCAAGGTCATCAGACACAAGTGGGAGTCGCTGAAGAGGAGGTCAAATTGTGATCATGTATTAGGTAGGTATCACCATACCTGGTCAAGGCGCCATCCTCCTTTCTGCTTAGCGCCAAACCTTGCCACTCTGCCGAGCCAAGCTTTGCCCAGATAAGGCGACGCCGCCACTCAGGCAGTGGCTATTTGGGATGATATTTTGCGACAAGTTTTCTACCTCCTGATATCCTCCTACTCTTCTTTTCTCTGAGTCTAGGCAACTAAATACCAACTTGTGATGCCTGCTCAGTACAACAAACGGGATGATTGCAGTTCAATGGACGTAAGAATGGCTTTCAAAGTCTGGCGGTTGGGTTTGTGAAGGCGCTTTGAGGGATTGCTCCAAACACTGTAATATGCCTCTATATTGATAGTACCTTAGGATCTAATCAATGCTATGCTACTCATCTCATCCAAGAATCGCCACTTAAATAAGAATGTTTCGCGCCATCACAATCTCACATATATTGTACCCAGTCTTGCGATCCCGGCATGAACACGAACGGACACGCTTTGAATTTTCAGCACCACATGCGCTAGCTATATCAAAGCTCTCATCGGCTTTTGATCCGCCTCATACAAGATCAACATCCATCAAATCCCCAGCTATCTCTTTCAGCTACCTCATGTAGGCGCGGCCCCACGGTTCCGAGGATCTGAGCTTGCTAGGTCTACCTGAATACCGCATGCTTCCTTGGTCTTGGAACTCCTCTCATCTTCCTGTCCCGTGGGCTCAGAATTGGCCTCGCTGAGATAGCCAGTCGTGCCTCTCTTAGGTACTGTGAGACCTTGGTGACTTCAGTGGATCCGGCCTTGAATACGCCGTCCTGAGCGTTCATCACATCCTGCAGGACATCCCGTGCAAGATCATGGTCCTTAATTTTCAGTAGTATCTCACCATATAGGCGGCCGCACTTCAGATGAAATGCTTTCTCTTGTTCAAAGGCCGGGTTGTATTCCCACAACGATTTCATCATTTCTCGAGCTTGTGTATGACCTTCTTGTCTCACAACTTCCATCAACACTCTGCCGTATGCGTACCCGCTTTCGAGATACAATATGCCTCTGGGCTCTAGCCGCCTTCTCCCATCAAAAAGGGCTTTCAACGGGTCCACGACCCCCTGATGTTCATATATCTCATGTTCATATATCTTCACCAGCATATGACCGCATTCGCGAATACTAGCGGCGTCCGGCGGCTTTTCGTACCACTGATCATACACGTCTTGCAACGGTCCTGCAGCCTCGGCATATCTTGCAAGCCCTTGGCGATATCTTGCTCGGCCCAAGTTGTAACGAGCATCGACCACAGTCGAAGTGGCTTTTCGCGAATAGATTTGTTTCTGCTCTAGCACCCACCCATAAACCTCCTCAGCGCCTTCATCGCCAGAGTATTGTTCAAGGTGATCCAATGTCGCCGCTAGATCCATACCGACAGAGATTGTTTCATCGTCTCCTTGGCCAAAGACACGCTTACAAACCTTCCATAATTGCGAGTATATGGCTGCAGCTTTCCGGTACTTCTCGGTGGAGTCTTGAAGCTTAACCACAGTGGCCAATAACTTCCCAGTTGACATGGCTTGGGGATCTGCTTCGCCAGCTACCAGTCTTCTCCCTTGCCATACTTGATCTAGGACTTCTTCGGCGTTTAAAACCCTCATTCTAGCGAAAAGACGATCACCGAGTTTGTGGCCTACGTCTAGGATTTCAGTATCCCTTTCTGGGCTCTCAGCAGTTTTCCAGATGTCCTCCAGGGCCTCGTCAATCTCTTGTTCGCAGACCTCCCTTTTGGAGCGTCTCAAAACCTGCTGAGACTCGGACCCAGCTTGGTCTGCTAGTGCGACACTCAATTTCTCCAACAACTCAATCCTCGATTTGCCGCTTTTGATCGTATCTCGGTGCTTTGGTCCACCAGATCCCGCCATTTGCCTCTCTTTCCAGACCCTGGCTTGCATTAAGGCTGCTTCGTCATATTTCTGTTGCTCCGCCAGTTGTTTACAACATTCATCTCCATTTTCGAGGGCCCAAGCGTGATCTAGACCTTTGTACTGTTCATAAGCTATTCTGTGCCTACTCTCAGCTTGGTCATGCCATTTCAGAGATGCATAGATCGAACAAAGCTGACGATGACTCTCCTTGGAGACGTCGGACGTCGGGTCTCGGCATTTTCTTTCTTCCCAAACTTTCTCTGCCAAGGGTACGGCCTCGTCGAATCTTCCTCCCTGTTTGATAAGCATATCTACGTAGGATTGCTTCAGATCCAAGACCCTTTTCTCCACACCATTTTCCTGCATGAGGTCCTCGAGTAGATCTTTGTAGTGTTTTCCGGCTTTGTCGAATTCTCCCGCAGACTTGCAACTCTCGAAAAGCTTCTTCTTCAGCTCCATCTCCCTGTCCCTTGCATCAGCTTCCGTCTTTAGGAGCTGTTTTTTCATCTCTTTGCACTGCTGGCATTCTTCGTTTTCAGGATTCTGGGGACCATCGGGCTGCCACCCGCCTGGCATCGTGTTCCTTCTATGGTGTCAGCTTCCCACCTCGCGAGTGATTAAGGTATGTACACAGCCTGAACGTACCGAAAATAGCCCTGATGCTGCGTCATCGGATGGGGTTCATGCACAGGAAATTGGTTGATGCCACAATTGGTTGTCTCGGCTATCTCAGACTCATTCGCCCCCACGGTTACATATGGGTATCTCTCGCGCCTAGCTTCAATGCCGTGAAGACTTTTTGTGTGCCTAGTTGCATAGCAATAAAATCGTCAAGTCTTCGCGTCCATCACCGAGAGGGGGCATTACTGTGATATTATAACCTAGATCGAAGTCTGGAGATACGATTACCCGGGTCCTTCAGCTGAAAATTACCCCCAGCCTTGAAGTGATCGTAATGCGGCTCCATAACGTGTGCACCAGTACAATGGTTGGCCTTAACAACTCGGGCGCAAGCACTTAGGCATCCCCACTCCAGGATGACAGCCCGCATGATGCCTCTAGTTAGGCCACAAATGCAATTGGGTTCCGGTAGACTGGTAAACCAGCGACTTGAGAATGCTCGTTCACTAGGATGTACCTAGCCCCCGTTTAGATGTGTGTAACAGCCAACACTCGGCCACCTGGGAGTACGGTGGCTTCCTTCGGTTCTGTGTTGTTCGTGCAGGAGCGGATGAACCAATCATCGCCGCAGGATTTCGAGGTATCTAGTACTTGAGTGCCACGCGACTATAGGCCAAGTTTTGCTCTGGAAGCAAAATTCGTCATATCTGCAGCAATTTTCTGCAGCCCTAAGGTCAATCATGCCTTAGCAGTCCTGGTACATCGCCAGGAGGGTCCATCATCGGTTCCCTGCACAACCGGGATGAAACAGTTCTAAACATGGCGCAGCGCGGGGTGGATTTGTGCGTCTTTTTTGCAAGTCCGGCCAACTCCATGCCACGCGTTCGTGTCTGGCCTCACCGAGAGGCTTTTGATGGCGCTGTAGACCGGGATAATGCATTCGTGTGGACTGTCAGGGACTTAGTAGACCTGAATAAGATGAATATGGTAGTTAGAATTGTAATCATGAGCGGCCATATGAGATACTCAGTCGCAAAGGAGGAGATAAGCAAGCAGCTGAGACTAGTACTGATTGGGACCAGCGTGGTGTCATTTCCCTGCGTTTTTTGCCTACCTACCTTACCTGGCGAAGCCTAGCAAATGCTCTCTTCAAAGCGTCGAGTTGTAGGAACTTTTCAGTACAGTATGTGAATAGCTTGCTTTCTCAATCAAACCTTTAATTCTATGTATTAACCATCGAACACTTTCTGCTATCGGCTATGGACTACCTTACCAGTGTATACATCGTCCAGAACATAACGTACGGTAATCAATATACCACGACTTTCCTCCCTAAGTTCAGAACTTTTTCAGTATCACCATAAACGAGAGTAGCAACATCATATGTCCCATTGCGAGCTTTCGTCTAACATGCAAAAGCCCAGCGACACACCCCGCCACAATCACGGGAACGAGACTTTTCACTTGCTTTGAACGGATAATAGACAGACTTTCCGAACCCTTATATTTTTCTTTATGGAAACGATATTGTTGATAGTCGTAAAGCCGGCACTCGTTCAATTGCTTCGACGAAGAAAGCATCCACGCCGCCTTTGAGGCTTCTCCTTCGGTTTATCGCGGACTTGTTTTAGCAGCTTTCTGACCTGGTCAACCTCAGGGCTATCTTCCCTAAAGAATCCTGGTTGATCGCGCTCAACTGACTCTAAAACGCCCTTTGCAGACTTGTACTGCCTACATTCCAAGAAACTCTGGCCGTATAGCTGCCCACACCGCAGGTGAAATATTCTCTCCTCTGGCAGCCCCGCTTGGTAGTCCCACAGCGGGGATAACACAACTCTGGCACTTCTGGCCCTCTCAGAATCCTCTTGTCTCAGCAACAATTTTCCTAGTAAATGTCCGCTCTCTAGGTACAGCATGTCTTTCTCCGTAAGTCCGACAAAGAGGGTTTGAATGGGTTCCAAAGCAGTCAGGCCTTCGTATTCCTCGTATACCTTAACCAACAGACGGGCACACTCGACTGTCGCACTTGATTTGGGCAGGGTCCTGTTCTAGCTGTTGTATACCTCCTGTAAGATGGGCGCAAGTCCATCGTAACTCTCTCGCCCCTGTGCATGTATTGCCTTGCCCAATTCATAACGAGCATCATGCACCTCTGGGTCTGTCAGGCCTAGCTTCTTCTTCTTTTGCTCCAGCACCCATTGACAGATTTGCTCGGCACCGTCAGGGTCTGCGTAATGTCCGTCAAGGAATAATGTCTCTGCGAGAGCTACACCCACTGAAATGACCCAGTCGTTCTCCTCCCCAAAGACACGTATGCCTTGGTCCCATATCCTCCGATATAGACTTGCATCTCTTTTATATTGTTGAGGAGACGCTTGAAGCTTTAGTGCATCGGCCAGTATCCTCCGAGTCTGCATGGTCCACTGGTTGGCTTCTGAGAACAGGGTTGTCCTTGCTTTCCAGACATCATTCAAGATTATTTCTGCTTCTGAATTTTTCCCCTGAGCTATAAGGCGGCTCCCCAGTTCGTGGCCCACCCGTAGGATCTCTGGTCTGCGTTCTGATGCTCTTGCAATTGTCCACACATCTTGAAGCATTACGAAAATGTCCTTTTCGTGGCATTGCATCCGATCGCGGGCATGTTTTTTCTCCTCTTCGGGTCCCGTATGTTTGTTGAGTTTGTTGTTTGAGTTATCGAGAGTGCTTTGAAGAAAGATCAATACGACTGAGAGCGCTTTGAATCGTGAGTTCATCCCATGGTCCATAATTTCCGAGTCGCTGCCTATCTTTCCAGACTGCGAATTGAATTCCCGCTGCTTTTTCATATTCTTTATGTTTCCTAAGGGTAGAGCATAGCGCATCTCCGTTCTCGAGCATCCAAGCGTCTTTCGGTTCCCCATCCTCTACTTTGTAGACTGACTTTTGCAGTCTCTCAGCAGCCGTACAATCTTTCAATGAGGTATAAACTAGACAGAGCTGGCGATGGCTCCTTTGTGTCTCCTAGGACACTGTGTTGGGCTCTTCGGATCGACGGTCGCGCTCTCTGCGCGTCTCCCAGACGTCCCCGGCAATTCTTGTAGCTTGCTGGGGCTCCCCTTGCTCAAGCAATAGGCTGGCGAATGAGTACTTCATCTCTAGTACAGCTTCGGGTGGAGGTATTTCTTTGTAATTGTCAATTATCTCATCATAAAGTTTCTTCGCCTCGGGGTAGTCTTTTGCCTTGCCACACTGGTAGAACAGCTGTAGCCTTAGGCCCTCAATCGCTCTTTCATAGCCTTCTCGTTGTTTCTGATTGGCTTGTGATGCCTCATGGCTGGCCTGTGATGCTTCATGGCTGACCTGTGATCCTTCCGGGCTGACTTGGAATTCTTCCTGACTGTCTTGGAAGTCTCCCTGGCTGTCTTGGAATTCGTTTTGGCCGTATTGACATCCTCTCTGGGTATTTTGGTAGTCTTTCTGTCTATCTTGCAATTTGTTCTGGCTGTCTTGCAAGGCTCTCAGGCTGTCTTGCAAGGCTCTCAGGTTGTCTTGTAATGCTTTCTGGTTGTCATGTAAGGCTTTTTGTCCGTCTTCAATATCTTTCTGGCTATCGCGCAATTTCATCTCGAGCGTTTGAGCGTGTTCTGCGCAGACCTGTTGGTGGGAGCACCCAAGTTGTTCGCTCGAATCGTGGCAGTGACAGGGTTGAATTGTGCAGTGTGGACGTTGATCGCGGTGGTCATACTGGTCCGATCGGTGTTGGGGCCGTCGCCAACAAGGCTTTCGGTGCTCGGATCCACACTCTGGACAGATGCATGGCATTGGGTCACTGCAAGTAGCGTTAGCTCACACTGTCATGTTTGGTCGCAAACATCAATGTCTGGCCTAACTAGGTCGTTGCCTACAAGTCCTCACGGGATAAGGCTGTTGGAGGAGCTCCGCCATCTTGGCCTCGCTGGCGTCGTCGACTGCACTTGCTTGCTGAGCAAGATCGCTTTTGGAACGCTTGTGGCTTTCTGGAACGGATAGCGATAGTTGTCCGACAGAGATGTGGATCAAAATTCTCATGTTCAAAATAGAGGTGTATAGCAGCTGATTTTGTGAAGAAAATAATGGCATATGATCTCATTTTAGGCTCCACTCCTGGAAGGGCTCTGAAGAGGCTCTGTATGAACGCAGCCTTGTGGATCGGTAAACCCCCCCGACTGTCAGGCTGGATGGGCCCAAAAGACCTACTGATGATATAGTGGCGTAGCTAACTCGTAGTTTAGCGTGGATGAGCTACATTCCTGCAAGCCATCTCAAGAGATCCTAAATGCTCGGTGAGGACCCCAACCACTTGGAACTTCATAGGTTTCATGCACTAGGAGACGCCAAGTGTCGGAGCGCGCAAAGAGCGACCGCATGGAAGCACGCAACATGTGCATTAGCGTCTTAGTTGTCCATGCAGGAAAGAAGGCGGACCCAATCGGTACTTTGACTGGTAACATCCCGCAGGTCGTACTTTGTCAGACCTTGTAGTTTTGCAACAAAAACTTTCTAGCGGAAGCCACAAGGGAGAATTCTACCTGTCAGTACTCTTGGGATGTATTGTGGGATGTATTGTGGCTTTGATGGCATGTAGTTATGATGAGCAATGGCGCATGGACTTTCCAGGCTTATACCCAAGTTGCTCCTCTGGTAAGCCAGCTACCGTTACACACCGATATAGACTGTAAGTCTGGGCCATCCTTCGACTACCACTGCCAATTATTTTCTCACTCAGTGCCCTTGTACTGCTGCGAGCAGCCGATGAGACAAGGTGCGCTCCGGTACGACGCGTGGGATGCCGGCCAGAGAGCACACGATCCATGGATACCAGTAAAGACCAATAGTGTTTCTCGGCAACATGAAGTTAAGATCATTCACAAGCGTAGATTGTCACTGGCATTGTCACTGGTCAGCCTCGAGGGGAACTACCTGAGTTCCCTATAATCCTCGGTATATTTTGCAATACGTGAACCCTGCTTGTAGAATATTAATAATCGCTAGTGAGGCTGATGAATCTACAAGCAAAATGGTCCGCCCAGAGGTGTCAGCCTCACCGTTAGCAATCCTTGTTTCAAAAGTGAGGGCAATCAGGTAATGCTAGTAGGCCGAGAGGCGTTTGACATCCTGACGCTGAAATCGGGAAAAGCTTGATTGCAGGGATGGGAAAGCAGCCTCCTCTCTCTCGTCTTATCCCGATGAATTTTCGCTAACGTTGTCCTCTCTACATCTGCGTCTTCCCTCAGAAAATGTGCTTAGATCTGCATTCCCAAGCATATCTCAAGTAAAGAAGATACTGCCAGCCATAGTACCGAACGAGCTTCTTAACATATGATACATCCTTCCATGATGATGCCTTCCCTTTTCGTCACCGGCTCTGATGGAGGCCATTGCAGATTAACAGACACTCTTCCTCAGTCCTAGACCTTTCCCCTATCGCTCTACCTCCGCAATTACACACCCTCACATCCTACAGCAATCATCAAAGCTCAGAAAACGCATACGCTCGCCAAAGGCCACTCAACATGACCATCGACGAGCTCATAGCCAGCACCCTCATCTTCCCTGGGTTCGGGAAAGGACACAGGCGTGGAACCGACTCTACAATCGTCAACCGGCTCCCCATCCTACGCTTTCTACCACGGGGCTTTCGTGCCCACTTCGTCGCTATGTGTGGAGAATTCACCGGCACATTCCTGTTCCTCTTCTTCGCGTTTTCAGGCACACAGGTAGCCAATAATCAGATCCAGGCGCCGGTGAATGTCAACCAGGGTTCCAACCCGGCTCAGCTCCTATATATCAGCCTGGCTTTTGGCTTCTCGTTGGCTGCTAATGCGTGGGTATTCTTTCGAGTCAGTGGTGGACTGTTCAACCCTGCAGTCACCTTTGGCTTGTGCCTTGTTGGGGCATTGGATTACGTTCGCGGCGCTCTCATCGCTGTCACCCAAGTTATGGGTGGTATCACTGCAGCTGCGGTAGTCAGTGCACTCTTCCCCGGAACACTGAGCGTCAGGACTACGCTCAGCGCAGGGACGTCAGTTTCACGAGGCTTATTCATCGAGATGTTCCTCACCGCCCAACTTGTTTTCACCATCTTCATGCTGGCAGCTGAGAAGCACAAAGCCACATTTATTGCACCGGTTGGGATTGGCCTATCACTATTCATCGCTGAGCTCAGTGGTATGTACATACCAAGCAGTGGAGAGGCTTGCAAAGCTGTCGCAAAATATATACCCAAATACACTGCCAATCATTGGCGGCGTCGCCTTTTTATTGCAACAAAAGCTGATTGCTCTAGGTGTATACTACACCGGCGGCTCCCTCAACCCTGCTCGATCATTTGCACCCGACGTGGTCCGACACAGGTTCGATCATTATCATTGGGTATGTGGATCTGGTCCGCAAACCCCTTGAACATACGGAACCATGCTTATGCGAAACGGTACAGATCTACTGGCTCGGCCCAATTCTTGGGGCTGTCCTAGCATCTGGCTTCTACTGGCTAATGAAAAAGCTCGAATACGAAACAGCAAACCCAGGTCAAGACTTCAACCAAGAAGAGAAAGAGCATTTCGATCCCAAGGCGCATAAATCAGCACCAGTTGTCAGCTTTGAACCCAATGACGTCTTGCCTCATGGAAAGCATGAAGGCTCTGATAACATGACCGAACGCACAGCGGATACCGAGTACTACGATCCAGTCGGGGTAAAAACCAGTCCAGGCTCTCACATGGCTGGGTTGGAAAGCCACAGTGCAGCAGAGGAAACCGTGAAAGGCTCAAGAAAAATTAGTGGACGTTGGCAAGCAAAGGAGGATTCGGGGGCAACAGCTGGGGAGTTGTCCAATGCTTACGCTGCAGGGCCGAGCGCAGAGTCTGGCCATCGTACATGAAATAGAAGATTGGGAAAACAGAAAGGAGCAGCAATTGGAGCAGTGGTCTGAGGAATGATCATCTGCGCTGACAAGAAGCGATGATGATGGAACCGTATCATATCAAGGCACTACCAAGAGTTGGCAGGGTTCAGACCACATGGGAATCCCGTCATTCAGCATCCTAGCATTAGCATACTAGCAAAGATCAGCATTACCAATTACCGACCAAAGAATCTGCGTGCAGATCTGTGGCTGTGCTGTGGCTAGAGCTACCTAGTGAGCCCATTGCTTTTCTCTGACATCACAATAGATCGTTGCCTTTCCCCACATCTTTTCTTGGAAAAGGGCCGTAAAAACGTGCCTCTCGATGATGCGGATGACGCAAGTTGCCTACTCCATATTGTTACTGGCTGCCAAGGATGTAGTAGCACGGTTCCTGATTGAGCAGAGTAGCACCGATTCGTTCCCAGCAAATGGAAGAGGGAGTGTACTAGTAGATCTTCCTTTGGTAGCTGTAGTCCTTGATTTTACTGATAATCTAGAAGCGAGGGGAAAGTAGTTCTACTGGTAGGAGTATATAGTCCCACTTCATAGCCCCTCATTCTCTGCTTTCTCTTATTCAAAGATCATACCTTCGAAGATTTACAATTGATATTTCTCAATTGACATAATTTGATTCAATTTTATCCAAGAACAATCACTCCATCTCCCAGCCCAACATGTCTGGCCTCATGAACAAAGTCAAAGACGCCCTTGGCAGCAACAGCGATAAGCAGGGAACAGGTCCTGGTTCGTCCCCCCCCAAAATCCAGCCCAACCCAAGTTCCAAACCTAGAACACCCAATGAACCGATCCATTAACGTTCCGAACAGGTCTCGAAAACGAACACGGCTCCCAATCCGGCGTCCACGACTCCTCCGTCTCCCCCACCAACCCCGGCGTCCTTCAAAGCACTAAACGCGGCATCCACGGCGACCGCGACCCCGGCGTTTCAGGCTCGGGTCTCTCAAACCAAGACATCACCGGCCAATCTGGTGTAGGTTCAGGAGTAGGGTCGGGAACGGGGACGGGCGCGGGATATGATGATTCCACGACGACGACGACGACGAGGGATTCTGGGTTGGGTGGCGATAGTGGAATGAGGGCTGGGCCTCAGTTCACGGGTGATGGGTCGCAGGATGCTGGGCTTGTCCAGTCGGGGACTGATTCCACTAGGAGAGAGGGTGCAGGAGGTATGACTGGTGCGGGATACGATAATACTCGCGATACTGGCTTGACTGGTTCTGGTTCTGGATACGATAATACTCGCGGTACTGGGTTAGGCGGTGATAGCGGGATGAGTTCTGGGCCCCAATTCACGGGTGATGGGTCGCAGGACGCTGGGCTTGTCCAGTCGGGGGTTGATTCCACCAGGAGAGAGGGTGCAGGAGGTATGACTGGCTCTGGATACGATAATACTCGCGATACTGGCTTGACCGGTACTGATTCTGGGTATGACAATACCCGTGATCTGTCTGGTGGTACCGGCACTGGAATGACAGGCACTGGCTACGATGAGAATACTCGCGGCACCGGTATGACTGGGTCATCAGGATACGACTCCGGCATGACTGGATCCGGTAGTGGTATGGATTCTGGAATGGCTGGTGGGTCTGAGCGATACGTTGAAGGGTCGGAAAAGCATCATCCTGGTGATGGACACCCCGAGGATATTGTCCACCCTGGTCCGCATGAGACCATGACTGCTAAAGCGCTCGACCCTCACTTGAACCAGTAGAGGCTTGATCAGGGACAGCACCTAGGGTGAGATGTACACTTGGCTGGCATAGTTGACATGGGGAACAGTACCATAGTAGTCGGGCCAAAGGGTGTGGATACATGAGAATGGCGATTATGACTGAACGTTCCAATAGCTATTACACAGAACCATGTATTCTATTGCATCTCTTCAGTTCACAATGATGGGGATGCGCCCCGTAGCATCCAATGAATGTAGTTTTGCAATGGTCAAGTAGCATTAGTGGTAGAATACGGTACGTGTTCCATTCCATTGGTGGATTCTGCCATCCATGGATTGCAACCTTCCATCCATGAACGGCGATGCTGTCCATGGATGGCGATTCCATTCATAGATAGTAGCCAGGCACTATTTATCACCCTTACATTCAGTTCTATTACCACTACCAAGCACCCTGACGCCAGGATCTCACTGTCAGCACCTCGTTACTAGGACTTCGCTGCCACAGAGGGAACAGCGCGATCGCTGCAGCTAAATAGGGGTGATACCCCCAGTTTTACAACCCTAAAATTAAATTCAGGGGTTACTCTAGGGGCTACTCTAGGGGCCGTTTCTAGCGACCGGGCCCTATTCTCTTAAGGGACAAATCAATGCTTATTCTCTATCCTATCACCATGTCGAAGGCCTTGTAGACAGTAGTGGTATTGATATAACCTGCAAGGATCTTGCATTTGGCCTGGTAGTACATCGCTCGCATGCAATCATGTAGACGTCCGCTTTATGGAGTGTTCTTTGCCAGAATGTGAGATGAGTGGTGAATAGACTTGGCGAAGGTTCAGTATCTGGATTGGGCTTGGGTAGTTGAGGTGTCTCTTGAGGAGCATTGGATACATTGGGATTTGGGGATCGACGGGCCTATCATCTAGTCAACTGGTTTTGTTTCGCAAGAGGTTGAAGGGATTAGGAACCGGGTACTTGTTGAGTAATCTTCTAGATCGGAGCACTGGGAATCGTCGGGCATGAGTCCCTAAACGAATCGCCAATGTCCTACCTCAGTACTCAACTCCCTGCCCGACAACATTGAGCTCTCCTTCCCAGAGCCACCGCCATCCAAAAAAGTCTCCCTCCACTACTGCGCGACGCAGGAGAGCACCGCTGACAAGGTCCCTGTTCATTGTAGCTGTCGGGATCAGAAGACATGGTGTCAGACACGGCGATGTGCCTGTATTAAGGCTAATGCCAAGTGCTCAATCGCATGCCATAGGGGCAAGAAGGCGAATAGTATTCCCGACTGTCCAAATATCTCAACTATGCGTGAGACGACTCAGAAGGGCCACGGATGGCGGGATACCAGAGATGACAGCAGTGGCAAGAGGCAGCGACGTGATACTGCTGGGCGATGGGCAGCGACAAAGGGTGTAGTAGAGCAAAGTAGCCCTAGATGAATAGAAATGGTAGATGTTCTCCAAGGAATTCCCCACCATCCATGGATGGTGGTCGCCGTTAGGGGTATATAATGGCGACGAGATGTATGGAATGGCACTTCGAAACTTCCTGCCATCCATGGATATGCCTTCCATCCATGGATGGTGGAAATCACAAATGGAATGCAACATTTACATCATGTCTCAACTCGCAGCTGTCCCAGTCAGGCTATTGTCGCCAACGACTTTCCGTCTCACAGGCTTCACCCACCTCCGTCTCCTCCACTCTCCCATCCCTACTTTGAGATCTGTATCCTTGAAAGCAGGATTGAGGTGAGCGATGGTGTGTACCAATGCTTGTTGGGGGAATGGGTAGATCCGCTTCATAGTACTCTCATGCCCATAAATGGTCGATGGAGTCATCGCAAGCCCCTTCGTCAAGTGGCAGGTCTTCGCTTCCAAGCTCTCCGAGCTCCCTGTTCCAGAACAAGTCGCTCTTTGATCGCATGGACTGCTTGGGTACCATTCATCTGAAGACTGAACAGGTTGAGGAAGTGCACAACTCCAACGATGCGGCGATAATCCATCGAAAACAGCGAGACGCAGACAGCGAGGTGCCTAGAAATGGTGACGGCGACGGCTACAGTGGCGGAAATGGGGGTGGAGGTGATAAAGAGTGCCTACTTTCTATGAATGGCATCGCCATCCAAGGTAGAATCCAGCTATGAGACGTATGGAATAATACTATGGGAGTTCCTGCCATCCATGGATACTCCTTCAACCATAGATGCCAGGATT
The DNA here is from genome assembly GCA_947623385.2 of Cladonia squamosa. Lineage (NCBI taxonomy): Eukaryota > Fungi > Ascomycota > Lecanoromycetes > Lecanorales > Cladoniaceae > Cladonia > Cladonia squamosa. Next base: position 1,559,336 of record OX392382.1, read on the forward strand.
CTACCAGTGTAATGCTTCATACATCCGTGAAAGGTTCTTTGTCAAGTAAGGTAGTCCTATGGTACGCAGGAATCGCCTGCATGAGATTACATGGTACCCCTGAAACGCCCAGCCAAGGAATTCGATTCCTCGGAAATGGCCCCCACTCCCCGCGGGAGCAACCCTCGGCTAGGCTTGCAATTTCTCTAGCTTTCTCAACCTCATCTCATGTCCTGCTTCTCTTGCCACGGTGTAGAGGTTCAACGAGGTCGTAGATGGTGCCTTAACGCGTTTTCAGGGGGGGCGACGAGGTAGCTGAAGATGGGACGAGAGGTTTTGGCATCCAGAAAGGGAGTTTTATGATGTTGCAAGGCTAGAAGGACGAGCTGGCAATGAGCTCCGAGGGGTTTTGGAAAGCAAGTCAAGGTACAAGCGAGTCTACATTGAATGATGAGAAGCTGTGCGACGATTTTCTAGGAGCGAACAATCGTGAGCGGGCAGTCGCGTTCCCTCTTGCCTCTTGCCCGTGATTATCCTCCAGAGCTTAGCAATGAGGATGCCTTCCAGCTCTCTAGACTCCCATACTGTGGCTCGCAAAAATCGTACAAGACATTGTAGGCTGGTTTTCTTCGAAAAGGGGGGAGGTGGTGGCAAATCTCAGTCTAAAGCTTGATTTCTTTACGGCCGGAGACTGCATGCATTGAACCAGATCGGTAAGCTTACGATTATACCATGTAAGAACAGTGCTTAATTCTACTAGGTAGCTGAGATCAAACGCGGAGCCAACTGTCTTCAAGCGTCCTGCTCGGGCTTCTAGGACAGAGAACCCCCTTTTCGCCTTCCATTCTCACCTAAAATTCCAGAGTATATCTCTTTGTGCTATCAAAGCCCCGTAAGACTTTGCAGAGTCTATGTTCTCTCCGTCCTTGATTTCACCCGCTTTGTACGGCGTCTTGGTTGCAAGCTTATTATGTTTGTTCCCCAAACTGGATCGTGCTACCAGGCACTGAGCCTGCCCTAGTAAAGGCGTTTGCTTACGCTATTGAGAGGACGCAAATATGCTCTACCCCTCCAAATATTTGCCTCACATAACGCTGGTAGAATTTCTCATGAGGGTTGGGACAGCACAAGCGGGGACAATGTCCGGCCACTGATGTCACCATAGGCACTGAAACAAGCATGGCAGTCATTGTATTGCTAAGGGGCAAAGTGGACCGGATAGAAATTGGACCGAGTGGCTGGAAAAGTTGTCATGCTGCAGGATTCCCAACAGAATGAAATACGATTGTGCCAGAATTCATCTTCACATTTGTTTGCTGTACAACGCTAATTGGCCTTGCCACTGTTGCACGTCAGAGCTGCGGGATTCGCGTTGTGAAAGCCTTGGTAGCTCTTTCCTTTTTGCTTTCGTGCCTGACACAGCAGCTTAGCTTAGTGCTTCTGGCCCGGCGTCTGTTTTGCAATTCTAATATGGTGCAAGATCTACCTATCGCGCAACAGGTAGGTGTACTAGCAAGCTTAGCTTTCAAGAATTCCTTTCAGTCGTATGGAAATGACTCCTGCAAGCATCAAAGTAAGACATAGCAGCTTTAGGTCTTCACATGCGTGTCGATCCCAATGATTGACATGTACTAAGAGCCGGAAATGTACAGGCAGAGGAACCCACCCTCATTCACCAGACGTGGAATTGCAAAACAACCCTGCTAGCGTATATCCACGCATGCAGGTAGTCCCGAGGTATCCTCACGCCGACTCGAATACAGAAGAGAAGATGGCAATTAGCAAAGATCCGTTCTCAGAAGAAGTAGCAAGTATATCAGACCAAGGCATATCACCGGAGACCCTTGCAAAATCGAAGGACGGGTCGACGTTCGCTGCCAAAGCCAGGGCCGCAGAGCTCAACGCAACTCGGACTCGGAAATTACTAGCCAAACATGCTCAAATTCTGAGTGAGAATGATGATAATGACGTTCCCCCATTGGCCCCAGTACCGCTCGGATTATTCACGTTCAGTAAGTCTCGTGCTCGAGCCTCTAATGCACGAAACCCGCCCAACAATTTTAACCGAGCTACCAGGAGTGACGACTGAAAACAAATTGAAATCACCCAGCCCACAACACCATTCCCTCCGACTTCCACAACATTCCCCTCTCCCCCTTCAAGACATTGCTCATCAGTACCTGAACGATGCTATCTCTTGTCTTCATCCGCTTCCAGTAGCCTCAACTTCTAGTATAGGTAGGGCGAAAGCCTCTATATCATCTACATCAACACGAAAGAGCGAGGTGATCCTATATCCTTCACGACACGAGCATAAGAAAGGCTCAAGAATTCCCCCTGAGCATCTCGACCAGTCCATCTTTTATCTTTATTCTCCTCGTGTACCTGCAACTTCCAATCAGAGCAGTCAAAAAGGCTCTGTATCCTCCTTGTCAACGGAAAACAATCGACAGAGCGAAGCCATTCTTAATTGCCCACGGCACGATATACCACATCAGACTTTACCAGCAGATATGAATCCATACGTGCCTTCGGGCCAGTACGCCACGGTAGAATCTGTCATGCTTGAACGCGCTAGACGTGCTGCTCTGCAGCAGCAAAACATTGTGCCCAACTCACCATTTGATGCCTCATGGCAACGCCAACATCCTCTCCATGGTCTAAGAGATCCGAAGACGTTTTCTAACATGGACCAAGCTACCAATACACTACGGACGGTGGCCCACGACTCTCTAGCAAGACTGCCAACAGCTAGTAACCCTACCTTTACTTCAACGAAATCCACACTGAAGCCAGAAGCCCCAGTGTACACCCCTAAATCTAAAGCAGAAAAGACTACAAAGCCAATGAGTGATGAAGCAGTAGCTTCTCTTCTTAGACAACGTAAACGTCAAACACCCGAAGATTCTGCTAAATGGTTCCGTACAAAAACTGTACCGAGAGATCGCGAAGCGATCAGAAAGCTTCTCGAACGGCAAGGCGAGACTGTCGCGGGTTCCCTAACTAGGGACAGGCAAGGCAAGACTATGGCGGGTTCCCTAACTAGGGACAGCTTGCCTGATAACGATAAGTCGAATAACTCTCCTAGCCATGACTTGCCAAAGCCCATCGGCTTTGGTCGACCCAGCAACATAAGAGCCGCACCAAATACGCCTTCAATGATATCCTCACGCCATGAGAACTTGGACAGCAAGGCGGCATCCGACATCATGGCTACTATACTCGCTAATCTCCTAGAACACGAGAACCCATCCCCCGACGACTACTGTATCAGATACCGAAACGCATACGCGTTCGAGGTCGACCAGGGACCGGACGCGAACAAGTCTTTCTTCAATAAAGGATGGGGGAACCCACCGGCGCGGGTTGCCCGTGACCCTCGAAGGATGCACCAAGGTGGGAGTGGGGGGATTGCCAACGCCTTTGGAAGGCGTTAGGGTAGACGAGGATCCTGGAAGTGAGTTTACCATCACCAAGATTCCATCATCTTTTTCTCAGCTAACCCTCAAGTAGCTCTCATCTTCGACATATTACCGCCTGCAGGACCCCCCAAGCAGTTCAATCTGCGTCAAGAATCCAGCAATACGGCGGACCAGTCGACTTTCCTTCTTCGTGGGCCGCTCTCAGCCGCCAAAAAGCTTGCAAATCTTCATGTTATGTTTCTTCCTCACGGCAGGACCCCCCAAGCAGTTCAATCTGCGTCGACAATCCAGCCATACGCCGGACCAGTCGACAGTCCTTCTTCGTGGGCGGCTCTTCGGAGCCAAAGCTTGCAATTCCTCATGCTATGTTTTCTTTTCTCACGCAAGGCTACGAGCCTTCAGCTGGCGATCGACTCTTCACGAACGAAAATCAAGACCACCACAACCACCAAAAAAAATTCCCTGTCTTTCCAGCATGCACCAGTACTCTAGCTAGCGACAGAAAATGAATGCCTTTCCCCCTGGGATCTGTTTAGCCATGCTGTGCTGTAGATTCAATATTGACAGGCCTCTTTGACTGATCCGACCGTGCGTGCTCGAGTAATCTATCTATGGAATTGAAATGTCTCTTGCGTTCCTCTTTAGGCGGTGATATATACATGTCCGAACATGCTCCGCCCGTCATGTTGAATATAAACGTCCAATGCCATGGCCCTACATACAGATATATGCCTTACTGCTCTACCTTCCCTCTGTTGAACGCTCTGTAGCCTGGTTTCCATACTTCCCCCCTCCGAAACCCTGTAGATACCCATAGCCTTGCTGCTGTAGCCTCTGTTGAGCTCCCTGGAGCTTCATTTCCATCCTTCCCCTCTGAAACCATCGTGGATACCCATATGCCCTAGTAATATCGCCTCTGTTGAGCTCCCTGTAGCTTCTTCTCCACCCTTCCCTCTCCCAAACTCTGCTGTACCCTCTGGTGAGCTCCCTGGAGCTTCATTTCCATCCTTTCCTTGCCCAAACAGTCGTAGGTACCCATATGCCTTGCTGCTCTAACCTCTGTTGAGCTCCATGTATCCTCACTTCCACCCTTCCCTCTCCAATCCCCACTCCACCGCATTCCCCCCGTCCCTCCTCATTTCCACCCTTCCCTCTCCAATCCCCACTCCACCGCGTCCCACACATCCCCCACCACCACATCCGGTCGATGAACCGGCTCCTTGCCATCGTCAAAAACCCCACTCCTCACAAGAATACTCCGCCATTCACTCCCCGCCGGGCTCACAAATTCATTCGCACCCTGGATATCGCTCTCAGGGTTATCACCAACCATATACACCCTCTTCAACCCTTCCGTACCGATCTTTGACCTCCCTGCTCCCAGAAGCGCGTGTCTATGCTTCTCGAGTCGCCTTTCCGCAAAAGCGAACGTCTCCTGGTGTGGTTTGCCGAACATTTTCTTCTCCAGCTTCGCATTTCCCGTGACGGCTTTCCAGACGCCTTCGAATGCTTCGCGGAACCCGCCTTGGCCGAGACGGGGGAGGTGATAGGCTGCTGCCCAGAGGAGATCTGGGTTAGAGAAGTAGAGCGGTGGTTGGGAATCTTGCTGGTAGCCGTTGTTGGGGAGGTCGGGGTTCCCGTTCTTGGGGGAGAGGGAGCCTAAGTGGCCGGAGGAGGAGAGGAGGAGGTCGAGGAGGAGCTGGGTATCGAGGGCCCAGTCGCGGGGGTCGTGGAAGATGAACATGGCGTCGATTTTTAGGGGAAGAGGGGAGAGGTTGGGGGTGTAGGAACGGGGGGAGAGGTTGGGATTGGAGAGGGGGCGAGCGTAGGGTTTGTAGCTGTGGGGTGAACCGAAGGGCCAGAGATTGGGGAAGGCGGTAATGAGGTCGGCTGGGGTGAGGACGTTGGAAAAGCCGTAGCTGTAGGGATGAAGAGAAATTATTAATTCATTTCGTAGACCAAGAAAGAAGAGCAGACCTTACTTCTCGGCTACTTTTCTGCACTTGTCTCCTTCTCCTCCAATGACTAGGATGCATTTCTCTTTGTATTCGCCGACAAGCTCGGCAAAGGGCGTGTGGGCTTGTACGAACATGCTGATGTCCAGGGGTACTTCGAGATTCTCACTGATTTCCTGGACTCGCTCCGCCTCGCTCTGACCGCCGCCATTGGTGAGAAGGATGAAGGGAATGCGCTGTTTCTGGAGATAGCTGAGAGCTTTGCGGGCGCGGGGAAGGGGATTGGAGCTGCGGAGGAGGACGCCATCGATACTAGAGACTGGTTAGATTTGTAGAACTGTGCGATTTAGAGCGGGGGATTGTCTATACTCAAATGCAAATGCGAAGTCCGAGACTTTGGGCAAGACCTGAGCGGACGTCTGCAGATTCTGCTGCCACTGCCTTGGGACGGAAGCCTGCAGGAGCTTTGGTAGGTGGCCTACAGTTGCGGCGAGGCTGCGAGGCCTCCTACCCAGAATGAGAGTTGCCATTGAGCTTCGCTACGGTTACGACGAAGCATGCAAACCGAGAGCTGTATACTATCGTAGAGTGCTTTTCTCCATAGGGGGGTTCCAGGCGGTTATCGATAAGAACGGTTTTCCAGGGGTACCTTGTTCTCAGCCTTAGAAGGGTTCACCCCCTTATTGTACAGCCCTGTATGGCCCTGGACCTAGACTGGCGAAACGCGCCCGGAGACTACCCTAAAATTTGTCGCCTAAGCAATAGAATCGAGCCCCGGAGTTCATATATCGCCCCTGTAACAACTCTGTGGTAGCGCAGTTTTTATGTGCATATACCTTTGGACAATGCTATTGCTCAACCATAACCGCATAATGTCCTCCCACATCAGGCAATGTTGATGCTCTATATATAAGCTTGCTTTTGTCCCCTTAATGGCAAATATTAGCTATCGCTATGGCCCATGCTCTGCAGCTCATATTATCGACATATTTTGGATGTCTTGTCATGTTTTCATACAAAAAACCGCATATTTCAACTATTTCCAGAGAGCTCTACCATTAATCATCTATCTGATGTTCAGCTACATGTATATATAGCTATATAACTACATATTCTTTTACCCCTATTTGTCCTACGATAGCAGCCCTCGTCGTTACGCTACCTCACCCCACAAGCAGCACTCCGCCATCAACCATCTATTTGATCCGAAATTGGGTAGGATCGGGACTATGCATCTAAATATCCTCTTGACCCCGTTCACCCCCTATTAACAGAACTCATCGTCGCCCTACAACCATACTATCACCGGAATATCTCCCGGATCAGATGCTGTACCTCTAGCACTCAGTACATGCTCAATCAGTCTCACCCTACTTCCAATATGATCACTAATAGCTAATTGATAAATTAGGTACTGCCTAGATACTCCCTGATATCAAAACAGGTCAACCCACTACGCAACGGAGGCACTAGGGTGGTAGTGGGGTTACAGAGCAAAGACGAGGGCTTCTATCAGGGGTGCAACGGGGGCAAATGGATATCCAAGCATACAGCTTCAATCCGGTCCATTCTGGTGTCAAATAAGTGGTTGGTAGGTGAGTACAACATGCATAGCCATGGGGGTTAGGTCTCATCACGGTAAAGGGGCTACAGGGCGACGACGAGGGCTGTTATCAAAAGGGGAGAGAGGGAAATAGATAATTAGTATGTATAGCTTCACTTCTGCCCAATTCGGTATTAAGCAGATGGTTGATGGTAAAGCTCCATAGAAATAGTCGATATGTGCAATTTTTGGTTTGCAGGCCAGCTATTTCGGCACGAAAATGTATGTCGGACGATATGATATTGGCATATTTTAAACGTTTTCAAATCCTTGGCGCCCAATATCAACAAAAAATCCCCCCGCGCATGGTTTCCCCATACATATCTGAATTTTTTTTTGAACATTTTCAAGTATTTTTGATTTAACCTGAACGATTATAGAGCTATATAAGAGCAATAAATAACACTCAGTTGAAGAAAACTATGGTGGTAAAAAGTGCTCCATTGCACATTTAAGTTTGTATGCGCAGAAATCATGCGCGGGGGAATGTTTTTTTGGTCTTAGGCGCCAAGGATCTGAAAACATTTTGCCTATATGTACCAACAGATAACCGACAGTAGGACAAAACGAAACCACCAAAATTTTAGCTTAAAACCCTCAAATTTATATTAATTCAGTTATTATGCCCCCGAATACACCCCTAAATAACCAACCCAAATACCCCCCCGAACACCCCCGAACCACCCTCTAAATACCCCCCAATACTCCCCCTAAGTACCCCCTCTAAACCGCCCCCCGAGCATCCCCCCCTAAGCACCCCCTTATACACCCCCTTATATGCCCCTGTGCATGGCCCCCAATACGCCCCCCGGGTATACCCCTGAACACCCTCTTGTTTAAAAAAGCTGCTTAGTCAGCACCTGTTCGGGGGTTATTCGGGAGCATATACAGGGGCATGTACGGAGGCATGTATGGGGGGGTGTACGGGGCAGTATACGGGGGAGTATATGAGGGGGAAATTCAGATAGAGAAGTTGTAGATAGGTTTATAAAGATTGCTTTTAAGCTATAGGGGTGCTAATATTCTTGAGGCACGATACTTTAGGGAGTCTCTCAGAGCCCGTTTACCCAACTTTAGGCCCAGCCGTACAGGGTTCTACAGTAGTCTTATGGAATTTGCCCAATGGCGGAGCATGCTGAGTATTTCTCCTACATGCTGGCTGCATTAATGCATACGCCAATAGCAGTGCAGCCCGACGTGTTCTTGCTTATCTGACCAGCAGGTATGATAGGTCATATTAAGCTCAGCTATGCCGAGAAAGCTGCACTTTGCGACCAACTTAGTCCCAATTGGTCATCAGTGTGCAAATCGCAAACATCCTCTACTTCTTCCAGCATCCACCCATCACATTTGTTTATTCAAGACGCTCTCACTGATAAACATGCGTCACAAGCGTCGAGGCATCGGCAATCGACTGCCTATAACCCACTCAGCGTGTTTATGCTCTGCAGAAATTCCGATGTTGATTCGGTTGGCTGTCGTCCTTCCCTCAGCTTGAGAGCCTTGTGATGTAACCGTGACAAGGTCACATCCTTCGGGTACTCCTTCCTTCAACCAGAATGAAGCCGTCACGGCATCATCTTTTGGGCGCTTTAATTGAACATCATACGTCTATAACCATACAGCCCTTAATATTGGTCCGCTTATTATCCAGTCAACGCCTTTACGTTCGGTAGGAGCAAGTGTAATGATTTGATCACCGGTCCTTCTTCCCACTTCAGGTTGGCAGCCTTACAACTTCGCCTTGATAAGGTCACCCCGTCCTATGAGGTACCGAGACCCCTCGCATACTAATCCACTAAGTGTGTTCACCCTGCCGAAACAACGATAAGCTTCGAGTATTAGCCATTCTTTGTGCCCAAAATGCACAACCTTGTGACATTCCCATGATAATGGCGTGGACTGACCAGTCATTTCATCTACCAAAAGCCACAATTAAGCACATCAAGACGCTAGTTGCCATGCATCCAGGTGGTGGGCAGAGTCCTTGCTTTCAAACTGCGTATCAACCCTCCGGACCCTGTCTCTTCCTCAATCCCAGCAGACATCGAGATCTTTTCAATTTCCTTCATATGATCGTCGATACGGCAATTATTCATATCTACTCCTGCGCAGCAGAAGATGCAGCGATTGACGGTGTCCTCACAACATGGTAATTTAGACGACTCCACTCCAGCAGAGCTGCCGGAGATAAATTCGATCTCAGTGGACCACCACTTAGAAGACGGAAATCCAACAAGTAATAGCCCTGAGTCGCCTGGATTACGGTCTGCTCTAAGTACAGATTCCGAAGGAGTGGAGAAATATCATACAACTAAGGGCGGTCCATCAATCATAAAGGACAATAACGAAGTAGCGCACCAAGCTCCGGAGCGGAAGAAAACAAAATCGTGGCTCTTATTTATCCTAGGTGCTATAGCATGTCTGATTATAGGACTTACAGTTGGGCTGGCCGTTGGTTTGACTCGAAAACGGTACTTAACTTGAGAGTTCGTCAATGATTTAGCAATAAGCTGATACTCAAACGATTAAGTTCAAGCACGCCGGCTAAAAATACTCCAACTACGGCACCTACACAGCCACCATCTGGCGGGCCCTCGCCCACTCCCAACTATCTTTCCGCGGTAGGAGCATTCAATGGCACTGGGATTGCCCTTGCCTCAGAATCGTCTGGCTCTGATGTGTCCTTCTTGGAATCTACTGGCTTCAATTATGGCAATGAAAATTATGGAAAGGTTGTTATGTACTTCCAGCATCATACGGGACAAATACGTGAAATGCAGCTGGGCGAGGATGGTGAGTGGGCAGGAGGCAATTCCACGAATTTAGTGGTACCAGCAGCAGAGGTGAAGAATGGGACACCTATTGCAGCAGTATCATACGTTTTTAATAACATATCTACTGTGAGTATCTTGAGGTCCCTGAAAATTGTTTTCTGTATACTCAAACAATCATAGTGGCATATATTCTACATCTCTATCAATAACACCGTTCAAGAGCTCATCAATAATAATGTCTCTGATAACTGGGCCCCAGGACCTATCAACAGCCTTAATCTAGAAACGATAGATGATCCCCATGTTGGACTGCAAGCTTGCTGGAATGCGTACTCCTACTCGGCCGCAGATAACAGCTCAAATCAAACTTCTGGTATAACTCTTCTATACGGTAAAGATTCGACCACTTTCGGTGTTGCCGGCTGGACAGCCAGCAACAATACATGGAAGCAAGAGAAGGACTTAATTGATTATAACGGCCACGGCGGCGTTGCTTGCTACTCACAAAGTCAAAGCGATGGTATATTTTTAATGCTCGTTAATTTGCAGCATGACCTCAATATATTATGGAAAGACCCGGATACGACATTGACGAGCAGCGAAACTCCTTGGATAAAGAGTGGGTTTCCATCTGTCTATCCAGCCAGAACCGAGCTCATGATATGAAACAGCCAACGTTAGCATTCCCGTCTTCCAGAACACTTCAATAGGATATACGGAATACTTCTTGGATGGGATTCTAGACTCTTTACCATCAGGTGGCGGTACCCTCCTCTTTGCGCAAGACCCGGATCTCAGCATTGTTGGCTGGAGCATCATCTTGGACGACCAAAATACATCCGTCCCAACCAGTCAAAATGTCACGATCAACAGCGGCAACGGCATACCCGGTACCCACTTAACGTGTCAAACGAGCATTGATTTCGTATTGCAGATCTTTTATCAGACCAACGGAACGAATATTGAGCAATTTGAAAGCGATCTGACAACCCCTTGGTCTATGCTCGATGTGCCGATTCCGGCCTCGTGATGAACGTGCTGCTGAGATGGGACGGACGACTGGAAATTGAGGGTCGTTAAGGATTAGGGAGAAAGCGCGTACCTTCATTAATTATTCGATCGAATACTCATCACCGTCTTTAAGGTAATGTCGATAATTTATATCATTATCACTGGGTGGGAGACTGCGTCTGCTCTGAGATCAATGAAGCCTTTCACTAAAGTAGGTGCTATTGGGGCCTATCTGCTGGAGGCTGTTTGAGATTCAGTAAGCTTAGAGTACAGACCCCCCTCGGGGCGAACAAAAATATTGGCACCCTTTGCAAAACGCCAGTCCTTTTGACATACCTTAGGGTAGACCCGTAATAAATTATTCTATTACTAATTTTCACCGAAAGAACTTTTGTTTTGTTGATTCTTGATAAGTTCAAGTCAATAAATGAGTTTATTCCCATTGTAAAGGAGAAGTTAAAGATTGGTGAAGATGGGCTTTGAGCTGTGGGGGCGACAATATATTTCTCCCCCGCGAGGGCCCCTGAAGACAGCCTAAAGCTGGGACGCCCCGGGGACCATTCTCGTCGCCTACGAAGTAACCCCAAGTGGAGGGTCTTGGGGGGACTTTAGGGCCCGCTTTCACCGGCTTTAGCTCCAGCCCTGCAGGGATAGAATACAGTAAGTAGGTGATCTCAATTACGGATTTCTTAGATTTATCTACACGCAGGCATTCATGGCAACATTAAAGCAATATGCTTCCTCCAGAACTCCTCCAGAGCATATATTACCATGTCAAGGACCAGCCTACTCTCCATGCATCGACTCTTGCCGCTAGATTATTGTACAAGACCGCCACTCCCTTTTTGTACGCCGATCCCATCATTGATGGCAGGAACTTCGACCCCTTTGTTCGAGCGATCTGCCCATCTGTGAACGCCCATATACGAACCAATGGCCTTGCTGAGCTGGTGCGGCGGCTGGATATGAGTCGACTGGTGCATAATGGTAGCAAGAGTCTGACAGCGAGGATTCTGGGAAGGGTGAAAGGGAATCTAGAAGAATTTGTGGCTCCGCAGGCTTCTTTCGCGTACGTCTAACCTAATTTACGCTTGCTATGATACGTGATATGAAGCCCAGACTCCTCTGAGTGCTCATGTTGGGGCCTAGTGTTCTCTCTCCTACAGGGCAATATCCATAGGACCTCTACGTTTGCTAACTGTTCTTTCTAGGGTCAACTGCCTTGCAGCTCTCTCAAAATGTACCAAGCTCCGTTTTCTTGACCTCTCCTTTGTTTCCGAATCAATAGCTCTATCCGAGCTTCTACATTCGACGGCTAGCATCCCAAAATTAGAGATCCTACACCTCCCACGCTCCTCCGGTCATGAGGCACACAATAGACCTATAAGAGAAGTCGCCTGGCCTACGAATCTGCGTGAATTGCGCATAAGTGGGGGGCTATCAGACGAGACCGTCGTATCCCTCACAACCCTGCCTCAGTCGGTCTCTTCTCTCAGCATCCGCAATTGCACCCGTCTTTCTATGCTTACTATCCGCCCGCTATTGGAAATAAGAGGAGACCAGCTGCACCGTCTCGAGATAGTGGCCCCTATAACAGCGCTTCAAGTAGCCCGTGGCCCGCTTGACAATGTGTTGAATTGGGCGCCTAACCTTCGTCATCTTCAGATCTCCGTGGAGTTCCTAACAGCGGACTCATTCGTCACCGACGAGGATGATAAGAAACATGAGTTTCTGAAAACATTATACTTGCACTGTTTCGACCCCGCCCTGTGCGAGGATCTCTTCCCCAGCGACGTCCTTGAGGGAATCTTTTTCGGCAAGCTCACGGGCGTTAGAATATTGGCCATTCACGAAAGATTGGGTTGGAAGGATAACGATCGGGATATACAGGGCCTTTGGCAGATCAATACATTGTTGAAACAGCAGGCCAAGGAGGATGGTCCTGAAGCTGAGATCCCTGTCGGCGATGCTGGAATCAGATTCTACGGCACACGCTGAAAGAATCTAAACGAAAAAGTCCTATGGGATAACGAACTTAGGATAGAAGTTCTTTGGCAGATCAATAGAATATTGAAGACGGAGGCCGAGGAAGATGGTCCTGGAGCTGAGACTCCTGTCGATGATGCTGGCATCAGATTCTATGGCGCACGTTACATGAAACCCTTCTATGAGGGAACTTGCGCTGGAACGCTGGTATGGGACATGCTTGCGTGGACATGAGATTATGGATTGCAAGCATTGTAGATTAGCAAACCTCAATTCAGCCAGCACATTGTGCCTGGCCAATGCATGCCTAGAATACTTTCTTCTAGCTAAAACAGCTCGGGGTCATTTGTCATCCACTCAATCTCCTCCCACAATAGCCTCCCATCCAGCAAGTCTCTCTGCCCGTAGTATTGGCCAACGATAGTAATGATCATGTCAAGCGTAGCGTGCACACTCTCCAGATCGTTCTCTTCCCCCTTCGTTGGCCCGCTTGCCACTGCATCGACCTGTAGCTCTATCGAACCCTCATTTCCCTCCTCAGGCTGATGTTGAACAGCCTTGCCCGTAAGCGACGGCTCTGTTGGTTCAGCAGAGCCCAGAGACGCAATGACACGTTTTCTGGCCTCAACTAACGCCTCCCCTTTGTCCAAACTATGCGCATCCTCCTCTCCGTCGTCTGACGGTCCTTCCTGCCCGTCACCTTCTTGCCCGTCTTCATTCCCCCCGTTCTGATCCTCCTCTTCCTCCTCTAACGGTCCTTCCTCCTCGTCACCATCCTCCCCGTTTCCATCCTCCTCTCCCTGAACCTCTTCTTCGCTCGAAAGCCCCTCACCCGCAGCCATCCTCCTCAGTATCCACTGCGCCCTCTTCCCCACACCCCTCACTACCCCAACCTCTTCACTGCGCATCTCCCCTACGTGCTTGCACCGTCCTAACAAACCCCACGCCCACGCCCCAATATTTCTACCTTTCGTCCCATGTAGGTTGCCCAACGTAAGTAGAGATTCTAGGATCTCCAGACCGTATATGACTTGTTCCTGTAGGAGGGAGGCTAGGCGGGTTGTCTGTGGTTGGGAATTGAGGATCTGGGAACGCCAGCGGGAGGAGTTCCACCATTTTGGGGGTGAAAGGCCGTTGCTGGTAGCTGGAGGGGGGTTCTGAAGGTTAGAACTGAGAATTTCGAAGCGGGAAAGGAGAGAGGCGTAGTATGCTAGTTGGGGGTCGAGGGGGTCCTCTTGGGCGGCTGGCTTTGTGCTGCGGGTGGAGGATGTGAGTGGGAGAGCGGTGTATACGCCATCGGAGTAGTAGCCTTGTGGGTAGTCTTGGTATAAGTTTTCCTCTTTTTGCTCGGCTGTGGGGGATGATGGGGCGACGAGGAGGTTGGGGACTGTTTTGGCTTCGATTCTGTACATACGAACGCCATCGTCAGCTCGTCTTTTCGTTCATACTCTGAAGGGAAAGCGGTCTCAGCAGTCATTTCAGGGGCTTCGTCTGGGAAATTGCTCACCGGACCATGCGCACATATTCGAAGCCATCACTGGCTGGACCATAGAAGAGATCATCTTCTCCTCCAGGGTCGTTGAGGCCGGGGAAAGCACCTTGTTGACCGTAGGTTGGGTCGACCTTGCCAGATGGGGTGGCATTATTGGCATAGTCCTCGTTGAACCGTGCACGCTTGTTGTACATGGTTTCATCTGTCTTAGGCCCTTGATGCTTGCGCTTCATGGTGGTGAGAGGTTTGGCGGGCTGGTAGGTTACGTACGTAGGCTACCTTGAGCCTACAAGATGATAAAAGTCTGACATCTTACAATCACGACGATTCCGCCATATATGCTCGAGGAATCGCTCTATTACATGATAGATAGTAGCTACTCCAAGAACTCGAGGCTACGAGCTGCAACGGCTTGGATTCTAGGAGAAAAAGGGGCTAGCACTAGCGCCGAAATCTGCACCTAGAATACAAGGCACTCGACCATATACCTGATCAATTCTGGAATTCCTCATCAATTCCAACTGGCCGCAGCTTGCCATGGCTCGGAATTTGAACTTGGCGGCCTTGAATGATGTGCAGTGTAGGCGTTTAGGAGAGAACTGACAACCATTGGATCGAAGATTAAGATACAGATTCATGATATCAAATCGGAGCTCTAAGCTTCCTTTCCCATTCTCTCCACACTCCAGGTGAGACAGGCTCATACTATTCGTCCTTTCTTGTTCACTTGGCTTACGTTGCAGCGTCGGAAAGAATTGAAACATGCCTAATACATTATCCTCTTTGCCGACCCTGACGTCTTGTCTCTTGAACCCTGCAGGCACTCTTGCGACTCTCAACTGTAATTGGGTTATAATCACGCTGTCCCATCGATATTGGTCGCTCCTTGTCAAAGTTGATTACTTTGCATCTTCTTAAATTGATCGAGCTTTGACAGTATTGCTTCGGTCAAAATGAGATTTTGCATTACTACCCTCCTGCTTGCTGCAATTTCAATCTACCTTCGCCTTACATTAGCTTTCTCATTTGGCTTCTACTCTCGGGGTAGACGTACTCTAAGTACGCTCTTACCACATAATGTAACGTCCGAATTCACAACGCAGACCACGGTAATACCAAGCACGAACCTGACGAGCGCAAATGTGACATTTGCACCTTGGCCAGTCCGGCCTTTTGATATTAAGCTGCCTTCCGAAGGCTACACCCTAGGCATAAGGTACGCATCCGCATGGGACTCTCGGCCGCCAATCGACTTGATAGATCTCATGGATTTCATTTCTGCTTTCGGTGATAATCTCGAGGAAAACTACCCTCCTCCCGCTTTTGCTCCCGAAAGGGCGGGCTCAAGGTACATTGATGGGAAGACCCTCACGAGGTGGATAATCGAAGTTGAGAGAACCGTTCTTGGGAGGGCTATCCCTACCGAGGTGGTGCTGGAGTGCCTCGATGAATTGAACATCCTTCTGAGGCGTTATGGCCCAGCATGGATTTCAAGCGTCATTTACACGGGAACCAGCCGCTTCTTCGGGAGCGCTACATTATCCATGTTCATTGCGTACTTGGCTGGTAATGCCTTGAATGTTTCTTCGCCGAGCGGGCATTATGACTTCCAAACGAGTTGAACTACACTAGAGTCATGTTCAGGTGTGGATTATGTACCCGGATGACGATGATAAAGAAAATGCTTATGTACAAAAAGGAAGCGAGCAAAAGTTCGACATTGAGGGCATTTGCTGAGCCGTGAATTTGAACCTGTCTGGATCTACGAGTAGCAGACCTAGTATTGATAGCCACATTGTAATGCTGGAACTGTTTTATAAGCATTCCTTGAGTATCAAAGCCTTCATGGCAGGGAATATAAATCTTCAAAAGCGGAATTTTGTGGCATGAATTGGCGGGTATACGCCTTGAATGGAGAGATTCTGCTCCAACTCCAAGCATAGATCTAGCCTGTTCCTCGCATTTGCTCCATACGCTCTCGCCATGTATCATATCGATCGTAAAAACGCCAAAGAGGAGGCAACCCCCCACAGCTGGGCAGCTTGGCGCCAAGACCTTATATATCCCACTCAATCCAATCGCAGTTGACCGGACCGAGGACTTTTCGCCTTCCCTTGACTATACGCCTGTTCTTTCTCTATCGTCCTGATATGGCTTCCAAAGCAACATCACTGCGGCATCTGTACACCCCTCATATATGTCCTATTCGACCTTTTCTGCCCAGGTCTCGCACCTTCGCCACAGCAGTCTCCGAACCTACAGAACCCACCGCCCATCCTACATCTCCCACTCGCCGCTCCCCAACCACCTTTCGTGATCGTTTGAATGCTGGTCCCTCGTTCTCAGAATTTGTATCTCCAGTTCCTCCTGAAGGTGGAGAGCCAACGATCCGGACGGCTCTCGTCGGCCCCGAAGGAAAGCAAAAAGAGATTACTCGCCTTCCAAACTGGTTGCAGACACCAATTCCTAACAATGCGAATTACAAATCTATAAAGCGAGACTTAAGAGGACTAAATTTACATACAGTCTGCGAAGAAGCTCGATGTCCGAACATCAGCGACTGCTGGGGAGGATCGGATAAAAGCGCCGCTACAGCTACGATAATGCTTATGGGCGATACCTGTACACGGGGCTGCAGGTTCTGTTCTGTCAAGACCTCAAAAGCGCCTCCACCCTTAGATCCACACGAGCCAGAGCATACGGCTGAGGCTCTCAAGCGCTGGGGTCTAGGATACGTAGTGCTCACGTCTGTTGATCGGGATGACCTGGCAGATGGCGGAGCGAATCATTTCGCAGAGACGATTATGAAAATCAAGAGCAAGGCACCCAGCATGCTGGTTGAAGCATTGACAGGTGATTACGCCGGGGATCTGGAAATGGTGGCGAAGGTTGCGAGGAGCGGATTAGACGTGTACGCGCACAACGTCGAGACCGTGGAGGAACTGACACCAATGGTACGAGATCGAAGAGCAAAGTTTAGGCAGAGCCTGAGTGTTCTCCAACATGCTAAAGAGGCGAAGGGGGGCCTTATTACTAAAACGAGCATCATGCTTGGTCTCGGAGAGACAGAGGAACAGCTTTGGAACACACTAAAGGAGCTTCGGAAAGTCAATGTCGATGTTGTCACCTTTGGTCAATACATGCGTCCTACCAAACGGCACATGCCTGTCCACACCTATGTAACTCCAGCGGTGTTCGAGACCTGGAGACAAAGAGCACTGGATATGGGATTTCTGTACTGCGCTAGTGGACCACTGGTGAGGAGCTCCTACAAGGCAGGAGAGGCATTTATCGAAAACGTCATCAAGAAGCGAGCAGGGAAGGCTCAAGACGCCATAGCTGATACCGTTACAAACACACACGTCCTGGGGCTTTTCTCGTGATAATAGGCATATTCTGGAGCATTATTGTTCACCATTGGATCATATAGACTGGCGTTTGGCGTGGAGCAGCATTTCCTGGCGCGTATGGTAGGGCAGCCTCGTGGCAAGCCTGCTGTTTGATGAGCCTTCATTGCTGAACTGGGAGGAATGGCTAGTGTTCTGACTTAACATCAGACATAGCGTCAAAGGCGAAACTCTGGCTTGAATGCCTGGAGTCATATCGACATGAAGCAAACATTCAATCATCGAGTTCTTTGGTTGAATATTGTAACGTTCCACATGTTCCAATGAGAGAATTCCCCCCCCACCCTTTTCCCCCCCCTCCCCCAACCGGCCCCACCCCTTTTCTTTCCCTCTCCTCTCTCTACTAGCCAAACCTCCCCCAGTTGAGCCTCGCCATTCTCACATGGGTTTTCTGGACGACAGTACCACACCGTGTAACCTATAAGAACGAGATTGTGCGGGAGGGTTAGCTTTGCATCCCGCAGCTTGCGGTGAGCAATCTAACATAGTTAACCCCTTTCCCGGGACGCTGCTTGGCCGTGTTTAAGGTGCGGTCTTGCCTGTATAGAAAACGATACCGTTTCATGGAAAGCCGTGTGGACTGGGAAGAACGCGGCAGTCCGTTCGGTAGCTGAAAGAAAAGCCGACATGGGCAGACAAGGTAACAATGCATGACATGCATGACAATAAACTGTTAAACAGGTTTTTGCTGACACCGGTAATCTTGCTGAACCCAAGCTCTCGGGCGGGGTTCAGTAAGCGCCGTAGAACGCCTAGGATAGGCGGTCACCTAATTTATCCATTCCTATGGAATGGCCAGGGGACAGAGGCGTCGGTCTGCGCAGGTCTTCTGAGTATGGAACATGAGGTAGCGCCTGCTGGCTGGGAAATTTGATATTCGAAGAGCAGATTGATGAAGTGCTTAGAGGGAGTCGTAATTGGGCAACTTCCGGAAAGAGAATTGACTTTTTCGCGAATTACTAACGTGACCACAGCCAAGACGAGGGTAAGTATGGGATTCCTTCAGAAGCCGATCATGGGAGAGGTGTGCCTTGCAGGTGTAACCTCGAGCTCTGACGGGGCGACCACATACCATTGCTTGGTGGTGCTCCAAAACCATCCACTCTTCATTGGGAATAATTCATTATGGCAACCTATCACTACGTCAGTGGTACAAACAACCTGTTCTAATAGGTGGGAGAAGATCTGGAGTAGCTGCGTGCGTTATCGTGATCATCCCCCTGAGCACCGCTGAGCCCTCGAGCAAAGAACCACCAATGATTCCTCTGCGCTCTCTTCTAGGAGGCCGAAACACTGGATTTTCGCGAAAGAAGACATGTCTGGATCAAGAGCCTATGGTGTGAGCTTTCAAAGTCGGATTCACAGCGCGAGGCTGTCATTTCCACGGTTTTCGTAGCTGGTGATGCAGCTTTAGTATCGTGCGGTGGGAACTTTGTTTCCGTGAGCCAGCGCGTGACTCCACGTACTAACGTGGTAATGCAAGTCATACGCAGCTACAATCTTTCTGTATCCCATCATCTTTCGTACCCTCTCAAGGGCTCTCTGCTCCTGCATACATGGTTGTACTTTGGGGATCATCAACCTCCCATCCCGCCATTCCCCCCGCAGCGCTAGGTAAGCAGGCACCCGCTCATTCTATAACTGGAACTTGTAGGTATCCGGACATTTAACGGCTTCTCAATCTCGAACGACCGTCCCACACGTTTCCAAGAACCCAATAGCGAGCATAATCTTGATGCACTGACCTTTGGATGCTGTTATCACTGCAGGAGTCACGGCCATGGACCATTTGACCGGCCTCCGACAATGGGTACTCGCCTTGACCAGACCAGAAAGGGTCGATTACGAGGGATAGCTTCGATCCCGACTGACCGAGGTTGTTCGACCGTTATGACTAAGGTCAAGCTTGTACATCCCATCTGGGCCTCCAGTATCTCCCTGTCAACGAGAATCGGATGCGGCATATTACCTCCCTGGCGTTGCCTGCTATCGAAAATTTGCTCTCTTCATGATTGCATCGTGCCGATATATTATCTACTTTTGGTGTTTCCAGCAAGTCCAGGAACTCCCCAGATTTTGCAGTGATACATGTTGGCCCAAGGCTTCCGTTCGTATCCGATCTTCCAACGTGGACGTCCTCTTCCTTTCATTTTAGCTGCCGGATTTCCTCCTTTTTACGGCCCAGGACGAAATGGGGCTTACTATCAATGGACCAGCCCGTCACAAGCTGGGCTACCAGTCCACACGACAGCTGGATACTTTACCTCAATACACCTCCTGGTTAATCCTGTACCACTAATGCGTGGGAGAGATAGGGTGAGTGGCTCCATAACGGCAAATGGGCAGTCCTGAGTAGTAACACGTATGCGAAGAAACAGGTGTCTAACTATAAGCGCCTGCGAATCGGACCCAATGATCTTCGATGCTCCTATCATAGCAAGCTCCCTTCGCCTTCGATTATGACCGCATTTTCGATACACTCATGAGCATTGGCATTAGAGAGCAAATATCAGGTGATGATCCTGTCGATCCCAGATAAAAGTGGCACATTCCGGGATACCCATAATTTGATTCTGGCCGGCCCATGCCTGGCAGAACTTGTGTATCCCATCCATTACCAGTCTTCGTTGGGGACTCGCCGGCCCACTTCGATGCGCCGTTCCGTATACTTATCGAATCCATCCTTGCGAAGGATCGTTTGACTCTATTCCATATTCCTTCCAACTCGTCCATCTGGTTCAGGAAGCGTCGAACCCACATGAGTCTACAGAGTCTCCGGCACTTAAGTTCCGCTTCAAATCCGCACACATGTCCTCTCCGTTTGTGGTTGTCTCGATTTCCCCGTCGTCTCGTAACTAGCTTCTGCACTTCTTGAGTTGGCTCAATTACAAGATGTCACTGCTCATCAACGGTCTGCAATGTTCGATATATCATGGTCAGGTTGCCTACGCCTTGAAGCTTTACGCTAAGGCTCCAGACAACGCTGTCTTGAGCGACGAGACGATCGGTTGTATCATCGGCTTTCTTCGAACAGGCCTCGGGTCCCGCCCCATAACTTACCACGACCTGGTTACACCATTCCAACGCTCTTATCCTGCAGAGTTTGCCGCGGTCACTGCCGAATCGACATACTGGGGGACCGAGGCACGTCAAGTATATCGCAGATGGATGGACGCCAACGCCCAAGCCGTCAAAAGGTACGTTAAAGCCCTACTCACTCGTGACATCTCGATGTAAGATTAAAACTCTGCAGGCTCAACGGTCAGGGACGAATATCAGCATATCTCGACACAGGGACGAGCTCTGCAGCACGCGATTAGGCCAAGGATCCTATCCTAAAACCAGAGGAAAGCGGAAACCTTCTTGATACAGGGTTTGATTAGGCATGAATATTACGATCAAGGCCTAAAATGTCTGTCTCGCCAAAGAAGGCATGACCAACCCTTGAGGTACTGGTAAAGGGCATCTGTATCTTGGGTTGGGGGAGATGGTAGCGGATCTTTGTTGCCCGAGTCATGTGAAGATTGAGAAAGACAACGAAAATCACTATCGTAGTCCCACTGTATATTGCAATGTCGCAGCTGTTTCGTTCTCTCTACTCCTATTACTACACCAAACGTTCGCTGTTATCGCGGACGCAGTGGAGAGATTTAAGCATCACGATGCTTTTGTCAGCTCAATGAAATTGCAATTCGAAAGACTAATTGCCATTTGTGATGGTATCTGAAGTGGTGTTGGCAGAGCAAAATCGCATGGATATTCGACATTGTATCCGAGGAAGACGGAAAAATATGCAGAGGTTTAAACCCCCCCGCTTTTCGAACACACGATGCAAATAACTCCACTAATAACTCTGCGCTATTAGTACGATACAGAAGATCATTACGGTCTGTCTACGTTCAATCGACTGAACCGGAGCGCAACACTCGATAGCGGACGGTCTGTGCTTAATGTTTCATCTTGCACATATGTCGAACTGCCACTTGGTTTCTCGGTTCTGATGAGACAGTCGTGGAGAAAGAGCTCTTGCACGAAGGAAAAGGATCCCCAAGATACGGTCTTCTCGGGCATAACGAATTTGTGCTTCCGTACGAGGCACAGCCTCGGCGTAAACGAGTCCTAGTCATTCTGCAGAAGATGATGCCTTTCCATACTCACTATAAGATAGAACACCTTCCAAAGGGGCATAAATGGCCATGCTGACTACCGTGTAGGATGCTACTTCTATCCTCGCTTCACTACGGTCATCGACTATCCCCTCCACTTGCTATGGCTGCTGTGAGGCGACCGGCACCAGGATTCAACTGCCGCCATCTATACAGTCATAGCGTGGTTAACAACCAACTGAAGGACCGGTGCCCAAGAGACTTAGGAAACGATTATCATTCTCTAGTCATAGTTCTCCTGAGGAACGCCGTTCGAAGGCTCACTGTAAGACAAACAGATCATGATCTCGACAGCGACCACGACCCAGTACGCAGCCTGAGCACCCTGAATGCCCTTACTACATCATGACAGTGTGTACTGGGTAATCAACCCCCCGCAAGTTCAACGCCATGTCATACAACCGAGATAGCCCATAGGTACTATGGACCGCCCTACAATGAGTATACCCGAGCTGCCAGGAATTACCATTTTTGTTGAGGAGGCTGCTTGCAACATGGATACTGGACCCCTTCCCTCGCGTCCGCTTCGCTTTAAATGAATGGGAACGAGTAGCAGTCACCTATTGATACAATTGATGGAGATTGGTGTTTGAACACACGACCAACGCTTTTGAGACATGACCGCATACAAGAGAGAAACCGGTTTCAAGGAGTCTTAGAATCTGGTTTCAAGAAGACTCAGACTCTGGTTTCAAGATGTCTCAGAATCTGGTATCATGTTGCGCCCATAGCTGGGAGAATTACCAAGATCCTCTTCCGAGACTCAATCCTCGTACTCTTAGCTGCCCATTCGCCACCATCCGGTTCACACGGCCCGGTCCTGGCCCGGAAGGCTGGAGAATCCGAAAATAGAACGTAACAGCATCCCAGTTGCGATTAAAGTACGATATTTGTTCCAGCGCGGCTGACCAGATAGACCACGTCACTTCCGACGACAACAGCCTCACATAGAGGAACGCATTCTCTTCGCTGTAGTCGAGTATACGAGGAACCGACGAGGAGGGTTCACGCCTTATGGCTTCGGCTCGGGCTCGGGCAAGAACAGTCCTAATATCAGCTTGCCCTGCGTAAGGATCGAACCGCCCAGCACTCCCGTAATCGGCGAGTGAGATCATGCTTCCTGCGGAGGTTTCGCGAATCCATGGGTTGGGTGGAGGATTAAAACTATTGGCGGTAGATTTGCTAAGGCAGGAAGGCGCGAGGCTGATGACTATGGGATGGCTGGAAGCGTTGTTCAAGGCTGGTGCTGGTGCTGCTGTATCCATTGCTAATGCAGCACCAAAGTAAATCAACAGGAGTCCAAGCATAACTACCTCGTACTTCGTTCTCCCGAAACACTTCTCTCAGAGTTGTGATCGTGAACGAATATAGGGGAAGACGGGTGCTTATTAACCCGAGGACGCTTCCGTTTGCATTAAGCCAATCACCATGGAATGCTTTATTTGCGCTCCTTGTGCCCTACATACGCACAAAGGGAGGCAGTGAAATTTGAATCATGCAATCACAAGTATATTGGTAACCGTGCAATATTTTGTCTTCATTTCTTATGTATATCCTACCTATGCGCCTCAGAAAACTGCACCAACCATGCGAACGCGGTGGTCTCGATTACTATTGAACACTATACTTGCGCGTATCGTTTCTCTCCGTATGTGCCAAACAAATCATGTTTCAACTTCTGCAACGGGCCGAATTGATACATCCGCTGGCTCGCGCCGTGAACCTAAAGCTGGAAATGCATGCACCCGTGTTGGTTAAAAACAGAACAGCGGCTCCTTACACATGTGCAACCAACCTTTAATCCTATGTCTGCTATTGAAATTATCTTGCCATGTGGCTGCCAAACGCTACTTTGACTGGAATGTTATTACTACTCAACTGTATTAATTAGCATGACGCATAGATAGCATCGTGGCTGCAAAGAAATCACTTTGACAGATTATCAGCTGCACTTGGCGCTTGCTTGTAATCCTCTTACCATAGGTACTCATATCATTACAGAAAGATTGAGGCAATATCCCAAAAAACAAACTTCTAACAGAGTCTTCGGTATAACCACAATACCATCTCCTCTTCTAAACCGTCAATTCCACGCTTGTACGACAAAAACTCCAAGTGATTTCAATAGATGATCCACAGAGCATCGAACCAGAGTCTTAGTTCAGAATCAGCATGTTTGCCATTCTAGCGTCTTCCATCACTCATGTTCGACACGATCCCATCATGTATATTAGGAGCACCACTCCTATAGATTTTAGCTCCTCGGGTTAGGCAATGCAGTCTCTTGCAATAGAACTTCACTGAACATCAGCAATCACCAAAGCCCAGACAATAGAATTGAAACGCATTGGAGCTGCGCCGCAGAAAAGGAGGGTATATCAAAGTGCCGTTTCCAAGAGGGTGATGGAACATCACTTCTCAGCTAAATCAAGTGGCTCGTGAATATCAGCAGTACCCTAGCGACGGAAAATTCTAGCACTAGTAATCGTTTTGACGTCCTGAATGACTTTACTTTCACTATTGATGAGCGTTTTCAATATGGTGTATATGATGAATCAATGATATTAGTGCATAGTCGCCCGTTGGGCTTTTCAAGAGAGGGACACTCTTCCACACCCAAAAGTTCTTTTCTAAGCAGACATGATTCCAACCGCTTGCATTGCATCGTATTGTTAGACTAAGGCTCAAAGAAGGAAATCCGTACGCCTTGACACACTGATGGGAAGTCGGCGAAACACAAATGCCTTTGAAGATTGGGTGCGCGAGACAATGCAGAACAAGGAGACATGATGTACAATCTAGAGACCAAACTTTGGAAATCGTGCTCTAGCAGATCAGTTTGTGCCTCTTTACACGGTATTGATCACGACATTTACCCACCCAAGTTTGATGATGGTTTTGATGTACGAGAACTTTTTTAGGATTCTTGAGGACTTCTGCTTGTCATAATCGTTATTGTCCCATTGATAGAGTTGAACGGCCTGGTGAGAACGTCCTGGATTTACGCACCTGCGATACTCCTAAAGTAAAGTCTCTTTATCGAAGCACCGAAGCGCAAATCATCTCCCTGGGAGCACAATCGACAAGGTTTCGTCTGCGGATATCTTCTTATCCTACAAGTTTGGTGTCCACTTCTAGGACGTGCATGAGCTACTTCTAAATAGGGCTTGCATGAGACACCCCTAAGGCGTACGGACACGGAACGGCAAGAAATATCGATTCACGCACCATTTTCCTGTCGGCTCGACCTCTTACATGCCATTCTAATCCTCTTTCCTCCCAACATGACCGGCCTTCCTGAGTCCAAAGAAGGTGATCACGACCACCGTGGTAGTGGCGCCAAAGATAGTCCAGAACGCTGCACGATAGCCTTGCAAAAGAGCATCAGTAGCGTTGGACTTGGAATGCTCAGTCACCGATGCCACTATTGCAGCAGTCACAGCTAAGCCAACAGAGTTGCCGAACTGGGCAACCTCATTAAATACGCCGCCGGCAAGTGATTGGACTTCTTGGGGGTATGCATTGGATATGACGAGATTGGACACAGTGAAAAGTACTGAGAGGCCTTATCAGCAAGGCTCGAAAGCTTGTCATGTCGGACATACCGTCGGGATTGGCGGGAGAAAGCAGTAATGCCCAAAACGACGTTCGCCAGTATGATTCGTGCACTTGGATAGTCGCCATGATCGGCGAAGCAGTCATGGTAACGAGAGCGGAAGCTACAACAAGCGTGCGTACTTGAACTCGGGATATCAAATAACCGGTTAATATATTGATGCTGGCACCCATGATGACGTGAGGTAAAAATCGGATCGAACTCTGCAACGCAGATTTGAATTGTACCTGTTGGAAGCTACGCATGCTCAGTCAGAGAGATCGACTCCTACGCCAATGGCATTTTGACAGACACTTGAATAAGTCTTCACTTACTACAGGGTTGTGAAATACTGGATAGCGTTGAGGGAAGCCCAGCAGAAGAAGACCGCCACGCATGTCGTGGTAAATGCAGCATTTCGCCAGAGTTTGTTCGGGATGATTGCTGGTCTCTGGTGCTTTACCTGATAGTCCATATACAGTGGAAACAATGCTAGCAGTAGAATCGAAAAGACCAGAAGCACAATGTTCTGGACCTCCGAAAACCGGCGGTACGAGGATGTGGTCGTGGCTAAGACATATAGTAAAATGCCGAGAGCAGTGCTAAGGCCGGCTGCACCTACCTAATCGATATCTTCAACGAGGCGTCGTGTCCATGCTTTGTCCGACGGGCGATATACAGGAGGCAAGACCCATATTGCAGTCATAGAAATGGCAAAATTGATTATGGCACTCACAAAGAAACTCCAGCGCCAACCTATCGTATCAGTGAACACCCCACCCAGAAGCAACCCAACGGAGTAGCCTAATGGCTGACCCGTACCGTTGGACGCAAAGGCAATATTACGCCACTTGCCTTTAGGGAACGTATTTGTGATTAGACTGACTGCTGTAGGAAGGCACATTGATATGGCGATGCCAAGGAATGTTCGAAACAGGATGAGCTGGACTCCAGTTTTTGACAAGCCAACTGCTATGGTGAACCCGGCGTAGAGGAAGCTCCCCGTGACCCATACGAGTTTGGCTCCAACAATATCAGCAACGGCGCCAAATACCAGTAGCAAACATCCAGCCGACAGAGCGTAGACGGCCGCAGGCCACAGCAGAAAGCCTGGTGCCAGATTAACATCATCTGCAATACGTGGTAGAGCGCTGATGAGTACACCAGATCCCATCGTATTGAGAAAGCTGATCCCAGAAAGTGTAACGATGATGGCGATTGACTTGCTTTTGCGCTGTTGAATATAGGAAGATAGTGCCCGGTCACCATCTGAGAGTCGTGGTGGCTCTGGTGATGTCGGACTAACGAAATTTGGGGCGACCGGAGGAGGTACTGACGGTGGTGCAAGGAAAAGAAATTCGATGTCGGATTCCATGTGGGCAGAGTCGCTGCTTGCGTGTTATGTTAGCATGATGGGTTCCATGGCAATCCAGTTTTTACTCTATACAAATCGGCTGATTAGACGGATTGGATTGCGGTTTAGCATGCTTCGCCTACACTATCGGTGTAGTATTGAATATTGAATAAAGGAACGCGGGTCGGCAATTTTCTCCACGTGAGAGAATACGTGGAGAACATTGCGGGTCCCCGTCCGCTTAATCTTTATCTGATACTACACCGAGATCATCATTGAACGCGTCTAATTGCCTAATGGAGAGTTGCGTACTGTACTTTGTCATGACCAGCAAGTAAACTGCCGCGAAACAATCGCAATTATTGCTGGATCTGACAATGCGTGGCGAACGCGAAGCTGAGTCATCAATTCACGGAGAAGCTAGGATTCAAATCCCGGGCGCCCATAAGGGGCCCACGCCCGAACATATTCTGGGTTGAACATTTCGCGCGGTATCGGAATCCGAAAATTTCGCTATACCATACCTTGCTGTTGAAGGCTAAGAGATCGCACTTCCTAGCGCACCAGACGAGACATTGCCAAGGGCTGCATGCTACACAATGCCAATAGCAAACCGGACGGGCTATCATTCAGCTTCAAAAGGAACATGCTGACACTTAGGCGTCTTATACTACTTCAATGTTGTTACCTTCAATTTCTGACATCTCGAGCACGCGCCAGTGCAATCAGTGCACACCGAATTACACATGCAGTGATATCTCGTCGCTTTCTAGATGTAGGACTGCTTATAGCATCAGATATCACAGCGCCTATCGGATTGACGCGTTTCACTTGCTGCAAATCATTCCCGAGCATTTTTCGTGAATCTTTCTTCAAGATGACGGCGTGATCTCAGTTGTGATGTAATGGTAACAGGCCGTTGTTCCCAACGAGAGGACTTAGTAGGTGGAGAAAGCCTTGTGACGGTAGAGCCTTCTTTCATCTCGTCCTTGGATAGCAATACAAGCTACCTGACGTCACTTCCCCGAGTGGCTTCCCCGAGTGGCGATTTCAACTTTCCGCGGACAGGAAGCGCCAAAGGTATAGGAAAAGGTTGCTCGCTGCTCGCCACCACTTTTTTCTCCACTCCCCTTCTTGTTCTTGAAAGAAGCCCGCAATTTCATTCTTGCCTTACTTAGGCGTTGGTATTTCGCGTAATGACGACTCGAGAAAAGGTAATTGTAGTGGGCGGCGGACCCGTCGGGGCTTTAGCAGCCCTCTATACAGCAAGACGAGGTTATACCCTAGAATTATACGATCTGAGAGATGGTCAGTCTAGTCTGATCTCACGAGCGTGATAATTGACAGAGTATAGATCCTCATTTCGGAGACCCGAATGCAAGGCCAGCTATTGACTTGATCCCACTTTCTCTATCCGAGCGTGGTATCCGGGCCATTAAGGGTGCAGGGGTGCCAGGGCTAATCGAAGATGTCCTGGACAATGCGAGGCCCGTCCACGCGCGCATGGTCCACGGTGCTGATAGGAATGGCAATCCTACACAAATCCCGATGCCCTATGGCCCAAATGGAGAGGTCACTGGCCCCACTGCGACTTTAGAGGCCAAACTAAATTATGTAACAATCCAAAGATATCGCGACCATCGTCGACCTGATGTCCAAGCAATGACTGATATGGCAGTCGAACACTATCATAAGCTCAGTGTAGGCGTCAAGTCTAGCTTGAGTAGGACAAAGAAGAGGATTGAGTCTGCCCTTCAGATATGTGTTCCTGCCCTAGACTGGGCCACATTGTACTGGCGTATTCAATTCAGCCATGAGAGGGTTTCCGTGATCCGGAAAAAGGACGCTCGGCAAAATAGAATCCTTAGGTCGTTCATACCGTCGCTGTTCTTGAGCGTGTTTCTTGCAACTGTGTTTCTGTTCGCGCATTGATGCTCGTTGACTGTTGTAGCATTAGGACTTAGACCCTCCCATAGGTTCGCAATCAGAGCGTGATATTGGATACGTAAATATGGTCAAGTACTCGTTCCACCAAGTAGTCAAGGCACTAGTACGAAAGTAGAGCTAGCATAAGGTACCAGCTGCCTTGAGTAAAGGACCCAGACGAGGTAATAGCCAAAGTACGGCTTGTGAATTCCTTTGGGAACCGTGGAATACATTAGTGCGAGTATCTGTTGTAGCCGCAAAGTCATAGGTAGTCTCCATTTGCTACCCAAGTCAGCTGGAAGTACAACTGGAAGCTTCTTGTTATCATGATGTCTGGCTTTGTAGACAGCATTTGGGCGATGTTCCAATAAACAGACCATGCATGCAACGTGCCTGCTAGGTGTCATTATAGATAAATTTTCGGAGATGATGCTGGATCAGGGACCATATTTCTTCTTCAGAAAATCTTACCCTGTCGAGTCATCCATCAGCCTCCACCTCTTCCCCCATCACAACCCCTACCCTCAGCCTCCAGCCCGCAACCGCATGCCCCAGCGCACTTAACTTCGTCATCACCGCCATCAGACTGGGGTCTTGGCTCTCAACTCTCACTTTCTCCTTTACCGTTACCTCTTCACCTCCATAGTTGAACACCTGGTCAAGTTCGTCATGGACAGGTGGCCGTGATGCTAGGCCGAGGCGCGTGCGGATGGAGAGGCCTGTAAGTGATGTTTCGGGCGGAGACGGTGGAGAAAGGGTGCGTACATGGAGGAGGAGAGCGGCATCGGAGATGGAGAGGTGGAAAGACAAGTTTGACGGGAGGGTAGGTGAAAATGTCTTTGCGGGCAGAGAGGAGTAAGCTAGATTCTTACTAGATCATATTTGTACTTGGGAAAGAGCGAAGAGCACTGAACAGTAGGTAAATTATGGCATACTTACATCATCGCTCGGCAAATCCTCCCACCACTTCCCACCCACAACATCTTCACCCCCTTTCAACGTCTGTCTTGCTTCATCAATAGTATCCGCCAGCAGTTTTAGCTGGCCAGCTATGAAAGAGCCATTGTGTGGGTCGCCAGTCCATGCGCTTATGTCGATGATATCGAGAGCTTGATTAAGTAGATTTAGTAGGGTGGATAGTTGTGGTAGCAGCAGAGGGTTCTGAAGATGGACTGGGAAGGAGGGCAGGGCTCGTGGTGGTGGCAGGGTTTGTAGACGGAGGTGTATGTCCTATGTAGGCATAAGCTGATTATTTTATACGAAGAAAGGCCTGGTAAATAATGGAAGATATGAAGGCAGAGCAGTTTGAATGTTTTCAAGATAATGACATGTGATTCTGTGGAGTCGATTTTTCTTTGCTTTACATAATGATATTGTTTAACTTACGCCTTTGACTATGCGAGTCCCGATTCTTGTCACAAAACCCTTTACGTTCTCCGACCTTAGCGACGATAGAGCGAGGGTTGAGCCGGGCTCTTCAGGTGCTAATAAAGCAAGGCATTCTTGTAGACCACTTTTCAGAGATGCGAGATTTTCTTGCAACAGGTTGAGGAGCCATTCTAGTTCAGCTGCCTAAAAGGTAATCAATCAACTAGTGACGCTGGGCCAGCAAAGATTCTCCAAAATGTACCAACGACTCTTCTTCCTCCTTGATGAGCTGCTCAGGCGATATTGGAGGCCACACAGTAGCAGACATGGCTCTACGGGTAATCAGCCGGAAGTATATAACTAAGTGTAGAGTTGCTGAGATACACCTACTTCTACCACACTACTCTCGACTACCGAATCACGTGAGCGGTTATCACGCTTCGATCATGCATTGGTGGGCAATAAGGTGGTACTTCAGAGTAGGTGTAGGTAAGCACGGCAAAGCAGATCTCTGCATGGAGATCGAAATCCTAATTGACGCTAGTGCGGAATTGGCCGAAAAACGCTTCCAATGTCACAACCAGTCCCCAGTCCCCAATCGCAGTCGTCGCGGAACTGTTTACATCACCGTTAACCATTACCTCCAGACATCCATTTTGAAGATCCCATTGCGTAACGAACCGTAGAGTAACTTGTGTGTCTGAAGAGCTACCCTACTCGTAGATTGGCACGAGACATGTTGTCGTCAATGGCAAATTGGCGAAATGGCAATGTTGCCCACCCTGTGAAGTGACGTAGTTGGATGATTAGACTTGCCTTAAAGAGCTTTTAGGCAGCGGATAGGCTGGGATAGGGCCCGCAGCCAAGCCAAAAAGCAGGGAAATTGCACCCCGGAGCACAGCGCCCTAGGCCCCTTAAGGTGGCCTATGGAAAAGCACGCGGAGCTGTGCGCTAACACCTACGTCAGCCTCAGCTGCCCCCAGCAAGACCTTTAGAAGACTCTCTTCATTTGCGCCCGCTTTCTCAGCTTTTCTTCACGACTTCATCCTCTCTGAATACTGCTATATTGAGTGATCGGTATGTTGACCCGTCAACCACACATTCCAACCCTTTCAATGGACCATCACTGACGATCCAAGGCCCAGGACAGCTTCGCGTAAACACCAGCGACCATGTCACCCAGTAAGCTCCCTTCGGTTCCCATCATCCGAAACACTCCAATATCCTAACCCATGTTCTCTACAGGACCAATTCTCGGCCTCGTGTCGCTCGTCTTCATCGCAGGCGCACTTCTTCTCACCCTCCTCATCCTCATCGGTGGCGGCGTGAACAAGAACCCTACCAACCAGTTCTACTTCCTCCAGGCAGCGACTACTGGTATACCAGGGGCAGCAGCAACAACAAGGTGGACTTTCTGGAATGCCTGCAGTGTCACCAATGGCCGCAATGCCTGTCCAAAAGTTCATCCGGCCTATCCATTTGATCCGCCCCAGAATTTTGGCACCACAACTGGAGTACCTCCACAATTCATTGGGTAATGGGCCCTATGCCAAGAAAATCCAATTGAATGTCTACCGTACATCTTACTGACACATTCGCGATAATAGAGCAAAGAAGTACTACTACGAGACGCGCTTCATGTTCGCCTTTGTCCTCATTGGCGCTTTCTTCGGCGCCTGCTCCCTCTTCCTCGGCCTCCTCGCCCTATGCAGCCGCATCGGTAGCTTCCTCGGCAGCGCTCTCTGCTCCGTCGCACTATTCTTCCATACCATAACCACATGTCTCATGACGTGAGTCTCCCCTCTGTCAATCAACGCGTCCTCCCACATCCTAAACCCCCACTAACCAATATTCTCTAGCGCCGCATACGTCAAAGGCCGTAACAACTTCCGCTCCGCAGGCAAGTCTGCCGATCTTGGTCGCTACGCTTTCGGCTTCATGTGGGCGGCTGTCGCCTGCTATTTCATCGCTACCGTACTCCTCTGTGCTGGCGGCGCAGCGTCTGGGAAATCAAGCAGTGGTGGTGGACGACGGGGGGGTATGTTCTCAAGAAATAGAAGGAGCACGAGGGATAGAGGAAGCTTTATCGATAAGGAGGTCGCTGTGGACGGTGAAAGGTCTTCGTTCACGAGAGCGTAGACCTAGCTGGGTCCAAGAAGTTCGGGGAATGAGTGGGCGAGGAGGAAGGGGGGCATGATGGCCGTGGGGGAGGTTGACCAATAATTCGACCGATTGCTTACGATGATATCCTGTCCTGCCGGTGTTTGTGTTTTTCTTGAGCACTTCTCATGATTTAACGCATTCGAGTTACTGAGCGTCTCTATGGAGTCATAAGTCATGTTTGGGGGGTTGCAGAAAATCACGGGGAGATAGTATAAGGGGCTTTGATCGATAGTGGAGGGTTAATTTGACGGGAGAAGGTGAAGGTAATGGTATGGCTTGTATTTAGGCGGTATATTGGTAATCAGCTACTTCTACTTAGTATGCTAATATGTATAAATATTCTCATCGAGATTGTGGCGATAAGTGAGGGGAATTGAGGGAATTGATGGCTAGCTATCGGTTTACTTCATGATTTTCAGAGTGTCCATGAGCTCCATGCGGCATACGTCGTGTGCAAGGCTACATGCACGTGAGTACCAACCCCAACAATCTTATCCCCCCTGTCCCCTACTTCTTCTCAGCATGACTTGTCCTCTCCCTGACTTATTCGTCCCCACAACCTGATATAACCAGACAATGCCCATAGACACGCCACCAACCCGCTTTTCGATGAACGGATATCTCAATGCGTACCACCTTCCTTCGAATATTTTCTAATCCAAACTTTACCTCGAGGGCTCCTTAGACCATGATTTCGGGACCCCAGCAGCTGTGCCGGCTCAGGACGAGGGGATGCAGAATATGCGTGGCACGGGTGTTCGAGTTAGGTTTGTAGGAGTATTTGTGCAATACCCGGAGCGTTTTCGTCTTTAGCCATGGGACGGACTATTGAATTCTTTGATCGTATACATTCGTGGATCGATTGTACTCAGAGCGGAGGCTGCAGAGATAGTGGTATCTCATGTGGATATGTCTAGAGTGGAAATTTGTAAGCCGAGTCATGCTGCAATCTTGGAAAGGCTGGACAGGTATGGAATCCAGGTTGGGCAGACAGCCCTTAACTCGTGGTTCGCGTCCCGCTAGCCCTTCGTCGAGGAATTTTTTTTGCTGGGGGCCTTGACGTGCTCAATGGCCCTTTATGGAGTTGAACAAAACTAGCAAACTGTCAACATGCCTAGGAACGACTCTTGACTCGCGCTTTGCCTGTCGACATGCCTTCGTCGAGGAATTATTCTTTTGGGCCGCTTTTGGCATGTTCAATGGCCCTTTCTCGGCTTGAACAGACAATTGTAGCCTTGCGCCCATTGATGTTCGTTCTTCCTCCAACTTGGCTATTCATTGTGCCTCAAGGATTGACCGCGCCAGAGTCTGCACTTTCGGACACATGAAGGTCGTGTATATTAGCTCGATCACAAGCCCGGATCGAAGATACCGGAATACGCTACCGCACCAAAGCCCACGCCCACCAGAAGACCCACCGACAGGGTATATTTAAGCCCCTTCAGCAATAACTTTTTCCACTTAATCTTTTGTTGCATTCCTGCATATTCGTGCTCATTATGTGTCCCCTCCTCGATGTTTGGTAGGTTAGTATAGGTAGCCCGGCCTGAGAATTTGACTTTTGGCCGTTTACCGTGTTTCATTGATCCGTGAAGTAGAGGTGAGCTTTCGTTTGTCAGATGAGAGGGAGTGTCGTCTGGGCTTCCGGAGGAAGAGTTGGTGGTCTGCCACATTTTCCATGAATATGAGTGCGGGGGAGGAATAGGAGGGGTAAGTGCATTACAAATGGCAAGAAGTCTTGAAGGGGGGGGTTGCAATGTACTTAAAGAAGGACTTGCTAAGGGAGAGGCTCGGATATCTGTGTATGTAGTCTGTCGGAGCTCTTATGCAGGGTTCATAGCGACCTACTTTCAGTGCCGTGACGGACATGATCGGCTTTGGCTGTGCTTGCACGGATGATCTGGGGTGGCATCTGATCAATGTAGGTTGGATGTCCATTCATCTTCTCTGGCCCCTACAGTAGAGTCTTCGATTTGACATTGAGTGTTGGCATTGCAGCTGCTCTTCAGGAGACCTGCAATGTATTCATGAACTGGTAGTGGATTGGTGCGCTTGACTGTACAGGAGGAGCAATACTGAAGACATCCGAAAAGATTCGCATCTTTTTATACCTATTTCGCAGCTTACCGGTAGTCATTGGGTGATTTCGACAGACACAAAAGTACATCGAGGCTCACCTAAGAATGGCGAGTGTCATTTTTGTAATGTGGAATAGCGGTGATTTAGGGTTAGGGCTATGTGTTCTCGGCCTTTCTTGGCGACATGTTAGTCCGTCAGGTCACTTTCTGTCAAGCATATACACTATAAATATGCAGCCTCAAAGATTGATATTTTTTTGATAGTCACAGGTCACACAAGCCAGTAAGGTCAGCTTAGTAAGGATTTATGGTTCAAGTTTGGATTTTACAATCGTCAAAACCTCAGCTTTTCGAGGCTACAGAACATCAAGGCCCCCTGATTCTAGATCTCCGAAGCCACACCGTTTTCTGATCACATTCAGATTCTTTGGATGTATCCTTGTGTTGTGCTGACCGTGCACCAACCTTGCAGGGAGGCTTCGATAGATGAGACCTGATTGGGTTTTTCCAACCATCTTGCATAAGCTGAAGTGCACATATTCCATTTTGGATAACTCGGGCTCTGAAGACTCGGATAAAGCTTCTAAGATATGGCAAGCTTTGTCCCTAATCTTTTCTTTTGTGTGATTATACCTCCAAGGCACTATCCGTGCTACATGAATACCGTTCCACTTGCGGGTGGTATGAGCGCGGCGCAGATCCTTTCCTATTATGCCTCTAGCATTGCCACCGGCACTTTTGGCCAGGGCTAACCTCTCGACCACCATTTACATCCCCGGCACGTCCCCAGTTCATTTAGGAACATGCTAGCTTTGGAGGATCCAAAAATGTCAGATTAACGAAAAGATTGCCCAGATGTGTTGCTAAGTTGGTATGTAAACAAAGGGTGATGTTTGTTTTTACAAACAGCTTGAGGACCGCTCGTCAGAACAAGCTATAACAAAGTCAGCGTCAATTACCCAGATGCCCAAGTTTCTTCAAAAATTATCTGGCAAAGAAGATATTTACAAGCTTTTTGCAATGCCAAAAACCAACTCATCAATGTCAATGGCGACAGCTGATGCCAGCAAGGCCAGTCATGTGCAGTAACTTCGGCTTCGCATATCTTCTAGCAATGATTAGCAATAAAATATTTTATATACAAGACCATTGAACTCCTCGAGGAACGCCTGGATGAGGTCAGCTGAGAAGCCCCGCAATTCGAACTTGGAAAATAAATCAATTCCTAATCTAGGACATCATAGGCGAAGTGACAGTCTCCGCCTGCTTCGGCACTTTGGACCAAGGAAAAGACATAGGCGGCTCCACCAGAAAATGGCTTCGTCCAAGCCTTTTGCATAACAGCGCTAGGCTACTGATAATGGCTTTACGCCTTGCTCCTCGGTAGCCCAGTCCAAGCTGGCTAGACTTTCAACCAAAGGAACACACATACCAGAGTCTTATAAATGCCATTGCGGTGTGGTAAGATAACGAGGAAGCTTGAGTGAATATAAAGGCATATGGGATGCAGCAACAGCCAGGCACTGGGAGCATAGGAGGGGGGAAGGTGCGTCTGTGGTGGTAGGGAATATTGGCAAAGGGGGAGGACATTGTTGGATCGGCGCAGCATGCTACTTGTTATTGTCCGCTTGAAGCAGAGCGAGTTCATCTCAGAACGCTTGAGAGAAGAGTGATGACGCGAGTACGGGGGGAATGTTATCGCTGTGGTGTCGTACCTGAGAAGTTAAGAATTGCAGTATCTTCAAGCTGTGTAGAAATTGCTTCGTGTGGTGCTTGAGGAAGGTTTCACAGTGGCTGGCACGCATTTTGCTAATGGCATTATCTTGAGAATCACTTCTAGCTCATTCATCGGAATAAGCTATGCTTCGGCCAGGATGCTGAGGACTAGAACATGGAGCGCTAGCTTGACTACCCGGAAGCATTGAGGAAGATGAGCAATGTTTGATCCGAATAGATGTTACCTTCACAAATCATAACCACCAGTTGCTATAGCTTGGCCTTTTTGATCTACTCCTGACATCTGGTACTTCCACGCGATCCAGTTAGGGTTTGGCATCTATCTTGGCCGTAGTGTGGAACACCTCGAGCTACATGTGATCTCTGCAAGGATCATTGAGGGTTCTGATTCCAATCTTGTCGAGCTAGAAAAGAATGGAGGTACTATGGACTTCTCATTGTGGTTTAGACCGAATGTCCGATGCAGGTTCGAAGCAGAAAGACCGTGGTGGAGGATCACATTGCCTGTTGGGAATCTGAAGAAGTCTGACGATATAGCAAATTGTGGGCCCAGATATGTCCTAGCTATTTACAATTAATACGAAGCGAAGTGGCCTAATGGGCAGCATTATCTGGTCTTTACAACTTGCTTTCCACAATCTTTGAAACGCTATCGAACAAAGGGCCTGAGTCTGTTCGAGTGGCTGATTTTGCAACGACAGGGATTTGATCCTTGCCGACGTTATACTCACTAAGCCTAGTGTCTAATCCCAGGTCTTGGACGAGATGCTCAATGGCATCACCCAGTTTAATCGCATCTTTCTTGTCATCTCCGCTTCGGCTCTGTCCAATGAACGGCAATGCTCTCGCTAGCTGCGCCGCATCTTCCGGATTCTGAGCTTTCACTCTCACGACGCCCGCGAGTGTGATGCAAGAAGTAATCCCGTGAGGAATACCATAGGGCGAACCAAGCGCATAGCCCATTCCATGGCTTAAGCCAAGACCACCCTTGACATTCGTACCAATAGGATAAAGAGAAGCAAATGACGCTAATTGTAGCCTTGTGATGATGTCTTCATCCTTGGGATCGGCCTTATATTTTGGTAGGTTTGTGAAAAGCTGTTCAATGGCCGTCAATACCAACGATCTCGCCGGTACCTCTGTGGCGTATGGGTGGTATAACAACTCTACTGCGTGGTCCAGAGCTCGTATTCCTGTTGACATCCAAAGCTTCTGTGGAGTCTCTTTACCAAAGACAGAATCATAGATGACAACTTGAGGCACCAGTTCTGGCGCTACAACCATCGTTTTCTGACCTTCCCCATTTGTGAACCCCGCTATCATCGTACACTCGGCAGCACTCAACGTTGTTGGAATTGTGATATGGTATAGAAACTTCTTCGACTTCTCATGAGTCCGGTATGAGATAGCCTTTGCAGAATCGATAGGACTTCCACCTCCAATGCTTATGATAGTGTCAATTGACGGGTCCTTACCCACAGCATCAGAAGCTTCATCCAATTGCGTCACAGGAGCATGCTGTTTGATGTTGGAAAATGTCCCAGCATGGTGTTTCGAGGTCAAGAGCTCTTCAACTTGGTGGATGAGGGTTGTCTTGCTAGCGAGAGATGAGCCCGTGATGACGAAGGCTTTTGAGGATGAGGAAGGCAGACAGGAGAGGAGGTGTTTCTGGACGGAGTTAGGGCCGTAGTAGAGACGCTCGAGCTGGGTAGGTGCCCAGAGGCCAGAAAGGGGGTGCTCGGTCCGTTCAGTCATGGTGGATAGGCAACGTCGGGTGAGCAACTGTCGATCGAAAATCCTAGAAATGTGAAAAAGACATAGACGGGCTTTCGACATATATATAGAGACATAGCAGCGGGAAGAACCCGGCAGAAGAAGAAGGGACTTCAAACATTGAAGGGAAATGACGTGGGATGGGGAAAGGTACGGAATATTTCCGCCCCATATCAGCATTGAGCTTTGACGAATCGGCCATTCTGCCTCTCTTCATGAAGCTATCAGCAACTCATAATAGATCTTATAGATCCTCGCCATGGCAGGAATCCAATCACCCCAATTGAATTGGGAAGCTTCCGCAACAGCTACGCATCCACAGGTCTCCTCTATCCTACCTTCTGAAGTCGAGACGTGTTTGAAGAATGCTAGGTTTGTAAGTCTTGAACATCACCTTTCTGCTGAGACTATTATACTGAAAGCGCATTGAAGCTCCACCTCGCAACATGCGACGCTATGTACCCTCATATCTCTCTAATGAACTACACATACCTTCCATCAACGCCTTTTAATCCCGATCCAGTTATCATTATGACCACGAACCCTACTTCTAAGAAGACGCTGAACCTAATTAACAACCCCCGGGTATCTCTTCTTGTCCACGACTGGGTCTCACATAGACCGCCAACCCGGAATCCGGACCCTACTCGTGAAGGATCCCCGCCACCTCAAGCAACGCGTTCAAGTCTGGCAAGCCTACTTCTCAACATGAACACAAGTGCTTTAAGCAGCATCAGTGCCACTATCAATGGCGAAGCTGTGATGGTAGAGAAAGACAGTGAAGAAGAGAAATGGTGCAAAGAGAAGCATCTGGAGAACAATACATTTGGTGATCAAGCCAGAGAGGAGAGAGGTTTCTGGGGAACCGCTCCTCAGGCGCCCACAGAAGGTGACGGTGGTACTAATTGTTATATCGAGGGTGAGGAGGTTAGGGTTGTCCTTGTTGGGGTTAAGGAGGGGCGAATAGCAGATTGGAAGGGGGGTGTGAAGGACTGGAGTCTGAAACCTCAGCGTGAAGAAAGAGGGAGGCAGACATTAGCCAATGGGGTCGTATAAGGCGATGGTTTCACGACAGCATAGCTTAAGGAGTTCACGGTTGCACAGTGCTGGTTATACACACGATTTCATTCTACTGCGCGCCGCCTCTACCACTACCGTGCAAAGCATCTAGGATCGACTTGCCCTTTAGAGGACAAAGCAAAATCTGCTGTTCCTTGATGCCTATCACAACTACCCTAAATCGCACCCCGTGACGCTCCTTTAGCCTGATTTGTCTTGCGTCACTGAGATTTTCATTACTTTCCAGTGCTCACAACTTGATTAGTGAAAGCGCACTGGGCTCGCTCCTAGCTGGTTGGCAGACGTGCTTCCTTCCTCGCTCGTGAGATTGTACTTGACGGATATTTCTGAGATGATTACAGGTCAAGTTGAAGATACAATAAGGAGTCTCATCGAGGACTAGGACCCACAGTTGCCGAAACTGGAAATGTTCCGTCTCTCCATCGAAGAGAGGCGGTGTGAAGAACTGAGTCCCAAAAACCCATATCTCCTTAGAAAAAGCGATGCAAGTGGAGAAAGGCTTTGGAGCTACGTATAGGACAGTCTCCGCTTCCGATCATCTTCGATCGCCCAGGCCACACACGTACCATACAGACTGCTCTTGCTAACAGGCAAAAGCAATTCATGCTACACCCCTGGAGCAAGTCTACCATATCTGATATACCATCCGACCTCTACGTTCACACCGACCTTGCCAACCGCTTTCATAAGGGAAATACATTCATTCAAAACAACATTTCACGCATCTTTCCAAAGCAATATAGGGGTCATTGGCCTAGAATTTTGCAATTGGCAGTTGTAAGGGGTAGCAAGAAAAAAACGCACATAATGCACAAAATCCTCAGTTTCAAGCACGGACTTTTGCCCAACGCACTGTGACGGGCAGATAAAGCGCTCAAAAGGGGGAGATGATGAGGCCGCCAGTGGTATGCCCAAATCTTTGGTAATTAGGAATTACCCGTGAGCAAAATAACTTTGAGCGACGATGGGAAATTCATTGTAACTTTGTTCCACAATGCGAGCATTTATAATAGGTCCATTTGCGATGTAAGCATATACCCCAAACAGAGCAGCAAGCTTGACACGACCGTGCTATCTTCGATCACATTCCAGCGCGGCACGATAACCCTCAATGAGCCTGAAACGGGTTCTTCCCCCCACTTAGCAATCGAGCCATCATTCTCAAGACCATCCACTGAGTCCACTCGGACTATTCTTCCCTTAGCTCCGTAGTCTTTCACAGACAACCTTGCGTTCCAAACACAGCATTGCAGGACGGCATTCAAAGCATCTAGAAGCGGAAGCGAAACGAATGGGCCACACAGAGGTTTAGTAAGGAATTGAGTTAAAGGAACTGGTTTGCATGGGGTTGGAGATTGCTAAGGAACCAAGAAAGACCTGGGGCTTGCCGGGCCCATAAAGGCGAAATGAGCTGTAAGCTTGCTAGGCGTAGACCTGAAAGGGCTATGGCAGCCAACTAAACGTATTAAGGGTTTCCCGGCTGCGGTGTTAGGTTTTCAGCCTTGAGCTAACATCTATTTCATTCGGCAGAACGAAAAGCGTTAAGAAGAAATTCACCGGGATTTACAGCAAAAGTTTGAGCTCTCGATGTTGCACAAACTTAGTATATGATACGACTGCATAGTACTCGAACAGCCCGATGCTAGAACGCCTATTCATACATGGACTGAATGAGTGCTCGCAAACCATCACACCCCAACAATGACTGCATACCACAAAGCTTACGCCTTCAACTCCGCCCTGTTGGCCTGTCCGTTCAACCTTCCACTTTCATTCCCATCCGCTTCCGTGAGCTCATCGCTGATCTTGTTGGCGTGCCCATTCCGATACGCATCGCCCGTAGCATCCTCCCCTACGATTTCGATTTGTGGGCCCTTATAGTTCCTCCGTCCGTCATCGAACCACTGGATAACACTAATTACAATGACGATAAAGAATGCTACTATGCAATAATCTAGCAGAGAGTATCAGTATAGGAGAGCCCAACGGAGCACAATGGGATGGGATCGATTTACTCATATTACTGCCCGTCACTGGGAGATCAGGTGGGAAGAGGAAGAGAACGGTGGTTACAAGGACGTATGCGATGCCGAGCTGTTGTAAGATTGTCAATAAGGGGAGAATGGAGTTGCGCAATGGAAAAGGACCGACCAGGTTACAGAACCATCCAAGAGGTCCGGGTAATACAAAAGGTCTGGGAGGTAGCATCTTGCGCCCGCGAAGACAGTTGATTGCTGGTGGCATGGCGTAGGAGACACCAAGAGCTACGACAGAGGCTGAAATTATAGCGTTGAAGGCGCTATAGGAGTAAGTCTCGGAATGGATAGTTGTTCAAGAGCATTATAGGCACACCTGGAAGAACCGAGGAAGATGCAACCGAATATGACAACCAGAGCTGTGGTTAAAATAAGGGCATTCAGGGGCATCCCAAGGCCTGAGTGTACTTTGGCGAAGAATTTGGATGCTGGCAGCCCGCCATCTCTGTAACAATTGTTAGCATGTCTTGGTCTGCTCCAGATATTGAGTTACCTTGCGAATGCATAAGTCATGCGACTGCTTGTGGTCATGATCGTGATAGTAGCGAACAAAAGGCAGACGAGCGGGAAGCTGTAGATATCTAATAAGCCTGATCATCAGAAGTTTCACGACCGGGAAACGTACATCAGCAGGCAAATTGAGCCAGCCTTGCTTCCTGTAGCATTGTAAAAGATCGCTAGCAACGGGCCAGCCGCGTTTGAGATGACATTGTCCACATCACCGGCCACAAGCAAGAGACATGTCAAGAAAATAAATCCTGTGAAAACCCCGATGCCAACGCAGGCAAGCATAACTCGTGGAGCTTCTACGGTAGGGTTCGGAATCTCTTCCACCTTGAAATTCTAGTTAGCACGTCTCTTGGTACTAGGTTTTGAAGATTTTTACCATATGAGCCACTGCATCGTAGCCAGTAAGTCCGAGACCAGCTTGTAGAAGGCCTAAAAGCCATGAAATCCCATCCGGCCAGCCA
Organism: Cladonia squamosa; assembly: GCA_947623385.2. Taxonomy (NCBI): domain Eukaryota; kingdom Fungi; phylum Ascomycota; class Lecanoromycetes; order Lecanorales; family Cladoniaceae; genus Cladonia; species Cladonia squamosa. The sequence goes on from OX392382.1 coordinate 1,601,215, forward strand.
GTCTGATTGATGAATTCCGTAAATACAAAGCTTCCGGATGAGTAGTTTGGCGAAGCGCATGCCAGGACTGTTATGGAGATGATGATAAAACCACTGATAGACCAGGTAAAAGCCCCCTTGGTAACGTAAGGTAATAGAGAGTTGGCAAATGCATTTGTAAGGAAAGCGATGAGATTATAGCCAATATAAATAAGGAACTGATGCCATCTCTGTGCTACATAAGTGGGTTCCATGAATGATATAACACCGATTATAAGCTGGCTGCCTAACAGTCCACCGGATGCGACAAGGGCGATCCAGCCGGACACGTTGATCCAGCCGGTGATCCAGCTTAGTAGGGGCACCCATTTCTTCCATGAAATCATAGCCACCCAGTGATACTGTCCACCAGCCGTGGGGTAGGCACTCATGAATTCGGCCAACGACGCTGCCAGGCACAGGTTACAGATCCCAGCGGTGATGAGGCCCCATATGACTGCTGTCGGTCCTCCAGAAGGTAGTGCTAGCGACAAGGATGCCGAGAGAGCAGTCCAAGAATTCAGAATGGCAAAGGCCAGACCGAGCATTGAAAGCGGTGAGAATTGTCGTTTCAACTCGGCCTTATGGCCCAAGGCCGCCAACTGAGCGTCGTCATCCTGGTCCTGGTGGATGCTCACCACGCTGCGTTGCCTTGCCATGGCAGTGCGACTTCAACTCCAACAGGTCGGTGCGCGTACAATAGGGAAGAGAGCAAGGAAAACAAGCTCCGGTCTGGAGGTGAGAGATAGACATGGCGGAGAGCCAACACCGGCCGTACAGTAATACTATGACACAATTCGGCGGCGCAAGCGGACTGGGTCTAGTCCTTTTCAGGTATCGGATCATAAGCCGTCAGCCGTAGTCGTAGGCCTGAGAGACGGACATCTCGGATGCTTGCGGCGATTGGCATTCCCGGCATTGCTACAAGTTTCCGTATGTTTGAAATTGAAATTGAGAGGATATACAGAGGAAGCCTTGGGAGTGAGTGCAAGATAGATAGAGACCCTGCAATGTCAAGTACTTTAGTAGTAAATATACGAAGCAGTGGCGTCCGAAGCTTGTGGAAGAGGCTTGTGGGGGAGGCGGGAGGCTTGGTGAATGGCCGGGGTCGTAGGGTCGCCTCGTTTGTTCCTTCCTTAAGAGGTAGCTGACTGATAAATTACCTTACCCACCGTGGACAAAGCCAACTACAACCAACACCAAGACTCCCTCTTTGACTAGGAGCAATCATGGACGCGTGCAGAGACCCTCGCTGATGGATGAACCTGCTACTACTGTGGCAGAGCGGGGTGCTTTAAGGTCTCCCTCTCCGCATACCTCATGTTTCGTGAGAACGCAAGCAGAAGCCTATCGCACCTGAAAATGATGACTGCACACCTTTTCTGTCTCTGCGCACGAAACGACGAATAAAACAGCGAGCTTTCGAGCGCTAGTATTCAGGTCATCAACAAGCAGCCATATCAAGCTCAGGCCTCGTTGCTTCCCAGATCTGATCTCCTGCTCTTCTGTGACGCGAAAATCTGCGCCGGGTTGCACGCGAAACGCGAAGATATCGAATTCTATGCTACTTGGAAACGAGTATATGGAGTGGAAGGCGTGGTGTAGGATTGGATTGTAAAAGGTGGAAATAAATATTGTATATGGAGGAGGTCTGCAGTGCTCGAAACCTAGGACTGCGGATTCCCCAAAGAGTCAATATATACGCTCCACAACATTGCACCTGTAATATGGATCGCTCTTACAAATGCTTGTTGAGCTACGGAAACTCTGTCTCAAAGAGTCGCGGCCCTGAGAGAGATCTGAGACGGGTGGTTGAAGTATCGGACGGGCGGGTGTTCACTTTGTATGCTCGACTTGGACCGCATACTCATATGAACAGACTTTTGGCATAACTGCCTGAAAGCTACATTGAGTCCCACAATAAAGAAAGATCCAAGTTCCATTGAGGGTGAGATAAGCCCTTCTACCAGGCGCCACATATCATCTCGTTCCTGATATTCAGTTCAGAACGACGAGACCTTTGCTGTGTCTTTTAGTTTGGCCCCTCCAGGTATCTCACCTCGCTTCTCGACCAGCCTATCACTGCTCATGCTGGCTGTCGGATATTGAACCGTAATATTAGAGTGGCCTCTGACACACCCTTTGCTCATACTCTAGAGTGATATGAATAACTCTCCCGAAGGCGAGACCCGCTGCAGATCCACCTGTAAAAGGCTATCACCACACTCATTCACCCTCTAACTTGACAGCGCATTCATTCCGTTCGAACTGGATATACTGCCCTTGAGGTGGTGTGAATGCCCTTCTTTGCTACACCATTCTTGTTGTTGCTTAGGGTCCTGAACACCGTGGCCTCCAGAAGATGACGAGAAAATGTGCTATGCCGGTGATCCACTTTACAGATGTTTATGATCAAGGCGTATTGTTCCCATCGTCCTAATTACTCTAAACGAAGATGCCAGAGGTAATTCATACATCGCATCCGTTGAGCTCATCAATACAGTCCTGGATAAGTGTCATCGCACCTCATCACATGATTATCTATGACACCTTTGAGGAAGCTGTTGCATATTCATGCCAGATCAAATACGCCTTTCCCTGCTCGGTGAGTTGATCCTTCACATTGTGTGCTTCTCTTCTGGCTGCTAAATCGAATGGTGGTCCCATCGATATGAACTAGCCAGTCGCTTCGGAAATCCTCGCAACCAATACTATCTGTCCCAATGCTGGAAGACGGATATCTGATGGTAAAAACTACATTGCCTGAGGATCTAGGATCTATGTGAGGGAGCTCCTATATATAAATATATATATACATGATGCTCTGCAGCTAAGATGGGCAGTAATAGAGGTAGAAGACGCTAGAAGGCCTATGCTATGCGGAAATGAGATTATGTTGGTGGGGGCAGCTAAGCGAGGAGCCTTAGTGAGGATGGAAGATGGAAATGGAATGCTCATATTGCAATACTATCAGAGGTAGTGCAGCCCCAGAAGTTGTCATTGGACTAATCTAAATTGTTCAGACCGAACTCCCCCCAGAGGAGGTCCGCCCGTTGAACGGTCAAATCCAAGAAAGAAAACCTCCACCCACAATATGCAAGTCCTATCGGACTGAAGTGGGCTTGCGCAATTCGGAGGCAAAAATACCAAATCGTTGACAATCTAGGTCAAAATCTCTGCGCAAATGTAGCTCTTACGTTTTCCTTTCGGGCATATCCCAAGCGTCGGCCCATTTGCTTGAGGAAAAAGCTAGCCATGAAATCCCCGAGGGTAACTTCTACGGTACATTCGTACCTTGGAAATCACTCATAACTGCACAGCCGGAGTCTAGTGTGTTGCCTAAGTGTCAAGAGCTTTGGAGCCCAAAGTATCGAGGCTATCTGTTACGGTGCTTGACACTTCGCTCCTCGTGGCCCTTGGTGTCAAGATGCCTACTTCTACTTTACCTTCTCTCGCGTTTTGCATTGGTATCAGTCACTTCAGAGCGTGTTATGTGCCTGCCTAGGCAATTTTCAATTGAATGTGGCCTAGAAGCAAGATGTCGCATAGTGATGAAACCGATCAAAGCTTCTTTTCCGCCAGATCCCTCATTATCGAGGAGGATCCAGTTACTGAGAATGGCTCAACTGACGCTGACCTGGCAGCGCCCCTTATGAGATCCGCAAGCGCTAGCAAGCGAAGCCACATCCTTACGGAAGAGGAAAATCAAGCAATAAACGAGAAGATCGACAGCTTGGTAGCGGTGATCCAAGCCGGTCGTCAACTGCATTTTTCTCCTGATCCTCAGACTGGAAATGTTGATATCTCAATAGCCCATGACAGATCAGATGCTGACGACGGACGAAGCGACGTGGAAGCCGGTATCCTTGCTTCACCTGAGAATTTTGGGAACGTGATCAGACCTGGTGGTGGTTTCCAAAGAATACCCAGTCCCAGCTCGGTATCGTTCGATAGCACGGATGCATCTGAGGTCATGAGAAATTTCTCCTCATCCGCATGGGAGAACGCTCTCACTCCGGCTGAAAATCGCTCCGCTGTCGAACATGTGCCTGAAGCTCAGATTCCACCTCCAGTCCGAAAAGACATCCCAGGTGAAGTTCATGGCGCTGTCAGAAGAGATGGCAAGTACATCACATACTGGGATAAGGATGTTCTGAAGGTAGCCGCTGTAGCCTCGATACCACTCGAATTCAATAAGCCGCGACGAATATCAACGCCATCTATCCACAGCGCTGGAAGTGATCTAGATTGCTCCTCGCCCCTGTTCGAGAAGTCACTCCAGGCTTTGATGAGAGAGACGAGCCGAGACCTAACAAGCTCAGACGGTGCGAGCCAGGATTCAAGGTTTTCAGGCATCGAAAATTCTGTCTCTGATTGGCTCGAACATGTGGAAACACCAAAATTTAGGGGGGAGCACAGCGATGCTTCTAGGGAACGACAAGGCTTTAATGTCTTTCAAGATAGTGGAAAGCATGAAATGGCGCTTGAGAAAGACAGAAAACCCTTCACAGTCAGCAAAGCGCTGAAGGATGTCTCGAATTTACGTCGTCCAGGCTATTTACAACACAATAGCTTCGCTCAGACGAGTCAAATTGACAAAATGATAGGCAATCCAGCTCGCCCTAGGATATCAGGACCACCGATACAGCTGTTTGCGGGAGTAACTGACGCGGAGTCAAGACGATCTTTCATCGAAGCAAAATGGCCCGTCTTGATGTCCAATCATAACTCGAGAAAGACAGAAAGATCCACTACACTTCATCCACAATCGTCAGAAAGACTTCACAGCTCGCCTCATATCCGCCGACGCGGTCATGAGCACCCTTCACCGCAAAATTTAAGATTGCAAGACCCAAACCGGACCGCAGATTTCGATTTGGCCCTTGCCAAACTTGAAGGCCATGCCCCACCCCAACAGGACTCACCTATCCGGCGGTATGCTGATGAGACTGGGCTTTATGGTCCTGATGTCTTGGTGGAGAGGCGACGGTTGCGCCATCATCAGCCTGTACCGATGCGGTCACTACCTTTGGGACTGAGCACTGCGCAGAGGTTTGAGAAGGCGGTTGCAGAGGGAGATGATGATGGAGGGGAAAATAGAAGACGTGGGAGTGAATAGAGAGAATGCTGGGCGAAGGCGATTTCATTTTGGGTTATGGGGTATGATTCCACCGCAGCTGAAAGGTTTGGTAAGGGCATGAACTATAAGTCACATTTACTGGGTCAGCAGCTGCTCAGCCGCTGATTGAAATATCTCTAACGAGCGAGCTTGAGGATTTAGTTGGTTAGACACGAGCTTTTCATTGCATGATCACTATTTCAAACCGAAACCGCACTTAGGGTTTGATCATAGAAGATGCAAGCTTGTTATCCAACGGGATTGTCATATCTGAATTTTACATTGAATATGCCCCTACATGCATGGCTCGTACTCCATTCACTTACAAGGCAGAGAGAGTAGATAGACGTCTTGTTCCTTCATTGTTGTTCGGGTGCTGTTATCAATTGCGTCACGACGAGGCGCTTGCTAAGACTCTCTGCGGTGCGTGGTATGAAGAAATATGGCCTGTCTTCTCTCCTTGGATACTGCGCATCATCGGTCGACCGGCCTCTCTGGATCATTCAGTATGGTCTCGCTGTTGTTATTCCCCCCAGAATCCCACCAACACACGAATACGATGTTGATTTCCAACAAAGATACTACCCCCTAGATGCGCCCCTTCTTTCACACACGATTTTATCACCAGCTCGGTGTCCAACCACACTGATGGCCAGCTGCTTATCTCCTCTTGCGCCTCGTATACCAATCCAACAAGAATGTAACATGTCTGGCAGTGATATATCTTGGGAAGATAGTAACCATCATTGGCGCCGCCTCTGTGGAACACGCCCCGTCCAGGGTTATGTGGCATCAGGTTTACAGCTATCAAACAATCTTGAAGCTCAGGTGCGTGGCCTTCTTCGCGTGGATAGCAATGCGGTGCTGATGCGCTCAAAGGAGATGATGATGGAGTACGACTCGACAGTATTGTGCTGTTGTTGCTCCTCTCAGCCACTGCATCAATATACTGTATCGTCACTTGTATCAGTAAGTGGTCTCCAACCAAGACGTTGCCTCCAACGCCCTCCCGGCTATCTACACACTCGGTTACGAGCGAAGATGCTCCATCATATACTGCATCCCAGCTACTTTCTTCCTGGGTTACATGATCTATCAACTCAATCCTGACTCCACAATGTGCAATTGAGATGCTCAGGGGTAATTTATAAAAGGTTCTTCCATTGCCGTTGTGAAACAGTGCGTGTTGTGATTGGCTTGGTAACCGCTCTAATACGTTGAAACAATCATCAATGTCCAGTGACGGGGACGTATCCGGGGTGTCGCAGTGCAAGTCTAGTGGCGGCAAAAGAGATGATGGCGTTAAGCTGGACAGTGACGTTGGGGTTGCATTTGAGTGGAGGCTTGACGGTTCTGAGAACGTGAGAGTGTTGGCATGAAGGAACATGGACAGGAAGAATGGTAAATGGTGAACATAGCGCATGATAGTAGTCAAGGTATTTTATAGCAAGGAATGGGCTGAGAATAGCTATGTTGGTTAGAATATCCAGTTTTCAAACCACAAATTGGTTCATGATCCGTCGCATATCATAGAGGCGCGCTAGGATTATTCGTTGCCAATGTGAGACGACGGTAAAGTCGGGTTTGCGCATAAAAAAAAGCCGTTTCATGTTTGGAAGATGAATGTGAGCTTGTAGAGACAGAAAGAGAGGCTGCAGCAACAATGTTGAACGCAAAAGGTGTGCGTAGGCAATCGTATGCATTCAGTGGGATTGGAGAGCGAGATGTAGTTTTCCTTCGATGATACGCTATCACCAAACTGGAAGGGCATGGTAGACCTGGTCCAAGGTACAGTGTCAAAGCCCAAGCTCTGCAACTGCCGGTCGCCCACCGAGCAGGGCAGAATACCGCATTCTTCAATCATTATCCATTAATAGTATATAGGTTATTCTTGTACTGATACTGATGCTGATGCTGATGCAGGTGCAGATGCAGATGCAGAAGCCGATGCTAAAACTCGGCCTATGGTGTTAGCACAGCAACGCCAATGGTAATGCCCATATGGTGACAGTACCGATGGATCACCGCTAATGACACGCTTTTGGTCACCCGAACTCAATCCCCCAGCGGTGTTCAAGCTCACCCATCCCGCAGAACCTTGTAGCCATCCTCATTCATACTCAAAAGCAGCCGTCTCATTCACGAACTTCTCACCTAACGCATCGAGCCCGATACAGGCACTAACATTACCTCCAGGCACGGCCTTGTCACAAAGGTATGGTAAATCGGCGAAGATCTGGTAAGGCCCTTCCCCTTTGACCGTTGGACAGGCAACGAAGCCTCCAGCGGATCCTAAGCCCGTGAAGCTGAATACCCCGAGGCCTCCGTTGGTACCTGTGTTGTTCTGATAGGCGAAACCGGTTGTGGCTCCTGTCTCGCCGCCTTCTTCGTGAGGTTCTGTGAAAGAGAGGGCACCGCTGTAGGCAACGTAGACGTCTTGGCCGCCAGGAACTTCAGTGGCCTACATTAAGAAGTTGCGTTAGCACGCCGTAGAGACGTTGTACCAAGATGCATTCCAAAGTATAGCACTTACTAGGCCACATGTTCCGTTTTCAACATTCAATGCTGTTTCCGTCCCTGGTGGACAGTCACCTGGTGGCACTGGTGGTATAGGACAGTATGAGAGGGTTGGTTTGCCAATCCAGAAGCTTCCACCATTGGCATTGATGGGTTGTAGGTGTATTGGGCTGCCCGAATGAGCTGCTATGAGGGTGAAGGGGCCAGAGCCGGTGCTCTGGCGTTTGTCAAGGCGAGAATCTGTTGGCAGGGCGGTTGTGAAGGTAAGAGAGAAGAGAGTGAGGAAGATACTGGAGAGCATCTTGATGGCAGATGGCATTTGTAGCGACTTGTGTAGGATGTACGCTTTTAAGGATCTTGATGGAAGGATTGATGTTGGGTTGGTTGCGGAGGGATTCCTGTTGGTTTAAATGGTGGAGGTTGGGTTTCAGTGTGGTCCTTCCTATGCGGAACGAGTCAGCCTCTTGACATGATCGTGCAACCCAATTGCTCTTTCATGCTCTCGTGACATACCTAAAGGCTCTAAGCATTGAGTGTATCTCGTACTATACTATCTCCCAGAGGTGTGGTGGAGTGAAGATGGCAGTATTTGTTCGTATTAAGGCGCTGCACCTTGTTCTTTTCCAGTCCGCTGCATCGAGTGGAATATTTGTATTATCCGAATAAATATTCGTATCGAGATTCTCCATACAGATCGACATGCGGGCAGACGTCACTTCCGCACATCGTATGCGATCTCGTAGCCTCATTCGTGGGGACAAAGCGGCTACCCGCGCCAGGCACGAGACCGGTCACTGGGCAAGACGAACTGCAAGCCAAACATTGTGACACGTCCCATGACTCGCCAGCTTCTAATTCGCCTAAGCATGTGACTCCCTCTCCTCGCATCTCCTCGTATTGATTATTGATCGGGTGGAGAGGGGGATGGAAGGATAGCAGACCGCTCAGAGAGAGAGCGTTATGTAAAGGTATGCGTCTACTCCGTATTCCATTTGAGCGAAGGGTACCAAGGCCACACTTTTCCGATGCCACGTCTGGTACAACATCACCCATGGAATATAAGAGGATAGAGCATAGCTACCTGATGGATGTGCTTTGTATCCTCTTGCGCTTACAGGAGATGCACCTGCAGCATTCTCCTTTTCGGAGCTGAGACTTGCTTGGCAGCCTTGGCAGTGAGATATCTATTAATAGAGCAAAAGGAAAAGGGAAAGGTCGAAAACCGAAAGGGAGAAGAACAAATCAACAAATCGCCGTCTGAACACGGGACTAACCATTCTCTCGCCGTCAAATGCTGCATTCAAATCCCATCCTCCAGGAGTGGCCTGTTTCGAGAAATGATGAAGGCTTATAAGCTGCTATTCGATACGGGAGGGTGTCCCTGCTTTGCTCTAAGATGCAACGACTGCTTCACCACACCTTGCTTGACGAAAGCCATTTCTGTCCTTCTATCTTCACATTCGAGAATGAGCCATATCGAACATACGCTGGCTTTCTCTCAAGGCTACAGAACACTATTTTGTGTGTTCCATCTGTTCTACACCAGAAGATTTGCTATGTTCTCCCAATAGTTTATGGTGGCCTAGAACCCTCGCGTTATTGCGCGATGCTCTCTTTTTGGTCAAAGCTGCTATGATACATAGTCATTCATACGGTGGGCTTCCGACTCAAACTACTGGAACGCGAGATAGCGTTTGGAGTGGTTTGAATGCCTGGAGTTCAGGTCCTTAATGCGCTTTATTCGGAGGGAATTAGCCCTACGTACGAGGAAACAAGCATGCGCATCGATGATTGCACCAAAATCCTATGGGATTCATACTCTTGCACCAATCCCCTTATCAAAAGGGACATTGATGTACACTTATCAAATCCTTCCAGGCAGTAGGAGACCAGTAAGAGGAGGCCCACCTGTTTAGGTCCAGGATGGTCCGGCATTGGGCTTGAAATGATTTGCGGGTGAGATTCTGAGGTCCGCTAGCTTGTTTCAACCCGCCAGCGCCGCCTAAGCCTCAGCCACCTGTCTAATAATACTCCAGGGGTAAGCATGCACCTCTGATACTTTTTCTTTCACCGTGCTATGCTATTGAAGCTGCATCTTGATCACGTCCTTCCTCTTCCACTCGATGGACTATAGCAAAGCCCAGAGTACAGTGTGTGAGCTCAAGCGAGCGAAGAGCTGCAACATTCCAATGCCTGGTCTGAAGTAGAGCAAATGTCGACCATGTTCTACCTCGGTTTTGACCATGATCGAGCCACGCTTAATTTGTTCCTCTGTCACCTTCTGTCCACTTGGAATGCTAGATCATACGAATTCGCTTCGGTAAGCGGTGTCAGACGCTGCAGTGGACATCGATTCTTATAATTACAGGTCCTTTTCACAGCTGCTGCATTCCCAGAAGGCTTAAGTGCCGCTTCTTGGATGTAAGTCAATCCTCTCTTTGATAAGAGTCGTACCTCTGAATTCATGACGTAGCGGTATCACAACCAGCCTCGCCCTTATTCTCTTCGCCTCTTCCCTAGGTCGTTGGATTGATCACGCGCCATCCCGTCTGAGAACACTCCTTACAACCATCACAGTAAACCGCATCGTCGTCATACTTGCTTGCTTTTGCTGGGTAATTGTCATCACACAAGATGGTCGCAAGGACACTGCTTCGCCCCCTGATCCAAGCGCCTCCGTGGACCGGCCTCGGCCACTGTCGGTTGGCGGGTTCAAGGACACGATCTTCCTTATTATCTTGGCTCTCGGTGTCATCGAAAGACTTTCCCGTCTTGCTAACCTCATCTCTATTGAGCGTGACTGGGTCCCTGTGTTGGCCACTACCATGGAATCCGACAAAGGGCTCACACCGTATGACCTAACGCAGTTGAATGCGGCGATGTCACGTATCGACTTGATCTGCAAACTTGGAGCTCCGATCGTGATGTCTATGTTCATGTCTGCCACGAGATCCAGTCGACTAGGTGCTGTAGCAATGATAGCTCTTAATTGTGTCTCTTGGCCGTTGGAGTATTGGACAGCTCGAACAGTCTGGCAGGATAGCACTCGACTGCGGGAAAAGAAAGCCGAAATCCCTACAGTCTGTGCAGAGACTGGCATATCAGAGGATGTTGAACCCGGGAGACCTCTCGAATATCCTTGCGTAGCACTATGGGTCCCATTCTATAACGTTGTCGGGCGCGTTTCATCATGGATTCGGAAATACGGGTTGAGCTTGAAATTGTATTTTGCCACGGATATCTGGATGGCTTCGTTGGCGGTTACTGGTTTGCACTTTTCCGTTCTGGTGTTTTCTGGGACATTAACGGTCTTCCTCGTCAATTCGGGCTTTTCGTTGATGCTTGTGACCTGGGCCGAAATTTTCAGCGCAATGTTTGAACTGGGCAGTACTTATGTATTCCCCTGGGGAGTGCGACTGTTGGCTACACAGTCTACATCATATCACGATGTGCGCTCCTTTTCGGTCTACAGCCCGGCTACCTCACCGTTGCCGCTGACTTGCGAAACCATGGATGAAAGTCAGCTAGGCGACGAGCCGCCATTCCGTGACGAACACCGCAGAGGTGTTTCAACGCTCGGCATGTGGGCTCTTGCTTTTATGCTGATTTGCTTGGTAGGTGAAGTCTGAGAAACATGTGCGTTTCGCTAATGATTGCTAGATACCAACTGTTCCATCTATTTGGCAAGTCTCCACCAAATGGCCTCGAATAAATCATGGTTCGAACTCCTCATATGAGCAGGATTCGGTTTGGGAAAACCACCGGCTAGTCGTCATCTGTATAATATTTTTCATATCGGCATCACGTCTCGGTCGTTGGACTGCTAGCCTTTGCGGTCAACAACTCGCCCAGATTTGTGTACACCCCGAGGAGCGCTCTATGTTCGCAGGGACTGAAGCTAGCCTTGCCTCCACCTTTGGCCTTGGCCACTGGGTCGCTACTCTCATCTGGCACAAGCATGAAGACTTTCATTGGATTGCAATGAGCAGTTTCCTTGTCACTGTATGTAGTACTAGCTTATATGCGCTTTGGCTTTTGCGTCCCAGTGGCCGGCGACGTTGCTGCTGAACATACGAGACAAGCATTTTCTGTGTATGGAACTGTGGAGCTTGCTCTACTTAACCCCTGGGCATCACTAGACGCTTCCTTATCCAACACCAACCAGAAGATCCGTGGTACAAGGTCAAAAATGTCGTCGGTCGTGTTGTGAACAGGAGCAACTGGGGCTTCAGCTCGATACAGGCTCTTCCAACCACGAACTTATATCTGCAAGTTCCAACGTCCCATTGACTGTTGGGACCGCCGAGGCGCCATCTTTCCGGGATCCTTGCAGCACGACCCACAACCCGTTATTCAGACCTGCCACAGCCCCCCCACCCCAATTTACAGCCTCCGGCTTGTTGTTCATGAGACACGTGCCTACAACGAACAGCATGGTTCTCACAATTTCATCGTATGACGACGTGACTGGCGCTGCTGAAGTAGGCGGAGATGGCAGCGCATAGGCTACGCATGTACCAATACTATGACCCATTGGCAGCTTAGCCTGGCCTGGTGCCGGCATTATGCTGAACTGCCTGAATTGCGAACGATCGGGAACAATGGAGAGGATGTAGGTGATAGCGTATATGCAGTCCAGGGGCCGCGGATTGTTGCGCGTGAGCGGCTGTGCAGGAGCACATGAGGCGTCGCCCAAGTTCAATCCAGAAAACGTTGCATTGATAGCCAATGTCAAAGAGACGAAGACTAGGAGATTCAAGAGTATCATCACGAAATAAGCAGAGCTCCTCCGGATTTCAATCCTGTGTAAAACATAACGAGCAGGTGTAGAGCTTACTGCATGTAGTGCTTAGAGATCAGCAAATCAGGGTACATCCCAAGAAAGGGCTCACAGCTACTTTGCACCCCACTTATACTTATGAGGTGGACTACTGTCGCGTGACTCCTTACCATAAATGCCGATAGGTGTATTAATTGGAAACCCGTGTGGGGGGTTCTTTGGTTTCGGGTTTGCCGCACGAGTCTGGGGCCACTCGCTTAACGAGTTGAGACCTGAACACGGAACACTATTACCAGCACATCGGGTCGATGAGACCATCAAGACGGGACATGACTGATGTCAAGAGTTTTTCAGGCTATATCCTAGACGCTTTATAACCCTTTACTAAATTGAAAACTGACATGGCCGTCTTAGTGAGCATTTCGACCCTAGCACCGAAACAGGCGGATGCCCGTTTCCAAGGACGACAACAACTCAAATCCCAACCGATTACGTTTCAATTAAGACGGCTTATAGCAAAATATTATTCAAGCAATATTTTACATATCAATGATTATCCCACCTCTTGATCATCGTGATGATTGCACCCAGCTCAAAACAAACAGCGTTGACAAATACTGTGACGGACAAAAGTTACAATAGCCTCCAAAAACGCCCAAACCGTCTATAACCCAGACCAGAAACGCCTGAATGCAGGGAAATGTAGGGCGTAATGAAATCATTAAAACGTCTAGCAGACGAGCACACGTTTACCGAACCGCTTCGCCATCTTACAACCTTCTTCCCCGCTCGCGGCTCTTCGGATTGGTTGTAGGCTTGCAACTGTAGCGGAAGGACGTTGAGAGACTGCTGTACCAGAGGAGACGGGGAGGCCTGATGCGGAGGAGGTAATTGGCGATGACTGTAGCCCGGAAGATGAATAGAGTGGGCTCCCCGTAGGACGTGGGAATTGGCTGGTTACAGATGGGAAAATGCCCGACAACTGGCCCGTTCCTGAGGGGAAAACGCCTGTAGGTCTGAGCGACGCTCCGGACGGTGCGATTATAATGCTGGTGCCGTTCACAATGGGTACGAGACTGCCACTTGGGGCTGAATAGATGTGCGTTGGCGTCACAGAAAATTGTGATGGTGACACTGATGAAGGAAGAGTAGGAAGGGTTGTTGCAGCTGTAGTGCTTGGTCCAAGGCCTGGGATGCTGAGAGGGAAGCAGGTTGAGAATAGAGGCTCCGTGGTGCTGAACAGTGCTGTCGACCAGGCTTTGGAAGCTAAGTCGGCTATTGTGCCGTCAAGTTCCAGATCAACCTCAATGTCGAGCGTGCTGTCAAGTTTGACGCCTGTATCTGAGGAACTGCCGCTGCAGACACCGCCTTGGTCTGATAGCAAATTGGTTCAGTTCAGTTTCTTAGGATAGCTCGGGGTTATGTACTTACCATATTCAGCTGTTAAAGTGACATCGACTTCGGGCAATTTGACAGACACATCCACAGAGGCAGAGCCGATCTCTATTAGTTTGACTCCAAAAGATATCATTGGTAGTGAATATGCCCCGAGCGTGACTCCTGCGGACATTTCGTTGACATTGAACAATGGAGTTAAATTACCACCACTGAACCCTGTGGCTGAGCTCGAACTGGGGTTCTTGATATCTGCAACCAGTTGGGCGCTGTTTGGTAGTCCGGCCGAAAGCCCAAAGTCTACACTAGCGGTGCCTTGGAAGGACGCGGTACCACCAACTGAATAGGAGACAGTGGCGCCAAGAGAGAAGATTTCGGGTATTGAGATACCAGCGCCTGGAATAGGGGCCGATAACAATTGTTTTTGAAATTGGAGAGCTTTGGGGCTTTCAGTTGCTGTGATGTTGACTTCGAGTTCTAGTTCAGCTTGAAAATCTTGTGGACTTGCTGTCAACGTGAGCTCCGAGAGGGACCAGTGGTCGGTCTAAACGTTGCGTTAGTTCTATTGGTACATGTTATGCGGGATACTTACAACAATACGGCCGGTAAGCTCAAAACTTCCCGTTGTGAAGCAGTTGATGCAATTGAGATTGAACCTGTGATCCATGTAAGCTTGGATGTACTTAGTCGGTCCATTGTTGAATGTCTGGCGCGCCATCGGTTTCGAGGAGCCTGAAGGACAGACAGGGCACATCGATAGGAATACTCACTCGCTATCACTGTAAATGCTCGAGACTTGTCCTTTTGTCCCAGTACTGACATCAAAGGTAACACTTTTGCTCTCGTTGAAGTCCCCATTAATGAAACCGCGTTTCTGCAGCTGTGAGGTCTGTGTATACTGAGAGGTCTGACCAAACTCGAGCTCGTAAGTAGCGGCAATGTCGGACCACGGCGCCGCTTGTGAAGTCAGATAGGTAGTGGACGTCGAGTCATCTTCAGTAATTTTAGAAATGCTGTACCATATGTCAGCGCAACAACTTGCATGATTGTGTTAGTATAAGGAAAGTCTTACAGATAAGGCTGTCTCTGGTCTTCGGGTCCGCAACCATCATGGTTGGCAATAAGTAAGAATTTTCCGTCGTCTGCGTCGTTGATGTGTGCCCATTGCTGTAAAGCATAGTTGAATGCCTTTGGTGAAGAGAAGGTCAGAGAGATCGTTCCATCATCTCCTTGGCAGTCTACTGCAGAGGTGAGACTATCGAATTCCTCCATCAAGACCATCTCTAGTCCGTCCGGAGCATACAACGTCATGTTGGCCAGAATCAGCTTGCCATCGGCTGTAGAGCATTAGTCACGATACCTCAAGTAGAAGTAGGATTCATACCTCCAGAGTTCCCATAAATCAATTGAGACTGTGTTTGTAGATTGAGGTTGGAGAAATCTTCTGAAGAGCGACGTTGCACTCCTGCAGCTGCCTCGAAGTCTCGAATAGCAATCGGACGTAAGATTGTACCTTGCGAATCAGGAACACGAGGAACAATGGCAGAAGGAGAGGCAGAGGCGGGCAAGGAAACCGCCAGCGCACTCAAAACAGAAACCAACGATCGATGCATTGTGCTCGTTTGGATGGTTGAGTTAAGGAATGGAATAGATGCTCGGCTGAATGAATGACTGATTGGAAGGATAGAGACCGTAAGGACTGGCAGGAAATTGGGCAATATAAAAGAATGACTCTAGAATGTCTCTAAAAATGAATGTGCTTTATTTACAACAACAAACGTTGACCTCGCTGTTCTTATAGCATTTTCAGGGAGAGAGAAAACTCCACACCAAAGGCGAGCATCCTCAGCTCCCGTGTCAAATTAGAGTAATTCTGACCCACTTCTAGCAGTCTTCCACCAACAGGCTCATCTGAGGAGAGATTTGCGGTGATCCTGATTACTGCGGTGCTGTGGAAGAAGGGCGAAGTAAGAATCCATGGGGCCGGAATCATATGGTATAGGGAGGCAGCAAATCCAAAAAAAGGTCCTCTCGGTGATCACGGGACACTGGCGTTGAGTGTGAGCCAGGAAGGTGAAGGGTTGAAGGAGAGATCGAAGGATGGCTGATTGTTCATCATGTCGTACTGGAGAATGGGCTGAGATGTTTCACTGGAGCGGATAAGGAAATTCACATTGGCAAAAGTTGGGGGCGGAGGATGTACCCTTGCGGGCGGGATGTTTTAGGGGATGATCTTCCCACCTAAGGAGGGCATCTTCTGCTGACGTCCACCCCGTATCGCAATTTACTATGGGGGGCCATTGATTTTCTGCCCCACTATTGCAATGGGTCAGATTGGACATTCGTCCCCAGGACTTATGGCACTGCAAATAAAGGACGTAACTTCATTTATCCAACGACTTTCGGTGACTTCGTGCCTACCATCTCCGAACCCACCGCTCCTTATGTGACGCGAATGTCATCTACTTTTGAGTTACCGAAATTAAACAAGCCTTGCCGTTTCTAAAAAGATTCTCAGCCCTTTAACTGCATAGTGTCCCGGAGATTATGGAGCAGCTTTCAATGCGGCTGATTCCTACCAACATGATAGCTCTAGTATTGAGTGATCATTTTGGCATGTCTTCAGGAGACGGACTTTTGATGACACTTCCCCCTTCTTCATATCCGGCAAAGGATATTAGATGTCAGTCCAACCATTGGAAGGCCTCTCGAAGGCTTTGATCAATCATATCGTGGCAGGGTGACAACGTAGACATTTGAACCCCGTTCTCAAGGCAATCTCCACCCCGCTTGTTTCTGACACGCATGATTACAGTCTAAGGTCTCGCACCCGCCGCCACAAGAAGAGGTGCAAGTTGATGACAGCGAATGTCATAACCGATTGCGCAACCCCAAATCTGCCGCCTAAGAGCATCACCAAACCAACACGTGACTAAGTCGTGGTCCCATACACTTTCGCGTGGCATTCCGCTTTGGTTGAGCCGTGGCCTTTTCGGCATGCCGACCCGGGCATGCCACAGGAGCTTTGCATCGTTGGATATTCCAACATGTTGCAAAAAAGTGGACCACATGGAACTACGACTTTGACAAAGTTGGACCTTCGAGCAATCTCTCCAGAGGGAATTCCATGTCCGACGCGTCTAGATCAGTGCCTCGTTCTCTTATGGTTCTAGAAGACGTTGAAGCCACGGGCTTGAACTCGCCTTTCCATTGCCCCGCCTTATAGAGGGTCTTTGATGTCTGTGCCCCACCGTATTTCTGCAATGAAGGTGGATGTTCGACCGACCAGATCACACTCGAGTGTTTTGCAACATTCTTGGACGCAGTAGCGGTACAGGGTTGGACTAGCATCTGGGATCCTTCAGGCATTGCGGATAGGATGGTATCAGGTCGTAAATGAGGAGCATTTTCAAGAGCCCAGTCTACGGTGTTGAGTTTGTTTATGCCTTTGACCTTTTGAGAGAGGCAGAACTCGACGCGAATACCTTGCAGTAGAAAGGTGTAAGCCTTGCTCAAGATCAACTGGAGACGTCCGCCCTGCTCCGTAGTCGTAAATGGGAACTCTTTGCTCCGGCCCGCACGCTTCACGCGTTTCATGGTTGATCTTTGTTGGTTCAGAGTTTTTTCGTCGGTAACAACTTTTAGAGGTTGTATTCGATACAAGCCAGGGCCAATTTGGGCGAGATGAGAAGGAGTCTCACTCTGTTTGATGTGCTCCCAGGCTCGGGGTAATGTCACTACGCCAAAGCCTTTTCCTTCCGCATCGAATAGCTCAAGGGAGATCATCTCAGCGGGTGGGAGCTGCTTCCTCCGCACAGTAGACAGTAGCGGGTGGGGTGGTCCTTTGGTGAACATTTGGTGCAGGGTGTGCATCCCTCTAAGATTATTGCCAAGCACATTATTTGATCCAGTGCGATGAATGATGCGCAAGATATCCATTGACCACAGCCCTTGAGATGCGCACATTAAATCCTGAAGAGGCGTCGACGAGTAAGCGTCAGTGAACGGAAAATTAAAGGCCTGTGTGTGCTAACCTAAAACAGTTAGAGACGGCTTAAATATATTCCGAAACCGTTTCCACCTACCTAGTTTCGCGCCCAAGATACCTATCCAATCTAAACTTAGATTCTAGCAGAGGATAAAGCACGCCTGATACTTCTAAGGATTCTCTTGACAAGCTACTCAAATTCCTCATAAAAGGCCGTTCCTAACGTATCAGATGCTTGATTCTCGTGAGGAAAGATTCTTATCATAGGCTTTATGAAAGTGTAAGACGGTGTGCCGCCCTGCGCCTTGCCTGCGGGAAATTAGGCGACAGAATTGCTTTTGTTTAGGCGACTGTCATCGCAGACTGTGGATTCTGTCTCTGAGCATATCGGGTCCAACATCCACTGATATCTGCTTGCCTTTGCCCTTCGCCATCCAGATCAAGCGTATCTGTTTCTCCTAGCCCTTCGATATGCCCTCGCGGGCACTGCACATTGGAAATGATGGCGAAGCAAACCCTGGCTTTGTCCAGCAAGGGCAAGTTGATTGGATTGCATTTGGCAAATCTACGATGTCCGCATCTATCTCAGTCATGCAGCGCTTTTCAGCAGCAGGGGTATAACCGGTCACCGTTGCAGGGGGGTTGGCCTTAGGATCTCGGTTTGAACTTGGCAAGAAAGGGGCGCAGAATATGGACGTCGCGCTCAAGAATTTAAGTGGCATTTTCGGATATGACAAGATTCTCTACTATGGATTTGGCTACAGAAGCTTCGTGAATATCCTTACGGAGACCAAGGTTGGAGTCAACTTGGTGGCTTTATGTGCTTGCCTGGTTGAGATGCATGGTGTCAGAATTTCTGCGGAGATCTTGGCAGCTTTGTGGAAGCTTGAAGGGTTCCCTGAAAGATTCGAGCCCGCCATCTCTCAGTTCAATGCCCTTGTTACTGCATGCGCTGGTGTAGTCGCGGATACGACCTTCGGCCAGGTAGGAGACATAATGTTGGGCGATATACGGAAGTTAATGCCTGGAAAGTCAATCAAGGGGGGTTTTGCTCCAGGGTCGATTTCGAATGCTGAAGACATTGCAAAAGCACTGCACGGCCTCTTCCAGATCTCTCGGAACTCCCTCGAATACATAGAGGTGGCTGGTGGGGCTAACTGTAGCTTCATTGGGGCGTTCGCCCACTGGCTCCTCGATCTTACAGTACACGTGGAAGATGAGGTAGGGACGGGGATTTACCAGAATAGTTCGAATTATGAAACAGTCCAACTGAGAATTCGATACCGAAGTCTAGATCAGGTGTCCACCGAGCTTCACATTGCATCGAGAACATATGTGCTTGGGAATCATCATGAGATGCTTTTTCATACCCCTCATACAGATGATTTGTCTTTGCTCATCCGGACACCCTGGGATTGCTGCCTTGAGCGAGTATTCTGGAACTCTATGCGGAGACTCAAGAGCGTGTCTCGAATCTTGGGAGAGTTCCTTGGGAGTGCAGCGAGAATCTTTGCTGCGCTGGCGGAAGGGGAAGCTGACGTGGGAGAACTTTCGCGCGCAGACTTCGCAGAATTCGTCTACGGCACCTACGGTCATGGGTTCGTCAAAAGCGTCGGAAACGTCTTCCCAGAGCTTGATCGTGTGGATGGTCTCGAGGTAATTATGCTCGACGCCTCGAATGCTTCCTTCAAACAGGCTTTCTCTAGTCTACAGGTGTTAATCGATTCTTTGGTGCGCCTATGTGACTGTGACATCTGCAAAGACCTGGCCAAACGGCGCGACACGGACATACATGATACAACAAAGGATAAAGATTGCATTTTGGTTACTACAGTGGCAATTACTTCATTAGTACGGCTTGTGGCAGGCACGAAGAGGCATGGCACGATAAACCCGACTATTGCTGGTTTACAACATATCTATGGGCAATGTCTCCAGCGTATCAAAGTTAGCTGTCGAACAAACAGCTCACCTACTGTCCCGGATGCTCTAGGCTTGCATGTGAATCCGGACGGTCGTGCCAGTTGTTCCTTAACACCTGCATACTTGATGGCGGGCGTGCAATGCATCTTCACCGGACACCGACCAAGAGAAGATGATATTAGGGTCAATAATTATCGAACAGCCTTTAGCTACAATGGCATTTGCTGCTATTTCGAGGTTCTGCATGGTCCTAGCAGCAACGCAGCAATCTTGCGGCGCATTCATGTCCTACCAGGACGTATTCAGAGAGGTGATCGAGAGTATACTATGGTTTGGGACTGTGCGCCGGCACCGCAATCTCAGCCGCTGCCGAAAGCAACTCTTGCAATCAAAACCGCCACCCTCTCAAGCGAACCAAGGGATGACAGTATTGACGTAAAAGCTCTCGTCACTGAGGAACCTGGTGGAGGTCAACTCATTTTCTATTACCAAGCCCTATTGCAAGACGCATCAGTGGTTCGGATACTTCCCGGCATGCTTACTCAAAGAGTATTGGAGCGCAGCGGCTTGATTGTGTGCGACAAGTTGACGTGTAACAGAGATCTAGTCTTTCCTTGCCAAGTCATCCGTGAAGGTTGGGACGTAGGGGAGCGCAGGACGACTTCGGGTCAGCCCGCTGAGTGCCTTATTTGGCCCTTCCGAGAAGATGACATCGGACGTTGCGTGGCTATTGAACTTGCCCAACACAAAGGCGTTTATATTAGACAAGGCGAGTGCTTGCCATGCTGTACGAAATGTGCGTCTAATTATCCTATGAGTATCATAATTTAATTTATGTCTTTCATATCGGTTCGGGTCCATCAAGTTCAACAAAAAGAAGAAGAAACGGATGAAGCCATGCTGGTGTCGGGTGCGAGGTGCCTTCACGCGAAGGATACCGTCTATTCAAAACATCAAAGCAATCGAGATGACTCGTGATATCCTGCGTAATGGAGGATAATGGCTGCAGAAACGAGAAAACAGCGATCACTAACCACACATTGGCATCTGCCTACCAGTCACAACGGTGCCGTAGTTGTGCATCTGAAGATGGATCGTCCGATTGTAGAGGTATGAACGATAAAATGGAGGAAGTACTAAAATAACCGCTACAACACAGCGCATCTGTTGCGAGGCGGTCGTGTACGCTGGTGGTGATGAGGAAGGTAAGGCAGTTACACATGATGAACGACCTCAACACAGAGCGCTAGTGGGGCAGACCCACCTGTCCCCAGTTAGTTTGAAAGGGTGGGTATCTGAGGTCCATCGGCCCTCAAGACATGCCGGTGGCTCACGATATGATGATCTCAATAATGCCTTGGGTTTATCTGGCTCTAAACATCGTTCAACACTATTCTGATAAACTCGTTTCTATCTCTTTGTAACTTTAATAGGACTTCTTCGAATGATTCTAGAGGTTTGCGCGAAGTTCTTCCAGAGAATGATGTAGCAATATCCATAATGCCAGAGACCTAAATGATATACGTCTCAACTGAGAACACTGCCATGAAGGACCGGTCAATTTGGGCTCAGTGGATTTCAAGGAAGCTATTAAGAACCCCGTAGGAAGGGTATCATATGAGAAGGTGTGCTAGAGATATTGCACACCTCGGATTTATCGACAAGGGCATTGTTTCAAAGGGTAAGGGAGATGAAGAAAGCCGTGCACTTTAGATAAGGGAGGAAGTGTGGGCGTGAAGGCGTTGAGGGGATTTGGAGCGAGGTATTGCAGGCGTGGAGATAAAGCAAATAGGGTTCGAACTAGGGTGCTGGGCTCTGCCGGGGCACATTTTGGCAGGAGTATGGGGTTGGAGGAATTTGACGGGTTAGTGGGGAGTAGGAGGGACAGATGGGAAGGCAGATTTGGTGGAGAAGAAGAGATGGGGTTATGCGTAATTGATTTATTTAGAGCTGTAGTTTCGTAATTTCATGGAGCTAAAACCATGAAAAGTCCTACAGATTTCAACCAAAACTAAAAAGGAGAAGAGAAGGAACAAGGAAAGAGTTTATTTCGAAATGAACGAGAAGACACAAATCTCCCTAGGCATATTGAGAATATATAGCATGTATGATCGTCTACGTTTCTGAAAGTCTTCCCCCCAATACGTGAAAGTAATGGCTCTCGCACGCTTAGAGGCACCAGCAGGCAATTGCACCATCTCTCTCGCTTTTGTTCGTTCAATTAGGCTCGGAATTGGGCGCAATGACCCCAATGCCGGGATATGCCCCATCGACCTAGAGGTTTCTGGTTAGTATGCTGGCGATGATAGGTAACTAGGCAGCAGGTTGCTTACCGGTGAGCCAGACGAACTGACGCTCCCATCAGTTGAGCCAGCGCTATCTGATGGCTCTGTGAATGAAAGTGCTGCCGGACAGTTGAAGTAGCCGTCATTGATGAAGAAGGGGGCAATGACGCCTAAATTGAATTGGTCAATATTCCTCTAACTAAGTCATATAGCGCATCGGCCCTACCCTTGATGAACCCAGTGTACAATTCGAAATTGTTGTATATGGTAGGATCCAATTGCCCAGGAGCCGCATCCAGAAGGTTTTCCAAGATGAAGCAACCAATCTGGGCAGGAATAGCTGTGCTCAGGTTCGTAGACAAGTCGAGCGGGACGAAATTGCCTACGCCTTGGTTGCCACCCAGCGCACGGGTGTTCGCTAAAAACCATTTCCGCTGCCTGCTCGAACGCAACGGGAAGGGCCAATGGCACGCCGCGTGGGTACCAATTGTCAGGAAATGTTTCATTTAGGAAGAATGGTGCCACATTATCGTAATTCGCGAGGCCGGTAATGCCGTTGGCGAGGCCTTCATAAATGAAGACACGCTCGGCATGAGAAACCGCAAACCAGACGACGCCGGCGAAGAAGTCAGGGTACGTGCCAAGGGAGTTGTCATAGCGGAAACCATTGTCAACGGCGTTCGTTGCAAGATTAAATTCGCCGCCTTGCGCATCGGATTCATTGACATACTCGTTCCAGCGCTGAAGGAGAAAATTCGCATTGTTGCCAAAGTACGTCTTGGCGGGTAATGCTACTGTCAATCTCGAATGTTCCATGCTTGTCGAGGCCAAGTGCAGGCCCGAGTGTGGTTGGGTTGCGGGAGTCTGCACCTCCGATGCTATATATACCACTCGCTAGGTCACCGCCGGCTATAAGGCCAAGGGCTGAGAGAAAGACACTGAGGTTAAAGTCGAAGCCATAGCCAGTCTGCACGGCATTGGCAGCTTGAGCAAAGGTCGTGATACCGTCACGAGATATGTAGCCGTGGTTGGCTAGAGTATTAAGTGTGGGGCAAATACCGCGCACATCGGTGGGACCCGGGGCTTGAAATTGGTAGTCCTGATTGTTACCGGGTATCACTGCAACACCTTGGGGCTGAGGAGTGGGAAGCTCAATATTTGCGAGCTCGCCAGTAAGCGGCTGTAATAGTCCGTTGACTTGAATGTTGAGGATTTCTGTTTTGAGGTGATCTAGTGGAAGCCTAGAACTTCAGCCACCGGGCCCATGTGCCATTAAAATTCGCCACAGCGACCGTGTTCTCTTGACGGCAAAGTTGTCAAGGGGGGATGGAGAGCAGACGGTGAGTCCGCCCGCAGCGAAGATCATCATTGAAATGGGAGCGAGATGTTCGTTTGCTGCTGAGCTTGTGGGACAATACCAAGTTTGGGGAGTTGAAGCTCATCCTAGCGAGGCAAAGGAGCGCATGATGAGTAGACTGAAGGCTTGTGCAAAAAGTGAATAGATAATCGATCTACGGCTTTTGCAATGGGCAGACTCGAGTGGTGCTACTTGGTTGTTGGGCCGTAGTTCACGGATCAAGTTGAAGCAGAATTCCCGCTTAATCACTATTGCGCCCTTCAAGTCTAGGGTCTTCATGAAGATCTTGTGTTTACGTAGCATGGAAAGAAACAAACTGAGTGAGTTTCGCTGGGCCGATGTGGGCTTCCTTTTCTCTGGCGGCAACTCAGATAGTTTACTCCAGCACACACTCAATAATTCTCTCACTATCAATCTCAGCAGTCCAGATTTTCAAGATCTTCAATCCTACCGATCCTAGCAAGTCTCGCCATTGCTGCTCAGACCGCTCCATCGCTGCAAGCATAGCCATCATGTTCATGTCCGACCGTGTCGTGAAAAGGCTAGCATTTTCGTCGGGTATGACCAGCTCGTTGATGATGACCTTTGAGTAGCCAGGTGTCATAGCTGATATGGTCTGGCGCAATATTTTGGCGCAATTCTCGTCAGACCAGTCGTGAAAGATGTTACGAAAGTAATATGCGCGGGCGCCTGTAAAGATTCAGAAGTCAGTACGATGTATTGAAGGCGACGAAACTTTCGGTCTGGCTCCAAGAAAGGCCAATGAGCTAGCGGCATTTCTCTTGTTTGTACTTGCCTTTTATTGGCTGTGGAGTAAAGAAATCATGTTCCATGACCTCCATGCTGCATTTGTCTTGCTCAGAAATTCCAGCTATGACTTCGGGGCGGTCCTGCACTATCATCTTGGCCAGTAGGTTTGGCATTCTCTTTCTCAGCTCGAGGATCTCGTGCCCTTTGCCTCCGCCCACATCAACCAACATCACAGCATTCGCGTCATGCTCTGCAAACCCCTGGAGTAAGCGTTCTTTGATGGGAAAGAACTGTAAACCTTCTGGCCGCCCTTCTTTCTGTACTGTCATGTAGGTAGCGAATGCACCAAGAATTTCTGGGCGCTCCTGCAGCAGGCCGAAGAAGTGAGTCTTCGAACGAAACGCGAGTTGCGAGGCGGTGTCTAGCGGATCTGATGGATTGCGATACTCATTTTCTGCGAGATTTTTTGGAAGTTCTTTCCAGGATGGGGCAGCAAAGTAGTCGCTTCAGAGCACGTCTCTGTTAGCAACTTGTATACCAGTTCTGGCTAAGCTTTTCACTCGGACTTTCTACTAGAGGGAAACCAGGGCTAGAAAGAGTCCCACTCACGAAAATTTGGCACCGCATATTCCTTTTTGGGTCGTGAATGCCTTGGAGAATTTGGTTGCTATAAATTCATCGGGACCAGACTGCCCAATAGCGCCAATAGCGACGAGAGCTCTCAAAATACGTTGCAACAGAGTTGGGTCTGCGGATGTTTCTTTCGCCAATGCTTTCGTGCCTATTGGGCCCTGTTTCTTGACGAGAATCTCAAAAATATTGAGATCAAGTGCCAGACGAATGAGGACGTTGTCCATAGGCTAAATCCCAGATGAAGAACCGTTAGATGCATTCTCCGTACAATCTCCGGCTGTACGGGAGGTATTGACCTGGTATACGACACGGTCCACGAGGTCACCGCTCTCCTCCAACTCAATGCTCAAATTCCGT
This sequence comes from Cladonia squamosa, assembly GCA_947623385.2. NCBI lineage: Eukaryota > Fungi > Ascomycota > Lecanoromycetes > Lecanorales > Cladoniaceae > Cladonia > Cladonia squamosa. Next base: position 1,626,337 of record OX392382.1, read on the forward strand.
AGCATACTGCAAGCTTTTCTCCGCTGAGCAACATCTTTGTCTTGCCAGTTGACTTTGGACAAGCGCTGACACACTACCTCCAACTCTGCTAGCATAGATGGGGCCTCCATTGCCATCCTAGCTGAGCGACCTTTTAGACGTTGGCTTCGTGTTCGGGAAGTAGCCCTTAATGATTAATTTGAAGTGTCTATGGTACGGTCCAACCTGTTTCCAAATTACGGCTCCGATAAGAAAACGTTAATACTGAGACCGGCTTTTCGCGATAGATTAGACTAAGGTGGGGAAGTATGAGGGAGCAGCCATAAATCGGTCACTTCGTGTGGAAAGTCGATCATACGGATGAGCGCAGAAATTACAATAGATTCCACCTCTACAGGGTTTAGCGTCCGGGTTATATTTCAGCCTAGAATGATAGGCACGATCCCTCTGATTGTATTTGATGACGGAGCGTAAGACGTGCGCAAGCGCTAGGTAAGTAAAGTACAGGTCGCAAGCGGTGGCTGACTAAAGCAAAGAACTACGCTAGTGGAGATCTCCGTAAGCATCGTCACAGGAAAGCACCCCTGTAAGCGACGAGCTAATCAACATGTCAAGCATACTACCATTACAAGTTCTGTAATGCGCCCTTCTCCGCGTCTTATTTGCAATGATCCATCCCTATCCAAGAATCAGTTACACCAACATCTGCGCAAGGAACGCCAAAAACAGATACATACGCGATCCTCATTTTCGTGCTCACCTACATGCTCACCCGCATGCTCACCCCGCAGACGGAGCTTTTGTTAGGCCGTGTATCTCATCTGCATGCACGACGATTAGAAGAGTTCCTGCAGATGCGGCTGCATTAGCACGCGGGGTCTGACTAGTCTGGACTGCCCCCCACTGCAGATAATCCTCCAGTTTTGCCTTGTTTACTTAGCAAAACAGCCCGTATTCTCCAATACTGACTCTGGCTGGCTTGCTCCTGTGTTTTGAATCTCTTTGGGATGCTGGGGGGCAAGATATACCTAGAGGAAATAGATATTTCAGTGGGTAGGGAATGCAAAATAGGAAGGATTATCTCCAGTGGTGACCAGTTCCCGGCTTATTCTTATCCCCGCATGATTAGGTTTACACTAGCAAGAAATCCACAAGTTGGGCCCGTCGGACAGGTGTGTTTCTGAATATTCACTCGTTGGATCTAACCATTCCTGGCCTGGTAAGAGAGAAGCTGACGTCCTATCCCGCTTCACTGCTGGGTTTGGGACAATTATGGCTGTGTGGCGTACTGCACAGAATCCAACTCGTCTATGCTGTGCCGAGACACTCTCTCTTGCTACGACGCCAAAACGTCAAAATCGAGCCATCCGCAGGGATTAAAGCCAGGATGACTTAGCACATGAAACAAAGCTCAAAGGCTCTCATAAAGGCTCACTAAGTGCTTCGTGGTGTCGATGCATTGAAATCCTTTTAAGATTGGACATACATCCACAGACTCCCTACGAAGAACGCGATCATGGATCTCTCAACTCTGCCTCCTGGAGCTGCAGATGATAGAGCGAGCTATATTCTCTCTGTCACGTGGATCGAGTACGCCATATCTGTCGTCCTCATCGCGTTACGGTTTTGGTCTCGGGTGAAAATAACTCGGAACATTTGGTGGGATGATTGGGCTATCTTAGTGCCATTCGTATGTAATGTGTCTGAAAATTCCTTCATCAGAAGATGTTTTAATTGAGGCCAGGTCTTCATCACAATCGCCTCAGCACTATTTACAGTCTACGTGAAGTCCGGCGGCGCGCATCATGTCTTCTATCTTGCAGCGGTGGAGCCAGAAAAGATATCTAAAGTCACAGAGCTGAATTATGTGGCTCAAGTCTTCTGTATCATGGCGATAGCAACGGGGAAAATTTCAGTTGCTCTCCTCATATACAGGCTCCAGCCGAAGAGCAAATGGCGTACTTGGCTCTTGATCTTCTTAACGGTCAGCTCCTTTGTTGTTGCCATTCTTATCATCGCAATTTTCTTTGCGCAATGCACGCCGGTACAGATGCTATGGATTCCCACCTTACCAAGTGGTCACTGCTGGGACCCGAAGAAGTCGAATGACTGGGACATTGCTGGTTCATGTGAGATGAACGAAATCTCCTTCGCATTTAGAGCAGACTAATCTTTGCCCAAGCCTACTTCGCCTTCGTCGATTTCACGCTCGCCCTGCTTCCCATAACATTCTTGTGGAATCTTCAAATGAAAATGGCACGGAAGATCGCCCTATGCGCTCTGCTTGGTTTAGGGACGTTGTAAGTACAGTCATATTTGAGGGGGCATTCTCGTCTTATTCATGATTTTCTGTTTAGCGCAGGTATCGCTGCCGCAATCAAAGCGTCCTATCTGCCCACTCTAACGGCAAAATCGGACGTCACCTGGATCACAGTCAATCTTTTGATCTGGAACGCGACTGAGATCAATGTTATTGTCTACGCAGCCTGCCTCCCCGCCATACGGCCCCTCTTTTTGATTGCTGTCGAGTCGGTGTCCAGCTACGCGACCCGGAAGCGATTAACGCTTGGAAGAAGCAGCAATGGGAATAGTGGTGGGAAAGAGCAGCACTACAAGATTGGAGAGGGTGCTGATGGGCCCTTCGTTGGTATTTCTGGCTCAGGAGAGAACTTCGTAATGAACAACCGTAGCGATGAGGTGCATATACTCCCACAGAAGGGAATAGAGAAGACAATAGATGTGGATGTTTACTCTAGGAAACAGGGGACGGGGAAGGGACAGAACATGGTCTAAGTTAAGGAATGTGGGAGTAGGAATGCGCATGGGAGGCGTTTGTCGAGAGTCCAGTCTCGTCGCCGCTTTGGCACCATACCCTCGTTGTCGAGGACTAGTATAAGTGGTTTTACATCTGCATAATGTCTGGTGCAATTCGAAATACATCATGGACTCGTGGTGTGAATAAAGTCTGTAGCTTTGTTATTACGGCCCGCGACGTAGGCTTCAAACGGCGCAAGAGCTAGAAAGATACGCTATAACGGTTCAGGAACTACTGACCGATGACTGCGCTGCTAATCAGCCCAGAAGTTTGAGTAAGCACTGCTGCTCTCCCTGGAATTTATATACGCCCTTATATTCGCACCTTTCGGGTGCGAAAATTGAAGTATCAACTAATTCCAATCCAACCCACCAATAATCCCATGTCCCTAACCGCCATGTCTCCACCGTTCCAGTCTAGCCCTTCCAAAGAGCGTCCCCGAGAGACTCTTCCAGGCTACACAAGCCCCACCACAGGCGTCTACAGCTTACTGCCCGTCCCTGTGATTCCATACGCCCAGCTTCTGCGACTCCATAACCTCCCGGGCTACCTCTTTTTTTACTACCCTTACCTGAACGGCGCCTTCTACGGATCTCTCACTGCATCGCCTCCAGCATCGCCAAAAGCCCTCCTCTACGTCCTCACAGTTCTTGCCGCTTGCATGTTCTTTCTTCGCGCCTCCGCCTTAATTTTAAACGATATCCTCGACCGTAAATTCGACGCAAAAGTGCCACGCACCCGTTTACGCCCCCTAGCTCGTGGAGCAATCACCCCGCTCCAGGGATACATCTGGATGGTGGTGCACGTAGTCTGCTTCATAGCCGTTACGTGGGCCGGGTTACCGGAGCAATGCTTGCGATTGAGTGTACCGCATGCGCTGTTGCAGGCAGCCTACCCGCCTGCAAAACGCTTTACAGATTTCACGCCATTTGTCATTGGGCCGGCTTGGGCATTTGGCTTGTTTGTTGGCGCGGCAGCCGTGGGCATTGATCCTTTCCGGGGAGTGCCATGGTTGCGCTCTTGGAGCGGAGAAAGGGAGTCTACTGCTGGAGAAGGGCACGCTGCGCTGTGGTGTCTGGCTGCGGCGTATGCCTGCTGGGGTGTTGTTTTTGAGTCTGTCTACGCGCACCAAGATGTTGGGAGCGACAAGGCGGCTGGGGTGAAGAGCATTGCGCTGAGATTTGCCGAGAGAACCAAGAGGATGGTGGTGGGACCGGTAGCGGCGTTGCAAGTTGTGCTGTTAGCCAGTGCGGGGCTGGGCATGGGGGCTGGGCCTTTATATTATGTGTTTGCTTGCGGGGTGGTGGGCGGAAGCTTAGCGTGGATGATTTGGAAAGTGGATCTGAGTGTGCCCGATGACTGTCTATCGTTCTTCAAGAATAATTGTTGGTACGTTGGCGGAGGGATGGCTGTGGGTTTGGCCTTGGAATATGGGGCGAAGACTTTGGAAAATCGATATGGCATATCGCTTGGAAGAAGTTTCACATGATGTGTTGTCACATGTGGGAGTTTGAGAGAGCGTACTCTTCAAATCCTGTGATATGCAGAACTACCCACATCACTCCGACCCTAATCTTGATGATATGATCAGAGACTACCGAGCGCGAAGTGTCATGGCTTTTGTGGAAGAAGGCTGCTCTCAATTGATTTTTCCGATTGCGCTAATGGATACAGTTTGTTTTATTCCAAGTCCTGTCTGAGTACTTTTAGTCGAGGGAGAGTGAGAATGTCTTAGTCGTGACAAGAGCTCAGCCCTATAAACCCTCCCCTAGGAGGTCGTCTAGACAACAACCGCTTAAGGGCTATTAATAGAGCCCTAAGTATTTTGAAGATTTTCTAATCAAATATATTGTACTTAAAGCACCTGTTGAAAAGTTATATAGGTATACCCCAGGAACATTGACTAAAAGTAGGGTTAGGGCTGTTACGAAGAAGGTTAACGTGAATCAAGACGTAGATCTCCACTCACTATAACGACGAGCTGTCAGTCGCATACCTTTGCTAGTATATTTATCCCATCATTTCGGTTAATTGGAGCGCTTAAAGAGAGCAATCGTACCGGAAGTGCCTGCCGCACGCAATGCAGGGCCTTATCAGTGATTCGACCCGCAGCACGATAATTGTATCTTGGCTCATGTACAACGCTGACACACTCTTACGTGGTAGTATGTATTACTGCATCATCATGCAGACGCAGATTCTTCCGGCCATGCGCTGATCTGCAGTCAGATCACACAGTGAAAATCAGACTCCTTGAAGTCAAAGATGCGCATGATACGAGCTTCCGGATTTGAAGATCAACTGCCTGCTTTGGGTAGCCCGGACAATGATGTGGCTGAACAAATTTGCATGCCGCCAACTCGCCGCGTACAAGCAACTTTAGTGCCGACTGTCAGATGCTCATTAACAGCGGCCTGTGTTCTTCTGGATCAGGCTCTCTGCCGAAAGAAGCCAAGTTTCAAGTACAAGATTTGGATGGGGTCTGAATGGGACACTGCGCCGCAATCCAAGGCAACCGTGCTTTAGGTGGGCGCAGTATGCATGCGCTATGAGGTCACCACAATCCTTCCAAACCCTTCATACGGACAACCAAGGAGCATAGGTTGGCATTTGGCTGCCGTGCAAAAGCGGTGAAGAGCGGTAAACGTCCAATTGGACGCTGACTGCTCGTACCGTTAAAGCCAAAGAAAAGTCTTGGGCGATCCACGTAAACACGGCATATTTTTATGCTAAGGTGTCGCACCAATGATCAAGCTGGCCGACTCTGCTAGAAGGAGTCCACGATATTGTGAAGAAATTGGGAAGATGAGAGGCAGGTTATAAAATAGAACGGTATGAGTGGCCGGAACGTAGCGGAGGTTCGGCTTGTGGTGGATACATCTATCTAAGTAAGACCACGTGACACAGAAACTCCCGCTTGACTCAACATCTCAAGTAGCCAAGGACTGTGTACGTCTACGTTTGAAAGTCTTCTGCAACGACATCTCTACCTGCTACTCTTCTATAATAGGTATCATAAATATATATAGAAAGGTGAAAGATAACAAAAGGTTCAAAGTTTACTCATCCTCTAAATCCAGAACGCATAGTCTTTCAAAAAGGGCGCAAGGTTGGGTTATAGAAAACCAGAAGATCGATACACACCACCATATCCTACCCCCGCGATTCTTAGAGGGTGAGTTGGGAACTTGACAGCGAAAAGCGCAATAATGATTCTCGTTAGTCTTTGATAGTGGCCCAGCCGCATCGCAGGGCGTTCGGCTTCCTCAATGGAGTCCAGACCAGAGTCTCAAATTTATGGAACGAAATAAGATTGGTGGTGCGATCCTTTCGCTTGGTTCCTCAGCTACAAGTGTTGGCAAGGACAGGTCAGAAACTGCTTCCTTCTGTCGAGAGATGAACGACTATACCGCCACTTTGCGCGAGCAGAACCCGTCCAAATTCGGATTCTTTGCAACACTACCCTCCCTAAACGATTCTCAGGCGTGTATTGATGAGATTCGGTATTCGATGGACGTGTTGAAGGCTGATGGGATCACCTTGCTGACAAGTTATGGCGGAAAGTACTTGGGTCATCCAGATTTTCAAGAAATTTGGAGCGAGATGAACAAGCATGCCGCTGTTATTTTCATCCACCCTGGCCTGGAGACTATGGAAGGATGCATCAAAGAGCCCACACCGCTTCCGTCACCCATTTCTGATTGGACAAACGAGACGACTCGAACAGCAACACACCTGATTACGACAGATACTCTTCGCAATTACGGAAAGTGTAAGATCATCCTCCCTCACGGGGGCGGCACACTACCATACGTTGTACACCGGATTGCCCACTTGAGCTCAGAGTTCGGTTCGAATAGATCAGTAGAGAATTCTCTGCAAGAGGCAAAAAAGTTTTACTTTGACCTTGCCTTTGTTGGATACGACGGGCCACTTCAACTACTCCTGGACTTCGCGAAACCCGGGCATGTTTTATACGGCAGCGACTATCCTTTCGGACGAGAGAGCGTTGTGTCAACTCAGCTCCGAACTATCGACAAAGTATTACAAACACCAGAGGACTCGGCAATGATACTACGAGATGCTGCGTTGACACTATTCCCTCGATTGAAGAATGCAATGTGACAATTTACTATTTATCCGTTCGTGAGCATAACGATGCCGTTAGTCATCCGTCCATATCTCGTTTATTACGCAGAGCTTTTACGATTACTATAATTATTTAAAAGACCGCGTAGAAAGTAGCGAAGTCTAAATAGTAAATAGTAGAAAAATCATAAGAGTAATTAATATCTTAGTCTTAAGTTTTTATATTAAGTTTTAATAATAACTATTTTTTATATTTTATTCTATAATTAATATTTATAAATATAAAGTTTAATTTATAGTAATTATTTTTAACTCTTGAATTTTTATACTTAAATTTAATATAATAGGGGGGTTTAACTCCTTTGAAGTATAATTAAATATAAGTAAGATTAAGTAAGTTAAGTATCTATTAACTATAGACTTCTCTCTATTATATAAGTTAAATATATAGAAGGAAACTCTAATAGTAGAAAGACTATCCCTTATATATTTATTAAGGATTATACTAAGTATTAATATAATTATAGTAATTAATACCCTAATTATCTTAATTAGGACTTAATTATAGTAATTAGTATTTTAATTACTTTAATTACTTTCTATCCTACCTAAAAGTATCCTATAACTAAGGACCCTTAGCTTAGTATATATTATATATTAAAAGTATTTATAATACTATTCTCTTATTAAGGAATCTTTATTTTAAAGAAACCTAACTTCCTTAATATATAAATTTTATTTATATTATAGATAAAGAAACTATAAAGCTTAATAATATATTATTATTAGTTAGTTTTAAAATTTAAGATAACCTCCCTATCTAAATAAGACTATATTTAGTATATAGAAGTAAGACGTCTCTATTATTCTAATAAAGCGTTAGACTAGTATATTAAATATATTTATATTAGTAGTAACTATAATCTATCTCCTCTTAATATTTTAAAGTGGAAACGTTTAGAGGAGTAATATAAATAGTTATAAGAAGAAGAAAAGATAATTTTTAAAAAACTATCTTATCTTTATAAATAAATATAGAAGATTAAGGCGGATTAAGTGAAAATAAATAAATAGAAGATAAAAAATATTAAGTTTTTAGAGAGGGAAGAGAAAGAGGCTGTATTTTAAACTTATATTTTCTTATCTAATATATTTAGGGGCCTTAATTTAACGCTAGACTAGGATTAACTAATATAGAATTTTAAGCTTAAAATTCCTATAACTTCTTTAAGTAGTTAAGTATTAAAGGTAGTTTTTATATATTCTTTAAATTATTATAATCTAACTACTTAACTAAATATCTCTATTTTTTATTAATTTTCTAGTAATTTAGGATCTTCTTAATATCGTACTTCTTATTATTTTTATTTAAGAGGAGGGGTATTATTTATAGTAGTATCTAGAAATCTACTTTTTCTAGTAATAATATATAAAAATTTTATATCCTCTCTATATTCTTTAACTAGGAAAGGACTAAGCTTTATATAATTAAACTTATTACTAAGTCTATTAATTTTAAAGTTTTTATAAAGAAGATATATTCTATCCTCTTTAAAAATATTTAGACCTTTTAAATATTTTTAATTATAATATATTACTAAGTAATTACTTAGGAACTATAAGTCTTTTTATAATTTTTAATAGAGGTAATTTATTTTTTAGGTTATTATAGTAACTTATTATACTTTTAGTTTATAGTTCTTAGATAGTAGTATTATATAAGATTTAAATCTATAATTAGCTTAATATAATATTATTCTAATAGAATTTAATAAAGATCTATTATATATTATTTATATATTAGATAGATACTAAACCTAATTATTTTACTAATAATTTATATAATATTAAAAATATTACTTAAGTATTTAGTTAATTTATTCTATCTAACTATCTATTTATAGGTAGAATACTATACTTATCTTTATCTTAATCCCTATTATATCTATTAATAATCTTTAAAATTTAGAGGTAAAGAGCTTATTTCTATTTAAAATAATCTTATCTAGAAGTTTATAATTAGCTATTATTATTCTAAGGAATATATAAGCTAGATCTTCTATATTTAAAGCTTTTTTATATAGTAAGAAATATACTAATTTAGTTAATTAGTTATTAATTATTAATATTATATTATATTCTGTCTTAATTAGTTATTCTTTTAACTTTAAGAGTTTAATAATAAAATCCTATATAATACTCTTCTATGCTTAGTTTAGAAAGCTAGTTAATTTTATTTCTTTATATAGTTTATATTAGGCATGTTTTATTTTAATATATATATTATATTAAATAATTTTATCCTTGATATATTTTCTTATTCTTAGAAAGTAGAAGTTTTATAATAATTTTTTAAGAATTTTCTTAATTCTTTAATAATTTCCTAAGATCTTTGCTTTATAGTAGATTTTAAAGATCTCTATATATATAGATATTAGAATATAAATTCTTCTTAAAAATAAAAAAAGTTCTAAATCTGTTTTACTAAATCTATTATAGCTATTAATATCTTTAAGGATTTTAATTACTACTTTATCTTTTTATAGGGTTAGGGTTAGGGTTAGGGTTAGGGTTAGGGTTAGGGTTAGGGTTAGGGTTAGGGTTAGGGTTAGGGTTAGGGTTAGGGTTAGGGTTAGGGTTAGGGTTAGGGTTAGGGTTAGGGTAGTACTCTGCGTTGATACCACTGCT